>CM075342.1:412500-1012500 GCA_037788925.1 Mytilus galloprovincialis | reverse complement strand
CATTAATACACAGTCTCGATGGGTCAGGACACGCACCGTAACATCAATACACTGGCATGGTCAGACAGTACACGGACCTAAACATCAATGAACAGTATCGATAGGTCAGTACACGGACCTTAACATCAATACACTATCATGATGAGTCAGTACACGAACCTTATCATCAATACACAGTCTCGATGGGTCAGTACACGCATCTTAACATCAATACACCGTCATGATGAGTCAGTACACGGACCTTAACATCAAAACACAGTCTCGATGGGTCTGTACACGCACCTTAACATCAAAACACTGTCATGATGAGTCAGTACACGCATCTTAAACACAATACACAGTCTCGATGGGTCAGTACACGCACCATAACATCAATACACAGTCATGATGAGTCAGTACACGGACCTTAACATCAATACACAGTCTCAGTACACGGACATTTACATCAATACACAGCCATGATGAGTCAGTACACGGACCTTAACATCAATACACAGTCTCGATGGGTCAGTACACGGACATTAACATCATTACACTGTCATGATGAGTCAGTACACGGACCTTAACATCAATACATAGTCTCGATGGGTCTGTACAGGGACATAAATATCATTACACAGTCTCGATGGATCTGTACAGTGATATCCACATCATTACACAATCTCGATTGGTCTGTACAGGGACAAACACATCATTACACAGTCTCGATGGGTCTGTACAAAGACATAAACATCATTACACAGTCTCGATGGATCTGTACAAGAACATAAACATCATTACACAGTCTGGATGGATCTGTACAGGGATATCCACATCATTACACAATCTCGATTAGTCTGTACAGGGACAAAAACATCATTACACAGTCTCGATGGGTCTGTACAAGGACATAAACATCATTACACAGTCTCGATGGATCTGTACAAGAACATAAACATCATCACACAGTCTCGATGGATCTGTACAGGGATATACATGTCATTACACAGTCTCGATTGGTCTGTACAGGGACATAAACATCATTACACAGTCTCGATATGTCTGTACAAGGACATAAACATCATTACACAGTTTCGATGGGTCTGTACAAGGACATAAACATCATTACACAGCTGTCTTGATGGGTCTGTACAAGGACATAAACATCATTACACAGTCTTGATGGGTCTGTACAAGGACATAAACATCATTACACAGTCTTGATGGGTCTGTACAGGGACATAAATATCATTACACAGTTTTGATGGGTCAGTACAGGGACATCAACATCATTTCACAGTCTTGATGGTTCTGTACAAGGACATAAACATCATTACACAGTCTCGATGGGTCTGTACAAGGACATAAACATCATAACACAGCTCGATGGATCTGTACAGGGATATACACATCATTACACAGTCTTGATGGGTCTGTACAGGGCCATAAACATCATTTAACAGTCTCGATGGATCTGTACAGGGATGTACACATCATTACACAGTCTTGATGGGTCTGTACAAGGACATACACATTAATACACAGTCTCGATGGGTCAGGACACGCACCGTAACATCAATACACTGGCATGGTCAGACAGTACACGGACCTAAACATCAATGAACAGTATCGATAGGTCAGTACACGGACCTTAACATTAATACACTATCATGATGAGTCAGTACACGAACCTTATCATTAATACACAGTCTCGATGGGTCAGTAAACGCATCTTAACATCAATACACCGTCATGATGACTCAGTACACGGACCTTAACATCAAAACACAGTCTCGATGGGTCTGTACACGCACCTTAACATCAAAACACTGTCATGATGAGTCAGTACACGCATCTTAAACACAATACACAGTCTCGATGGGTCAGTACACGCACCATAACATCAATACACAGTCATGATGAGTCAGTACACGGACCTTAACATCAATACACAGTCTCAGTACACGGACATTTACATCAATACACAGTCATGATGAGTCAGTACACGGACCTTAACATCAATACACAGTCTCAGTACACGGACATTTACATCAATACACAGCCATGATGAGTCAGTACACGGACCTTAACATCAATACACAGTCTCGATGGGTCAGTACACGGACATTAAAATCATTACACCGTCATGATGAGTCAGTACACGGACCTTAACATCAATACATAGTCTCGATGGGTCTGTACAGGGACATAAATATCATTACACAGTCTCGATGGATCTGTACAGTGATATCCACATCATTACACAATCTCGATTGGTCTGTACAGGGACAAAAACATCATTACACAGTCTCGATGGGTCTGTACAAAGACATAAACATCATTACACAGTCTCGATGGATCTGTACAAGAAAATAAACATCATTACACAGTCTCGATGGATCTGTACAGGGATATACATATCATTACACAGTCTCGATTGGTCTGTACAGGGACATAAACATCATTACACAGTCTCGATATGTCTGTACAAGGACATAAACATCATTACACAGTTTCGATGGGTCTGTACAAGGACATAAACATCATTACACAGCTGTCTTGATGGGTCTGTACAAGGACATAAACATCATTACACAGTCTTGATGGGTCTGTACAAGGACATAAACATCATTACACTGTCATGATGAGTTAGTACACGGACCTTAACATCAATACATAGTCTCGATGGGTCTGTAGAGGGACATAAATATCATTACACAGTCTCGATGGATCTGTACAGGGATATCCACATCATTACACAATCTCGATTAGTTTGTACAGGGACAAAAACATCATTACACAGTCTCGATGGGTCTGTACAAGGACATAAACATCATTACACAGTCTCGATGGATCTGTACAAGAACATAAACATCGTCACACAGTCTCGATGGATCTGTATAGGGATATACATATCATTACACAGTCTCGATTGGTCTGTACAGGGACATAAACATCATTACACAGTCTCGATATGTCGGTACAAGGACATAAACATCATTACACAGTTTCGATGGGTCTGTACAAGGACATAAACATCATTACACAGCTGTCTTGATGGGTCTGTACAAGGACATAAACATCATTACACAGTCTTGATGGGTCTGTACAAGGACATAAACATCATAACACAGTCTTGATGGGTCTGTACAGGGACATAAATATCATTACACAGTTTTGATGGGTCAGTACAGGGACATCAACATCATTTCACAGTCTTGATGGGTCTGTACAAGGACATCAACATCATTACACAGTCTCGATGGGTCTGTACAAGGACATAAACATCATAACACAGTCTCGATGGATCTGTACAGGGATATACACATCATTACACAGTCTTGATGGGTCTGTACAGGGACATAAACATCATTTAACAGTCTCGATGGATCTGTACAGGGATGTACACATCATTACACAGTCTTGATGGGTCTGTACAAGGACATACACATTAATACACAGTCTCGATGGGTCAGGACACGCACCGTAACATCAATACACTGGCATGGTCAGACAGTACACGGACCTAAACATCAATGAACAGTATCGATAGGTCAGTACACGGACCTTAACATCAATACACTATCATGATGAGTCAGTACACGAACCTTATCATCAATACACAGTCTCGATGGGTCAGTACACGCATCTTAACATCAATACACCGTCATGATGACTCAGTACACGGACCTTAACATCAAAACACAGTCTCGATGGGTCTGTACACGCACCTTAACATCAAAACACTGTCATGATGAGTCAGTACACGCATCTTAAACACAATACACAGTCTCGATGGGTCAGTACACGCACCATAACATCAATACACAGTCATGATGAGTCAGTACACGGACCTTAACATCAATACACAGTCTCAGTACACGGACATTTACATCAATACACAGTCATGATGAGTCAGTACACGAACCTTAACATCAATACACAGTCTGAGTACACGGACATTTACATAAATACACAGCCATGATGAGTCAGTACACGGACCTTAACATCATTACACAGTCTCGATGGGTCAGTACACGAACATTAACATCATTACACTGTCATGATGAGTCAGTACACGGACCTTAACATCAATACATAGTCTCAATGGGTCTATACAGGGACATAAATATCATTACACAGTCTCGATGGATCTGTACAGTGATATCCACATCATTACACAATCTCGATTGGTCTGTACAGGGACAAAAACATCATTACACAGTCTCGAAAGGTCTGTACAAAGACATAAACATCATTACACAGTCTCGATGGATCTGTACAAGAACATAAACATCATTACACAGTCTCGATGGATCTGTACAGGGATATACATATCATTACACAGACTCGATTGGTCTGTACAGGGACATAAACATCATTACACAGTCTCGATATGCCTGTACAAGGACATAAACATCATTACACAGTTTCGATGGGTCTGTACAAGGACATAAACAGCATTACACAGCTGTCTTGATGGGTCTGTACAAGGACATAAACATCATTACACAGTCTTGATGGGTCTGTACAAGGACATAAACATCATTACACAGTCTTGATTGGTCTGTACAGGGACGTAAATATCATTACACAGTTTTAATGGGTCAGTACAGGGACATCAACATCATTTCACAGTCTTGATGGGTCTGTACAGGGATGAACACATCATTACACAGTCTTGATGGGTCTGTACACGCACCTTAACATTAAAACAAAGTCAAGATGGGTAAGTACACGCACCATAACATCAATACACAGTCATGATGAGTCAGTACACAGACCTTAACATCAATACACAGTCTCAGTACACGGACATTTACATCAATACACAGCCATGATGAGTCAGTACACGGACCCTAACATCAATACACAGTCTCGATGGGTCAGTACACGGACATTGACATCATTACACTGTCATGATGAGTCAGTACACGGATCTTAACATCAATACATAGTCTCGATGGGCCTGTACAGGGACATAAATATCATAACACAGTCTCGATGGATCTGTACAGGGATATCCACATCATTACACAGTCTCGATTGGTCTGTACAGGGACAAAAACATCATTACACAGTCTTGATGGGTCTGTACAAGGACATAAACATCATTACACAGTCTCGATGGATCTGTACAGGGATATACACATCATTACACAGTCTTGATGGGTCAGTACAGGGACATCAACATCGTTTCACAGTCCCGATGGATCTGTACAGGGATGTACACATCATTACACAGTCTTGATGGGTCTGTACAAGGACATAAACATCATTACACAGTCTCGATGGGTCTGTACAAGGACATAAACATCATAACACAGTCTCGATGGGTCTGTACAGGGACCTAAACATCAATAAACAGTCTCGACAGGTCAGTACACGGACCTTAACATCAATACACTGTCATGATGAGTCAGTACACGGACCTTATCATCAATACACAGTCTCGATGGGTCAGTACACGCATCTTAACATCAATAAAATTGAGAATGGAAATTGGGAATGTGTCAAAGAGACAGCAACCCGACCAAACAAAAAACAACAGCAGAGGGTCACCAACAGGTCTTCAATGTAGCGAGAAATTCCCGCACCCGGAGGCGTCCTTCAGCTGGCCCCTAAACAAATATATACTAGTCCAGTGATAATGAACGCCATACTAATTTCTAAATTGTACACAAGAAACTAAAATTAAAATAATACAAGACTAACAAAGGCCAGAGGCTGCTGACTTGGGACAGGCGCAAAAATGCGGCGGGGTTAAACATGTTTGTGAGATCTCAACCAACCCCCTTTACCTCTAACCAATGTAGAAAAGTAAACGCATAACAATACGCACATTAAAAATCAGTTCAAGAGAAGTCCGAGTCTGATGTCAGAAGATGTAACCAAAGAAAATAAACAAAATGACAATAATACATAAATAACAACAGACTACTAGCAGTTAACTGACATGCCAGCTCCAGACTTCAATTAAACTGACTGAAAGATTATGATTTCATCATATGAACATCAGGCACAATCCTTCCCGTTAGGGGTTTAGTATCATACCATCATAACATATATGAGAAGAACATAATCCGTGTCATGCCAACAACTGTTTTTAGAATAAATGTGTTTAGTTCCGATGCAAAGACCTTATCAGTGACTCAATATTAACGCCAAAATATGCAATCTTTAATGACTTGACAACAGTATCGTAATTATATCCCTTCTTAATAAGTTTATTCAAAGGTTTTGTAAGTTTCTGAGGTGAATACTGACACCTTTGTGCTTTATTAAGAATATTTCCATAAAAAATTGGATGTGAAATACCTGAAAGTATTAGAAATCTGCATGTAGTGCTATATTTACGAATGATGTTTTTATACCGATGATACAATTTAGTAAAGGTTTTGACTAGTTTGTGATATCGAAAACCCTGGTGTAATAATTTTTCAGTAATACATAAATTTCTCTCGTTAAAATCTAAAACATTATTACATACACGAGCGAATCGTACAAGTTGAGATATATAAACACCGTAAGATGGTGACAAGGGAACGTCACCATATAAAAACGGATAATTAACGATAGGAAATGAAAAATCATCCCTTTTATCATAAATTTTAGTATTCAGCTTTCCATTAGTGATATAGATATCAAGATCGAGAAAAGGGCAGTGGTCATTGTTAGTATTAGCTTTATTTAAAGTAAGTTCAACAGGATAAATTTCATTAATATACATTTATTGAGAGCTAGCCAAAATATCATTCAAATATCTAAAAGTATTATTAAATTTGTTAATCAGATACACAGTCAAGATGACTCAGTACACGGACCTTACCATCAATACACGGTCTCGATGGGTCTGTACACGCACCTTAACATAAAAACACTGTCATGATGAGTCAGTACACGCATCTTAACAACAATACACAGTCTCGATGGGTCAGTACACGGACATTAACATCAATACACATTCATGATGAGTCAGTACACGGACCTTAACATCATTACACAGTCTCGATGGGTCAGTACACGCACCATAACATCAATACACAGTCATGATGAGTCAGTACACGGACCTTAACATCAATACACAGTCTCAGTACACGGACATTTACATCAATACACAGTCATGATGAGTCAGTACACGGACCTTAACATCAATACAGTCTCAGTACACGGACATTTACATCAATACACAGCCATGATGAGTCAGTACACGGACCTTAACATCAATACACAGTCTCGATGGGTCAGTACACGGACATTGACATCATAACACTGTCATGATGAGTCAGTACACGGACCTTAACATCAATACATAGTCTCGATGGGTCTGTACAGGGACATAAATATCATTACACAGTCTCGATGGATCTGTACAGGGATATCTACATCATTACACAGTCTCGTTTGGTCTGTACAGGGACATAAACATCATTACACAGTCTCGTTGGGTCTGTACAATGACATAAACATCATTACACAGTCTCGATGGGTCTGTACAAGAACATAAACATCATAACACAGTCTCCATGGATCTGTACAGGGATATACACATCATTACACAGTCTTGATGGGTCTGTACAGGGACATCAACATCGTTTCACAGTCCCGATGGGTCTGTACAAGGACATAAACATCATTACATAGTCTTGATGGGTCTGTACAGGGACATAAACATCAATACACAGTCTCGATGGGTCTGTACAAGGACATAAACATCATAACACAGTCTCGATGGATCTGTACAGGGATATACACATCATTACACAGTCTCGTTTGGTCTGTACAGGGACATAAACATCATAACACAGTCTCGATGGGTCTGTACAAGGACATAAATATCATTACAGTCTCGATGGGTCTGTAAAGGGACATCAACATCATTTCACAGTCTCGATGGATCTGTACAGGGATGTACACATCATTACACAGTCTTGATGGGTCTGTACAAGGACATAAACATCAATACACAGTCTCGATGGGTCTGTACAGGGACATAAACATCCTTACACAGTCTTGATGGGTCTGTACAGGGACATAAACATCATTACACAGTCTCGATGGGTCTGTACAGGGACATAAACATCATAACACAGTCTCGATGGGTCTGTACAAGGACATAAATATCATTACAGTCTCGATGGGTCTGTACAAGGACATAAATATCATAACACAGTCTCGATAGGTCTGTACAGGGACATAAACATCATAACGCAGTCTCGATGGGTCCGTACAAGGACATAAATATCATTACACAGTCTTGATGGGTCTGTACAGGGACAGAAGCATCATTACACAGTCTTGATGGGTCTGTACAAAGACATAAACATCATTACACAGTCTTGGTGGGTCTGTACAGGGACATAAACATCATAACACAGTCTCGATGGGTCTGTACAATGACATACCTATTATTACACAGTCTTGATGGGTCTGTACAGGGACATAAACATCATAACACAGTCTCGATGGGTCTGTACAATGACATACCTATTATTACACAGTCTTGATGGGTCTGTACAGGGACATAAACATCATAACACAGTCTCGATGGGTCTGTACAATGACATACCTATTATTACACAGTCTTGATGGGTCTGTACAGGGACTTAAACATCATTACACAGTCCTGATGGGTCTGTACAAGGACATAAACATCATTACACAGTCTTGATGGGTGTCTACAGGGACATAAACATCAATACAAAGTCTCGATGGGTCTGTACAAGGACATAAATATCATTACACAGTCTCGATTGGTCTGTACAGGGACATAAACATCATTTCACAATCTTGATTGGTCTGTACAGGGACATTAACATCAATACACAGACTCTTTTTGACAGCGTGTTGTTATAAACGAAGATGAATCTTGAAAAACGTTTCTGTTTGCATTTTATTTATTCAATTGAAATGTAAATTTATATACAAGCCATCAAAAGAAACGGTACCCAGATTTCATCAAAATTATCTTCTTTGTTTTTCCACAATATTTTTTTACTTTTGTATTTTATGAAACAATAACATAAAATCATACAAACTTAACAAAGATAACAAATCACAATTAATTTTCCTTATTGCACGGACGGTTTGAAGATGTTGTTGTCAAAACCAAAAGTTGAAGAGTTAATATCGCGTATAGCCACCTCTTACGTTGATAACAGCAGTCAATCGCAGACGCATTGATCCAATTAGTCGCTGCATAAATGCTTGTGGAATGTTATTCCACTCTTCCACTAAGGCGGCTCGTAGCTGGTTGACTGACTCTGGTGGTTGATGACGTCTGCGAACACGTTTGTCAAGTTCATCCCATAAATGTTCAATGGGTGATAGATCTGGCGATAAAGCTGGCCATGGAAGAATGTCAATGTTATTTTGTCCAAGATATTGTGTGCATACACCTGCCACGTGGCACCTAGCATTGTCCTGTTGGAAAGTATGCCTTGCAATGAATGGTTGTACAATAGGAAAGAGAATTTCCTCACGATAACGAACTCCAGTAAGGCTTCCGTTAATGAACGTCAAGTCAGTTCGTCCACAATCCGAGATTCCTGCCCAAACCATTACACCACCACCAAAGCAATCACATTCATGCACATACGCTGCATAACGTTCATTTTGACGTAGGTACACTCTCATTCTGCCATCACTTCTACGTAAGCGAAATCTTGACTCATCACTAGAAATGACGTTATGCCACCTAACCCGTGTTCGGACGGCATAAATGTGGTTCCGCTCGAAATTAAAAAATACGCTAAAATGACGTTATTTTCCGGTAAAACAAAAACAAAAGTGCAGTAACCGACAGATTTATGACTCTTTTCGAACATATAACTAGTCGCAATAAATAATATTTTGTTAATAAAAATTATTATGAAAAAATGTTGGGTATCGTTTCTTTTTTTTGCTAGTATATAATGACACAAACGAACGAATTCAAACTAGGATCAACGCATGCCAAATGATACGATACCAATTGACCCATTTCAAAATCTCAGTAGTAATAAATCTTCTGGTGACGCGTTAAATTATCATGAATAAACATGCAATAACACATTATACTGAAAAGATTAATTGCAAATTTGAAATCATTTAAACAAAAAATTATTATCAACAATATTAACCTATGTGGAAGAAGAATCGAGTGGTTCACAAAATGTAATACCTGTCATATATATGACTCATCGTTCATTCATTCAACTGTATTAGATACAAATATAATACTGACGTTCAAAAACATAGTGTTATTGACTACTCACATGTTCATTTCTACTTTGTCTTTCAATTTGTCCTTGGGAATTGAACACAGCTAGTTCACAATTGTAACTTCAGGTAACATTGTATATTGTTTTTTGTTAGGCACTTGCTATTAACCAAACATTTTAAGGTGGAAAATTATAACTGCTACATGGTGAGTCTATGCCAACAAGAACATGACTACTGCCACCACATACGTGTACTAATAATACCAATAGCAACAACTGAGGTGGGTTATAGGTAAAAAGATTCAATTAACAAAGAACATTTGATAAACATATCTTATTTCTTAATTAAGTGTTAATTAAGATAATAAGATAATTGTAACTCTTTTGTTCATTCAAAACTGATTTCCGATAAATGACTATTGCTATTATAACATCATACATTTTTCGTTATGATTGTCAATGCATGTGGTCATTTAAAGTTATGTCTAAAAATGATTAAATCAGCCTTTTTCAGTATAATTTGTATTCAATGCACATCATTACATATTAGACATCTTTTACACGCATTTTCCTCTTTCTCAATTTGTATAAGTTGACAACAATTAGTCATTTATCAAAGTACTTTCCATCCTGGTGAATGCAACTCTCTAGCCTTTTTGTTTTACAAAAATGGAAAGAATAGATACACATTTTTTGTTAATTGTCTCTCTTTGTAGAGAATATATAGTTACGAAAGATACCAGCCTGCTGATAATTTGATAAGCAAGACGCGCGTTTCGTCTACATGCGACTCATCAGTCATGCTCTGGTCAAAATAGTTTGAAAGGCAAACAAATACAAAGGTGAAGAGCATTTATAACCCAAAATTTCAAAAAGTTGTTCCAAATACGAATAAGGTGATATATGCCTAGGAACAATTTTGTTACGGACGCACTGAAAATGATAAAAACAAATGCTTGTTAAATGTTTAGATGGTTGGTTGTTTGACGCCCAGTAGCAAACATTTCATGTTTATTTTATTCTGGACATGATCAGGTAAACAATAAATACATGAGATAGTTCCTGTAGTTTGTGTTTATACTGCTTTGATTCAAAAAACGAATGGCAAATATAAATACAAGTATCGTGTCTTAGGAAGGGAATAATATAACTCTGTTTTAAGGGTGAATATACTTATAACCGGGTGGGTACTAACAAAATCAACACGACGAATAACACAGTATTTGCTTCCCATTTATGAGCATCTGAGATCACTCCAAGGTTATGATGGGAATTGTAATGGTTAGTCTTCAGTTCTATTTGTTGTGTTTTGTGTACCTCTTTTTTAGCCATTCGCTGTCAGTTAATTTTCGACAAATGAGTTTAAAAAGTAAAATCACAAAAATACTGAACTCAGAGGAAAGTCAAATCGAAAAGTCCCTAATCATGGCAAAATCGAATGACAAAACACATCAAAAACGAATGGACAACAACTGTCATATTCCTGACTTGGTACAGGCATTTTCAAATGTAGAAAATGGTGGATTAAACCTGGTTTAACAGCGCTAAACCTCTCACTTTGTACGACAGTCTCATCAAATTCCGTTATATTTGCAATGATGCGTGAACTAAACAGACATAATATATAACAAAGCTCTGTTGATTACCATGATTACCGGGTATACTAAGTTAAACAAAATTTTGGAGGATTGCAACACAATTTCATATAGCAGTCCTAAGTATGAAATTGTTCAAAATGTTATGTCATATTGTTATTCTAAACTGCTTCCCAAAATTGATCGCCCTGAAGATCATAAAAAACATTTTATTAAAATAAAGTATGTCAATAAAGGTTTTGATTTTGTAAATATTGCCGGTATTTTTAACGACCATTCTGTTAAAGAACAAATTCCTGGATATTTTGATAATACTGAGCTTCCTCTTATTTGTTATATTTACTAGAAATCTACCCGGAAATTCGTGTGTAATTATAGCCAAATGTGTAAATATGTTAATATCAGTGAAAATACACCAACTTCATGTAATTGTAGTAATTTCGAATACAGTAAGTAAGTAAGTAAGTAAATAGTTTATTAAAGTGTCACGATCCAATATACATCATCATATACAATATAAAAATCTTTAAAACCATATTAGATCCCTGCCTTTAAGACATATGAGACACTTTAATCCTTTTCAAACTAAAAAATATATACTATAATGTAAAAGAAATATTTAAATAATAAAACTTTTCATGATACTAAAAATTCTAAAAAAACTCTTTTAAGTTCATTTATACAATCAATAATGATTAAAAATTTACAAATTAATTTTCCTACGTTTAAACATAAGATGCAATGTCTTGGCTAATAAAACCTGAGCATGATCACAGTTCATAATAAAATCAAATTTTTCATCAGAGTTAAAAGCATTAAAAGTGTTATTCAAAGCATTAATATAATTAAAAAGTTCTTCTCTTATATCTGAATAAAAATTACAGTCTATTAACAAATGTTGTTCTGTCTCTATAAAATTGTCATTGCAGAAAAGACAAAGTCTATCACATAATGGAGTGGTCGGCTTGGTGTGACGTCCGGTCTCAACCGCAAGCGGCAGCGATCCACATCGAAAGTTTGATAAAATGCGTCGATGGTCACGAAAGTTGATTGTTTTAACAAATAAACTAGTTTTGCAATTGTTTTTATACCTTCTAAATGTTCTAAGCTTGTTTCCATTTACAGAATTTTTATCGTCAAAAACATCAATTAACCATTTCTCTTGATCTATAGCTGTTAATTTGTCTTGAGCCATTCGTAGCTTTTGTTTGGTTGTAATGTTGAGATTGATTAAAAAGTTCAATTCAGATTTTCTCAGTAAAGCTAATACACGTGAATGCCAAGATCGTTGTTTTGTCTTGCTAGTTTCATGGATAGTCCGAACTATTCTATCATCCTCTAAATTAGAAAGTTTGAAAAATAATCTCATAACTTCAATATTCTGTTTTGTTTTAACTGTTGTCCATCCCATATCTCCACGAACGGCTAGATTGGTGGAGTTTTTAAAGGCCCCTAAAAAGTATCTACATGCCCTATTTTGCACAGTTTCTAGTTGCTTATGTTCCGATATACCCCAGATACTTGATCCATACAACAATACAGGTTGAACAAGGTTTTCATATAATTTTTCGTATATATCAAAGTCCATGTATGGACCCATTTTCCATGTTATAACAGGAGATTTTAACATCGTTCAAGACCGAGAGTTAAAATCATTCCTCAGTACAGTAATATAAATGTATTTTATTTCGTTTGAAATAGGGTTTTTCCCGTTTGCTATTTGAAGTAATTATTTAAAGATGGGAACTAGTATACCTAGTTCGGATACTGGTTTTGTAACAGTATGTACTATAATTTATAAATTTGATGTTAGGTGCATAAGGCACGAGGAAAGTTTTAGCGGTTTTTACGGATGGGGTTTAATGGCACTATATAAAGTTTGGCATTTAAATGTATTAGTATCGAGGGTGCTCGCAGTTACTTCGAATTGAAGTTGGTCACATAGGTATATTTGCAGTTGCTGCTATGTTTATTGTACGTACAGGCGTTGGAGGTATTAGCCGAGGAAAAAGAAACGATGCGGAGGAGGAACAATGTTATATGTCATGTATTTATATTTTGTTTCAATCGAAGAAATATGTACAATAAAGTAAAATAAAATATTGTATCGCAAGAGAAAATAAGATGTTACTGCGAGCAACTAATCCTATATCTGTGTTTGTCTTGTTTATAGACTACTGATTTTAGAGATTAAATACTCTAAATTTCGGACGAGCAGGCCGAGGGAGAATTTTAAGGACCTAAATATTATTAATTGTAATGAGTGTCGTAATATCATCCATGACTCACTCCGTACTTACTGTTTGAAATGGATAAAACGGGAAAAAGATGCCACAAAATCTTTGGACTCTTTTTTCGAATCAGTAATGAAAATAGTTGATATACGTATTCAACATTTTAAAGAACATTTTACTGTTAACAATAACCACAATAAACCTATTTCTAGTATCAAACATAAACTAAAAGAACTAGCCAAGGAATTTGTTTTTGTCCCGGCCGATAAAGCTGCAAATAATATTATCATTGTTTGACGTATGTTTTACATTGAGGTTCGAAAAAAGAAATCACCAATTCACCAACTTTCCAACTGACTCCATTTTCAGAAAGCGACATCTGTAACAAACATTAACTTTTAGCTACCGCTTTACAAGCAGAACCTACAAATATAGATTTATTTCGTCTTCAAGCCATTGTTCCACTAAATTGTCTATTCTTCTTACCAGTACACTTGGTACAATCAAAAACCTGATAATAAATTGTTCAAATAAGGCCTCCGAAAATAGTGGAATAAATTACTTTTGGAGTGTCAAGAACTCGTTGGAACATGGTTACGTAGTACTTGATAAATTGCATGCTTATATTGGTGATTTTGAATCTGTTCAAAATTTTGATTTTTCTACCCTATATATCACATTGCCTCACATTCTCATTACGAAAAAAATCACACACCTTATTAAATGGGCATTTAAGAAGTCAGAATGTGAATATATATGTTCAAACTCTTTTAGGTCATTTTTTAGTAGCAATGAGCAAAACAACTGTCATTTGGACATGCTTTGATACTATATCTGCCCTTTAATTTTTTACTAGATAACATATTCGCTTTGGAGATCCCGTATATCGTCAGGTTATCGGAATTCCAATGGGGACTAACTGTGCACCACTGATTGTGGACCTGTTTTTGTATTGCTATGAGTTACAATTTATGACAAAAATCAGCCAAGACTCATCGAAACAACATCTGTTAAACAAATTTATTATACTTTTAGATATTTGGATGATATGTTGGCTCTCAATAATGACGACTTCAGTATGTATACTAAAGACATTTATCCTTTTGAACTTACTTTAAATAATTCAGTATTCACCTCAGAAACTAACAAAACCTTTAACTAGACTTATTAAGAAGGGATATAGTTACGATACTGTTGTCAAGTCATTAAAGATTGTTGGCATGACACGGGTTATGTTCTTCTCATATATGTTATGATGGTATGATACTAAACCTCTAACGGGAAAGATTGTGCCTGATATTCACATGATGAAATTATAATCTTTCAATCAGTTTAACTGGAGTCTGGAGCTGACATGTCAGTTAACTGCTAGTAGTCTGTTGTTATTTATGTATTAGTGTCATTTGGTTATTTTCTTTGGTTACATCTTCTGACATCAGACTTTGACTTCTCTTGAACTAAATTTTAATGTGTGTATTTTTAGGCGTTTACTTTTCTACATTGGCTAGAGGTATAGGGGAGGGTTGATATCTTATACACATGTTTAACCCCGCGGCATTTTTGCGCCTGTTCCAAGTCAGGAGCCTCTGGCCTTTGTTAGTCTTGTATTATTTTCAATTTTAGTTTCTTGTGTACAATTTTAGTAAGGCGTTCATTATCACTGAACTAGTAAATATTTGCTTAGGGGCCAGCTGAAGGACGCCTCCGGGTGCGGGAATTTCTCGCTACATTGAAGACCTGTTGGTCACCTTCTGCTGTTTTCTTTTCTATGGTCGGGTTGTTGTCTCTTTGACACATTCCCCATTTCCATTCTCAATTTTATAATAAATAAAAAAGTCAAAATATTGGTACAGCAGTCATCATCGTGTTACAATTTTAAAAGGAACAATTTAATAGAACACAAAAGCATCTATCAAATGAAAGACGCATGCATTGCGTCGCTCGGCTGACGTCAGAAAATTTATACGTCACATATTTTTTTGTCGTTCAATGTTTTTACAAACAATTTTAAAATTTCACATGGGCATTTTTAGTATATAGGGCTAAAAAATTAAAAATATGTAAGAATAATTTCAGAAATAGACCGAGATTCAAAACAGTCCAAAAGTTCTATAGAATTTATAAGAATCCACAAATGGTTCATTCCACTACGTGATTAAATAATTTTGACGTTTGTGGTTCAACGTGAATTTTAATTTATAATAAATGACCTTCCGATCATCTTTTAACAATACGACAATTGGCACCAAGTTCATTCATAAGGAAGAATGTTATACTACAATTGGCATCATATTTGTTCATAAGAGGATGCATATATACGACAACCGACATTACGTTCATTCGATACGCAATAGTATCGTAATAACAGTTGCAATAACGTTGTATTGCCAACTGGATGCGAAATGGTTTCATACGACAATAGGCATCACTATCATTCTTTTATAGAATGGTTTCATGTGGTATTTTACATCACACTCATTGTCATTTCAAACGTTAAATATAAAAAAGAATATAAGGTTTGATTGCCAATCAGACAATTCTCCACAAGAGACAAATTGACACAGAAATTAACAACAATAGATCACCGTACGGCCTTCAACAATAAGCAAAGCCTATACCGCATATGTGGCTATCCAAGGCTCCAAAAGAACATATGTAAAACAATTAAAACGCGAAAACTAACAATCTATTTTTTCAGCCTTATTTATGTACAAAAAAAATGAACGAAAAACAATTATGTGGCGTTGTCAGTTTATTTTCGACTTATTAGTTTGAATGTCCGGCTGTTATTTTTCGCTTCTCTTTTAACAGAACGACGGTCTGCATCGTGTTCTTCCGTTAAAAAAATAGTTTCATTCGACAATTGACATTTCGTTAATGGTTAGAGAATGGCTGCATACGACAATTGGCATTTCGTTCATTGGTTAGAGCACTAGTAACCCGAATTTAACTTGAACGGACAAAAACGTGTTAACGCTATTTAAATGAGATTGATCGTTATTTGATAAAGATTGACAAAAATTAAAAATTATATTTAATTCATATCAATTCATATCAATTCATTTTAACGCCAGTCAAATAGATTTCTCTGCGGTGAATCAATTGAAATCAAGTTGCTGGTTAGTTGCGTTAAACTAATAGGCCACGCCCCCGTTAAACTATTTCAAACATGCATTAATTCGTTTTGTACGACTTTGCCCCCCGCAGAGCTATAGAAAAACAGTACATTAACGGGTGTTACACGGACTCTTTTTAGACGATACACGGACTCTTTGTAGTTGTTACACGGACACTTTTTATGAATAGAATCACTCGTGCATGATCAGTGAGTTCATGGGCACTTTAACTTTCAATTAGATTTGAACTTTTTGGTTCACCGACTTATTTCCTGTCTTTTTATTAAACAAAATATTTACGTTAGCATCAATATCTTTTTTCAAACATTTCCAGTTAAATACTATTCACACCAGTACACTAAGGGATTAGACATTTAACTTCAATAGTGGGGGTATGTTTTTCTCCTTAAATAGATATTTTGATCCCAAATTTTATGAGAAAAAAATTATTATGGTCAAGCAGATGACAAATTAATGTTTTGAATGATTCCTGATTTTCCAAATACCGTTAATAGTGCTCATTGGCGGATCCAGGGGGGAGGGGGTCCGGGGGTTGGAACCCTCCTTTTTTGTTGGCCGATCAATGCATTTGAATGGGGACATATAGTTGGAACCCCCCTTTTTAAACTGACTAGATCCGCCCCTGGTGCTAATTTAAACGAAAACATTTGGGTGATGGCGTTGAAAAGTAAATAGTTAATATACTCAAAAAAGAACATACCGCCCCCTTTATGAAGCAAAATATTCGGTCAATAAATGTTTTCTTCAATATATGGACATGAATAGTATTTTGTACAATGCTGAAAGTAAAGAAAGGATGATACTGACGTGAACATTTCAATAAAAATAAGACAGGAAATAAGTAAATAAAAATCAAATCTAATCTCAAAAGATAAAATCCCTATCAACTCACCAATGCACGATTTATCCTATAAACAAAAAGTGTTCATGTAATACACGTCCAAATGAGCAGCAAATCTAGAAGAAAATCATTCAACTTATGTCATCAATTTTGGGCGGTAAGCTGCGATTGGATCATATAGTAACACGTGTTTAATCCCAATCAACAGATCTAGAGACGAGCATGAATTAAAAAAAAAAATCAAAGTATATTCCTGAATATATATAATATTAAGACAAAATCCATTTTTTTCATAAATATTTCATTCACTAATGAAGTAGGAAATTCATTCTTTTGATACCTTTAAATTGTTATCGAATTTATATCAGTGGCGGATCCATGTCTAAATCCAGAACAAAACAGGCGGGGGGGGGGGGTGTCCAACTTTATGTCCCCATTTAAATGCATTGATCTTTAAAAAAAAGGGTTGTTCCAACCCCCGGGACCCCCACCACTGCATATTAAATTCATGTATTTGGCAACCAACGCGCGTTTTTTACGATTTGTGGGGGGGGGGGGGGTTGAATGGCTCACCCTGCATTTTTTCATCAAAAATATAGATCACAGCCTGTGTTTTTGAAAATGAATTAGCCCCCCCTCCCCTCCCCGCTTTCCGTTTTATTCATAAAAATCAAACGTTATCTTACTTACCACTAAAATATTCCTTAATATATTACTTTTTTACGAAGTTTCATTTTAAAAAGTATTAAATGTGTACAACATTTATCTTTTACTTGAAATGGTTCTTTTTTTTTATCAAATTATTAGATTCCTGATTTATTTTTCTTGAAAAAAAATCTCGGTTGAAGGGAAATGAAAAAAAAGTGTGTTTATACTATAACTTACATTTACTGCTTTATGGCTATCCAAGTTTCGCAAATGTTTAGTCTTGCTTAAAGTATTATTACTTGAAACGTCGTACAAGTCAGATAAAAAACAAAAGTAACAAAAGAAACAGGCCGGTTACAACCAGCCGAATAGTTTTTCTGCACTTGTAGCCAGGTCAAGGTCCGAGGCTATCGCCTCGGACCTTGACCTGACTACTCGTGCAGAAAAACTATCCGGCAACGGTTGTTACCGGCCTGTTTCTTTGTTACCTTTGTATTTTATCTAATACTTAAACATGGATGAGACCCGAGCTTTTTACAGGTAAATCACCCAAGCAAAACGACCTCGATGTATCTATCGTTTTTTGTTTCAAACTTTAAATGCGTATAGTCTTATTAAAGTCACATGCTTCACAATTTAAAACGTTGAAACGAAGGAATAATACACGTATCATGTTCATATGTAAGGAATTAAAATAAAAACATTAAAATATATATGCACACGCGGTTTAAAAATGCAAAACTTGTGAATCTGTTGAAAAAAAAAATAGTTAAATATATAACATGATGGTTTTCTATATTGTACTCGTATTCAAATGTAGACACGGAAAACTATGTACACAAAAATTATTTATTGTGTACATAATTTAAATCGATGTATTTCATATTTTCGGCATTGACTGTAAAAAGTGCTTAAGTCCTTTATGAGTAAAATACAGAATTAAAAATAACTCTACCTTTTTTTATATTTAAAATTGAAAATGGAAATGGGGAATGTGTCAAAGAGACAACAACCCGCCCAAATAAAAAACAACAGCAGAGGGTCACCAACAGGTCTTCAATGTAGCGAGAAATTCCCGCACCCGGAGGCGTCCTTCAGCTGGCCCCTAAACAAATATATACTAGTCCAGTGATAATGAACGTACTAATTTAAAATTGTAAATTGTTCTTTATTTTAGAGGTAAGCTTCTGGCCAAGTGTCACTGATTCTGTCGCAAATCATTTACTTCAATAACCAATCAATTGTATTCTGAAAGAAGTTGATTTGTTTTCTGTACGAATACATTAAAAATATTTCTCACTGAACGTTATGTTTGCAATCGATGTTCAAATACAAATCTACAGTATCTATATGAAAGAGACTTAATAATATATTTTTTTTATTATTATTCTACACATGCATATTTGAAGGATCGAAATAATCAGTTCTACAAATGGGTGTTATTTTTAAAGACTTGAAACTTTACAATTATCAAGTGAATCCATGAAATTTTTATCGACGCACCAAACTTTCATCGTGCATAGCTCATTTTCCGATTTAACGATCTTCTTACTTGTTCATTACATTCTAAAATTAAAATCCTTCACAAATTGCAAAAACTTGTATTCTCCGGCTAGACTGCGCAAAAGATAAATCTTGCTTTGTTTGTGTATACACAATGTTTTGAAGGCCGATATCCAGTTTGGCTAAAAAAGAATTAATTTACACCACAAGTTAATTACGCGAATTCTTTTTTTGCATAACTTTATCATAAAAACTGCAACATTCATTAGCGCCAATAAAACAATCATTTAATTGCGCAAATATTATAGACTTCTTTTCAAATGTTTCTTCTTAGTGCACTGAGGAGGTCCTTTTAGGTATTTTCATGTAGGTACAGAAATCGCAAACTGAAACGGCCTCCTTAGTGCACTTAGACTGACACAAAAAGTGCACTATGGACCTGATGGAAAGATAGAATTGACACCAAAAAAAACATAGCATACGGAAGGAGAAGTACATAATTTTGAATTTTAGTAATTATAAAGTTATTCAACAGTTGAAGTAGGTATTCTAATGTTACATGTACGTGTAAATAGGTTAATAGTTTCGAGATAAATATGACACAATTAATAAAATTGAGAATGGAAATGGGGAATGTGTCAAGTTTCATTTATTGGCGCAATTCATATAATAAAAAAAAGAGATGAGCGCGATTCAAAACTTTACAATATGACAAGTTACACCTAACCGTTTTGACAAATCAGTAAATTCTTCGCCCGGGGATATACACCTGCCAGTAATCTACCTTCAGTAACTTTAAAATACCCAGCCGTGTCATTTCCGTATATTGTACATGTAGATAGCAAGTGTGATACATGTATATACACCAGAAATACCCATTCAAGTGATTTTTAATTTCAGAAGAACCATATCGGGTACATACACATAAAATTACAATAATATGAAAAAATGTATTAATAAGTTCAAATGTTGTTTTGGTAAATGCACCTAGGTATGTATTTGTAAACTTATGTTAATTCGTTATTTCATGTCTCTTTCTTTTTTTTTTTGCTTCAATTAATTTTTTGTATCTTATAGACTTATTCGTAAATCGAAAAAACTCACAAATCTGAATAGAATCATATGGCAATGAACATGTTGAATGATTTCTCTAACTCAAAACTAGTTATACATGTACATGTAGATGCCTCTGAAATTATATTTTTCTCGTTGGGTTGCTTGTTCATTAATTGACGTTTACGATATATTCTAATGTTCAGTATTTGTGAAAACCGCTCATTTATCAATTTTACAAGAAATATTATAATACTTGTAAGTCATGAACATTGAAGTTTAACTTTCTATCATTTTTTCGTATACGCACAAACATACAATAAAATGAAACACTTTAAATCGGTTTAAATTATGCAATGCATTTTGAAAATATAGTTTTGAAAAACCGGATATTTTTTATTCATACTTTTTCTATCCCTTTTCTTAACAAGAGTGCACACGCTGAAATGTCTCGCCTTCTATACTAATCATTGATATCATGTTGATAGTCCTAAGTATAAAGCTAAGCTTTAATACAACTGTCACATAAACTTAACATTAACCAAGATAACTAAACAAAGACCAAGGAACCTTGAAAATGAGGTCAAGGTCAGATGAACCATGCCAGGCAGACATGTACAGCTAACAATGCTTCTATACAACATATATAGTTGACTTATTACTTATAGTTTAAGAAAAATAGACCAAAACACAAAAACTTAACACTGTGCAATGAACCGTGAAAATGAGGTCACGGTCAAATAAAACTTGCGTGACTGACCTAAAGATCATAAAATATTTCCATACACCAAATATAGATGACCTATGGCATATAGTATTAGATAAAAAGACCAAAACTCAAAAACTTAACTTTGACCACTGAACCATGAAAATGAGGTCAAGGTCACATGACATCTGCCCGCTAGATAGGTACACCTTACAATCATTCCATACAACAAATATAGTAGACCTATTGCATATAGTATGAGAAAAACAGACCAAAACACAAAAATTTAACTATAACCACTGAACCATAAAAATGAGGTCAAGGTCAGATGACACCTGCCAGTTGGACATGTACACCTTACAGTCCCTCCATACACCGAATATACTAGCCCTATTGCTTGTAGTATCTGAGATATGGACTTGACCACCAAAACTTAACCTTGTTCACTGATCCATGAAATGAGGTCGAGGTCAAGTGAAAACTGTCTGACAGACATGAGGACCTTTCAAGGTACGCACATATCAAATATAGTTATCCTATTACTTATAATAAGAGAGAATTCAACATTACAAAAAATCTGAACTTTTTTTCAAGTGGTCACTGAACCATGAAAATGAGGTCAAGGACATTGGACATGTGACTGACGGAAACTTCGTAACATGAGGCATCTATATACAAAGTATGAAGCATCCAGGTCTTCCACCTTCTAAAATATAAAGCTTTTAAGAAGTTAGCTAACACCGCCGCCGCCGCCGCCGCCGCCGCCGGATCACTATCCCTATGTCGAGCTTTCTGCAACAAAAGTTGCAGGCTCGACAAAAATTAGGACACGTGTCACTGGTTAATATAGAATACAATTAACGGTACCAATTTTCTTGCACTAGATGCGCATTTCGAAAATACATGTCTCTTCAGTGATGCTCGAGGCCAAAATATATGAAATCAAAAGCAAATTTAATATAAAAGACGAAGAGCTATAATCCAAAAGGTCCAAAAGTATAGCCAAATTCGTGAAAGGAATACTAGTGAACCATGAATAATCCCAAACAACAAATTTGTGATTCAATTTTGTTTGTCACACTTGCTTATATTATCAATATTATGTATTGTTTTCGGCTGAGACGACTACATGTATAAAATTTATAGTAGCCTCAGTTTTCGGCAATATTGAAACAAATTGAATATCCTTTGAATTGCTTCTTAAGTTATTTTAATATATATACTGAGCCAAAAAAGTTTAGCAACAAAATTGTGAAATTTTGTTTTATTACAAAATCATAAAATTTAAACATATAATTTTAATAACACAAAAATGGAATTATGATATGTCAGAAGCAACATGAATGTTTATCACTCACATTAATTAGGATTTTCTTTGTATGGAGCGCGGGAGGGTCAAAATGCTTAAATGAGTATAGTGTTTCTCAAAATCAATTTCTCAGCCATGCCCTTAGTGCACCAATGAAGGATTGACAGGAACACCAGCAACTTCCCTTAGTCAATGCAGTACTTTTTTAGCCGAAAAAAACTTGTCACGTGTTGACGTAAAGCGAAGGAAGCGCTCCTCCCTTGACGATAGTTTTTTCTTGTCTACGAGATATCGACCTATCCTATGCAGTTGTAATTTGTCGATATCTGTTTGTTAGTCTCTGAACTGTTGCCTAGTGCACATTAAATCGAGCCATGATGTCAACAACCCTCATTCCGGCATCAACCGTTTCAAGACCTTTCTGACTGTCATTTTCGGGGTGGCCTGGTTGACGCCCCAAGCAAATTTTTCAACAGTGTTTGTGTTTTTCTTACCAATGGTGTGTTTCTGAACGTTAGTGAAAAAGAATTTTTTAATATCGTTTTAAAATTACAGGTACAGAAGGTAAAACATCATTGACACGTGCAAAGCTGAAATGGCGCGAAATCAATCAGCAGGAAAAAAGTACGACTGTTACAGGTAAAACTAAGGATTATATCAATGATGTTTAAATATTTGTTTCCAAAAACAACAACAAAAAAATTATAAAAAAAAAGTGTTGCTAAACCTTTTTGGCTCAGTATATATACGGAAAAACAAGGTGGATATTTAATCATCGGCTCTCGTGAAGTTTTCTTGTAGGTTAAAAGGAGGGGACAGTATACCTCTAAGTAATAAAACTTTAAGATTTGTATTCTTTAAATTGTATAACGTCTTAGTCTGGTTTTCTCTTCAATTTTTAGATTATATTCAGAATCACGTTTTTATGCCAGATCTTTTATCATTTGTTAAATCAAAGACATGTAGTAGATGTATTTTTTTTTTAGACCAAGAAAACTATCATACGGTATTCCACATGTACGGTGAATTAAATTATTGACAAGCATACCACATCTTCTTATATTCATTCGTTATTTGATGAAGATCTTCAACAAGCCTTAAAGGGATAATTCGCGATTTTTCACTTTAAATAAATGATTTTGAAAATGAACTTATTGATAACTATACACTTTTTAATTCTAAATAATTATGTTTATCCAGAGACATATAATTGTATTATATGTCTCTGGAACAAGCATGTGCATACAATAATGCATGTATGTATACGCATGAGGTTCTCGCTACATTAAAGACCCGTAATTTAGGCCTTCCTCTTTTGTCTGCTCTATAGTCGGGTTTTTGTCTCTTTTACACATTCCTCATTTTCATTCTCAATTTTTGTAATATACGACGGTATATTGTTCCTGTATCAAATAACATGTACATGTACATATATGAGGCTATGAAAGTAAGTTTACAGAAATAAAGATGATAGTGGAATAAGCACTTTAAATTACAGAATAAAGAGATGAAAATATAAAGAATAGATTAAATGATTCATGATTGCTTAACGCCCAGTTACAAATATTACACTCTACCCCTCCATCTTTTTGTCCATCCTATTTAAAATGATTCTTATAGGAGGGTCTGAGTTGGGGGGGGGGGGGGGCTGTTTTTCTGTAAACATTTAATTTTCACCCCTTTTTTTCTAATCTTCAAAAAAAAAGTTTATTCTTTAAAAGTAATTTTTTACGCATTATTCTCTAATTTTTCCCCAGTTTTCTTTAATCTTTAAAAAAAAAAAGTAAAAATCATTCTTTTAAATGAATGAGAACGGTGATTTCCAAACAACAGCAAGGCTTTCATTTGTTACTCAACAATGACGTGTTGGTGTGTATTGTTCTGCAGGATTTAAGTGCTAGTTCTATGAAGTAACAAGTCCAAGTTTTCATCAGTTCTTTCCAGTGATTTTGACTACACATAAGAAGATGCCAATGAGACAACTCTTCGAAGAGACCAAATGACACAGAAATTAACAACTATAGGTCACTGTACGGCATGCAACAATGAGCTAAAGCCAACCGCATAGTCAGATATAAACAGGGGCGGATTCAGGCTTTTTGAAAGAGGGGCTGTAGTTTTGTAACGAGGGGAGCGAGGCGAAATTTTTTGTTTGCCCCTTTTTAGGACTTAAAACATAAAATAAGTGAAATATGCACTTTTTAAACGGTTCCTGGCGTGGGGCATGCATATTTTGTAGTTGCTGGTAAGGTGTAAGGGTTGGACATTTTAGATGCTGCATCTCCCTATTAATTCACGAAGTCTAGTCTGATTAATCATTTAAAAAAAAAGTCCAAGCAAAAGGGGAGGTGTAAGCCCTCTACGCCCCCTCTGGATCCGCCACTGAATTTAAAGCCCGAGTAGAAGTATCGGAAACCAGTTCATATTGACTGAATCCTATAGTCTGTTACCACGAAACCAAAAAAGGTTTACCAAGTTTGTTTTCACTTTTATCATATTTTTACAATGATAACTTTGATAATTTTCTTTAAATTTTAAGAAGAGAAAATTCTGTTACCAGATAATGTTAAGCATTTTCTTTTATTAATCATTCAATAAAATTCAGGTATCTTTTAGCGTTTTCTTTTATTGATCATTCAATGTTCATTATATTTTTAGACCACACATTTCTCTAATCTTTATTTTTTATGCCCATTATTCTCTAATCTTCATTTTTCAAGGGCATTATTCTCTAATCATTGAACCCCATCCAAACCCTCTTTTTTTATTATGTTGTACATGTACTGTTATACCACTGATCGAGACTAGGGTGAGGATAGGGAGCCCGCTAACAATTTTAACCTCGCCACATTATTTGTGTATGCGCCTGTCCCAAGTCAGGAGCCTGCAATTCAGTAGTTGTCGTTTGTTTATGTTTTACATATTTATTTTTCATTCATTTTTTTTGGTTATATAAATAAGGCGGTTCGTTTTCTTGTTTGAATTGTTTTACATTGTCATATCAGGGCCTTTTATAGCTGACCATGCGGTATGGGCATTACTCATTGTTGAAGGCCGTACGGTGATCTATATTTGTTAATGTCTCTGTCATTTTGGTCTCTTGTGGACTGTTGTCTAATTGGAAATCATACCACATCTTCTTTTTTATATTCCTGTCCTTTTAAAATGCCCATTATAGACATATAATAATACATTAGGCTTAACATTTCAATTTATAAATATCAAATAGCGAAAAATTTATATATTTATTCAATAACGACAATGTTGCTGCAATAGATGCCAAAAACATCAACAATATTTTATTGAAAAGAAACGGCATTTTATTTCACTTGTTCTTAAATAAAAAGATGTTTCATTTCATTTGTTATATACGGACACTGTAAATTTTGAATGTAAATGAGTAAAAATTTGTTTATATTTATATATTGTGTCTTATACGCGTCTCATTTATCTTTTTAAAGATTGATGCACACAATGCAAATGTTTAAATGTTTTGTTTAGTTCTGTGATTCTCATTTTATGTTTGTATGTGGTGAGACTTTAAAAAATAATAATAATGATAAAATATTGAATCTAAAAATATTCAGAAACTATTAACTTTTCTTAAATTTATACTTGAGTCAGAAAATTAAAACCAGCAGTTTCAAACATGTTTAACACTAAGCGGGCATTCGATATCATTGACATACTATATAGCACTAATCGCAATATGTATACATGTACATATATTTTGGGCATCTTATCAGTAATCTCTCTATTGAAGATGTTGAAATATATGTATTATAATTATTCGCTTATTAGGCAAATTCATATTCTACAAAGATATTTTCAATCATTTTAGTTTTGATAAATACCATTACAAATAACTTATTTTGTCTAGTTTCCTGTGTGAGGATATTTTATTGATAAAATTCAATAAACAATTTAAGGTTGTCGGGTAAATGTGGATTACGGATTAAGATGTTAGATGTCAAACTTGAATTAACAAACTAAGGTGAATTTAACCCGAATATGTAGTTTCTCTTCAACAGTGTTTTAATTCCAATTTCCTTATTTTCATTTAAACTAAATTAATTAGAATGAAAGAAAGATTCGAAACTAAAGATAGTCACAATTAAAAATATGTATTTTGAAAAAAAGACAAAAACCGCCAGATCATATCTGATTTAAATCCAGGGTCCGTATATGCATCTTCTGACTTCAGACTCAGACTTCTCTTGAACTGAATCTTAATGTGCGTATTGTTATGCGTTTACTTTCTACATTGGCTAGAGGTATAGGGGGAGGTTGAGATCATAAACATGTTTGCGCCTGTTCCAAGTCAGGAGTCTCTGGCCTTTGTTAGTCTTGTATTATTTTAATTTTGGTTTCTTGTGTACAATTTGGAAATTAGTATGGCGTTCATTATCACTGGACTATATATATATATATATATATATATAGTATATATTTGTTAAGGGGCCAACTGAAGGACGCCTCCGGGTGCGGGAATTTCTCGCTACATTGAAGACCTGTTGGTGACCTTCTGCTCAGTGTTGGTTTTTTTCTTTGGTCGGGTTGTTGTCTCTTTGACACATTCCTCATTTTCCATTCTCAATTTTACAATGGTACGTAAATTAAGATTTTATTCGAAAAGACGGATTTTTCTACATGTTCTACATGTACCAAAAAAAATGTACAACTATTGAATATTGTAAATGTTTAATGATGATACATGTCCAGATCTAGATCGAACTTCTTTGCTTCGTCGAAAGTACGAATATAGAAAAATCACAGATTTATATTACAACTAGAAAGTCCTAGAACAGTTGAAGAAATCATCAGAATTTGTTTATTGTAAGTTAGTTTGTACATGTATAACTATAATGCGAACCCGAAGTTGTGAAATCGCAACTAAGCGTACTTTGGAAAAGCGACGGTTCTATGAAAACCTATTGTCAAGTTCAAGTTCTGTTTCGACATCATTGTAATATATGTCACTGAACGTTAAAATTCAATCCTTTATTTCGTCTTCCTCTTCGTCAAATAGTGCTGTTGGTTTCTTTTTATTATTATTACATACTAGTATACATGAATACACCACAAGTTATTCCTATGTAATCTCATTTAGATATTTAGTAGTTTAAACATATTTTATTGTTCTAAACAAATGGATTAGAAATTTAGTGCATGCAAAGTAAATTTTAAAGATGACAATGATTGCAGTATCTGTGTGAATCTACTTCTCAATCACGCTTCGTAAAGATATTACAGAATATTCAAGATTTACAACTTTTCGTGAATATGATTGCCAATGGAATAAACCATGCAGCAGATTTCAAAATAACCATATTAATTTGTGTCTGAATTATAACAACTGAAACTGTAATTCTGCTGTAGTGCACCTTTAGAACTTGTATTTCAGATAATTTGACCACGTGACAAGAAATTATACAATAAACATTGGTCACGCACGATAGGTTCTGATGTAAGACACGTACCGTTACAATACCCAGTTTACACGCATCAGCGCACACAGGTTTCTCGAATGGGGCAGTTGATTGGAGGAAAGGTACCAAAAACCACGCCTACCTTTACCTATTATCCAATCAAACGCCTTTGACATAAACATAAATAATACATGAGTAATATTACAGAGATTTTGAAAAAAGTTGAGACTCTAAATTCTAACTTGAAATTATAAATTTATGCTCGTAATGCATTTTTGCAATTTACAATAAATGTTATACATACTTTCACCTATCTAGTGAGGAAAAAATAGAAATTAAAAAAAATTGCAATTTACAACTATTTCGAATTATAGTGCACAGCAAGGACGTATATTTGTTTTCCGTCCTTGTGCACAGTTTGTGATAAATGGGTGTCAAAATGTATTAAACAGAAACCCAAAGACCAGTTTCAAGAAGAATTCTTTGCTTTTATGCAGAATCGCATAAAACATAATGCTGTCATATTTTCAAAAAGAATTATCAATTAGAAAACTCCTTTTTACATTTCTAAATTCATATATTACGCAGATATAGATGTGGTAGTTGCCGATTGAGTCCAGAAGGTTTCAGGATTTACACAGAGAAGACAGAATATGTCGTCTCTGTGACACAAACAACATTGATGATGAGTACCATTACATTATGAATTGTAGAACATATAAACTATAGAAAAAGAAGGAAATGTTTAAGGAACTACTGTTAGTCAAACCCTTATATCTTTAAAGCTGATCAACAGTTAAACTCATCAAATATTGTAATATTAGAAAAACTATGTAAAAGTTATAAATGTGAAAGTCAGTCCTCCAAGCTAATTTAATTGTATCGTTTACACATGCATGTACTAATTTTACCTTATAGTTATGTGTATGTATGTTCTTGACAACTAATAATTGAAGTTTTATGAGAAATAAAGTATTCGTATTCCTTTAAACATGTAAACCATAAATTGCAGTACACGAAGACAGCCTACGGGTAAAGTACAAGTGAATATATCACAAACAGATTATATTTAATCCTCATCCGTACGCGTCCTTGTAAATGCCGAAAACTCTGGATTTTCTTTGAAAATTACCTGAGAGGTTATAAAAGATCTAGAAAAGACCAAAAATGAATTGAAATAAAAGATTTTTGTGTAGACGAGTTACAACATTGCATAAGCATGATTAGGAAATTTGAACAAAAAAAGTTCGTGCTCATCTTTGTAGTGGCGAAAAACACGCATATCGAGTTACGTAGACGAAAAAGAATAATTACATTCATAATAATTATGATGTAAATTTACGAAATTAAAAGGTTATAATTAGAAAACAATCAAAAACACGATTCGTCATTCCCCATGTATAATTATAGATTAAAACAAAATTATAATTTTAATTCTGAAATTCAAAAGGCATGTTTCTGATACGTGACAGTTCAGCGAACACTATTACATGAAATGCACGATGATATTGACCGAAAACAAAGGTGAAAGATTCAAATTGTAAAATCATTCGCTGAACGGTAGAATTTCTATCAATCATTCAACGATATAAAAAGACTTTTGAGTGTAAAAGTATGATAGAAATACTTTTAATTTATTGAAATGCCTGTTATATTGTTCCAGTCATTGGTTACTAGTGCATGATTGTCAGTCCATTTCGATATTTCATAGCACTTTTACAAATTCTGAAAAAAAAAGAAAAGAAAAAACTAATATTCCCATGGGAAAAATATATCTTCCCATGAGAAGAAAATTGTCCCGCAAAGTGTTCAACTCCCACAAAAGGGAATCTAACCAACTAAGAAATGCATAATCATCTGTAGATTGATTTTTATATATGAAACGATGTGTATTGATTTTACTTGGTTCAATGTTCAGTGGCAAGTATTTTATATATGCGCAGGTCCTGAGACAGATAATCAAATTATCAGATTGCGGGATGACGGACAGGAAGACTCCAAACGTAACAGTGTGAACTAGCTGTCAGAAACTTAAGTACTCTCAGATTCTTTCATCGTTGAAGACCCTCTAGCGACTATAAAGATGAACAGGAATACAAACGCTGACCATTGATAATTTGTATTTTTGTTAAGCTCTGACTTTGTGTTCGATTAGGTCCCGTGTATGTTTACCCCATATTCCTTTATTTTCTATAAAGGCGTCTGTCTTGACAGTAAGTTGACACGACTTAACCATGTCAATACTAGTTAAACCCTTAAATGTAAGACACCAGATGGAAATACTCAAAAAGGACAGCCAGTTTGGTTCTCTTTAATGTTAGAGTTCAAATCTTCATGAAGAAACGACTATATGTTTTCTGTATTCAGCATAGAATAATATCTTCTAAACTATATTTTTTTGCACAATGTCTGGATATTGGTGGACATGCATGATTGCGAAACCAGACATTTACAAATGAAAATTAACACTTAGACTATAGACATTTAGTAGGGAAGTAAATGAACAAAAGACAAGTAATTCAGAAACATAAAATTGAGAATGGAAATAGGGAATGCATGGATCACGCAAAATTAAGCAGGGGCGACATCGGAGTAATGGGAGTTTGCTTCTTGCAAGACATTCGCCGTGAAAACAATTTGATATGAAGACAAGCCTTGAACAGTCTCCGGGACAAGTTTGCAATTCCGCTGAGTGCAAAAGTTGTCACCTTAATTTTTGGAGTTAAGTCAAAACAAAGTTGATAACTTGGTTGGTATTGGTTCTCTGATATTTGTCCTAAATTTTTTTGGATCTAGCACCACTGTTGAAAAAGTTATGCCCCTTTTTTCAACAATTTCCTCAGAGGAAAAGTACTTTTCCTCAAGGGAAATCAAATTTCCCTGAAGGAAAAAGATTTTTCCTCAAGGGAAATTGTTTTTTCCTCAAGGGAAAAAGATTTCCCCTAAGGGAATTTGCTGCATAATAATTTCCTTTGAGGAAATTCTATTTCCTTAGAGGAAATTCTTTTTCCTTAGAGGAAATTCTTTTTCCTCAGAGGAAATTCTTTTTCCTTTGAGGAAATTTGCAGCTTCAAATTTTCCTTGGAGGAAATACTTTTTCCTGTGAGGAAATTTGTAGCTTCAAATTTTCCTTGGAGGAAATACTTTTTCCTGTGAGGAAATTTTTGACAAACACTTTTCCTTGGAGGAAAATTCAAGACAACAAATTTCCTCTAGGGAAATCATTGTTCTTCAAATTTCCTCTAAGGAAATTTCTGAACATCAAATTTCCCTTAAGGAAATGTTTTTCCTCTATGGAAATTTCATAACAGTACAAACAGTATTAATATATTTTCTCCTAGACTGAATTATTGATACAAAAGATAATTTAAACTTTAATACTGTAATACAAATTTTCATGGTGAGTATTAAACATACAAAAACAAAAGGCTGACTGTTTAGCATGTTTAAGACAATACAATAATAAGCAAAACGCTATGAATATCATACCATTTGTGATGTTATTAATATTGTGCTCATATTTGCATATTAAATCAAATAAACACTTTTCATGTCAAATTAACTTGTCTTCTGTTTCAGCTGCTGTGTATTCGACCCCCTACATAACTGTTCAGTGCATAAATAATTCAATCCACATCTTCCTTCAATTGGTTGAATAAATTTTGGCAACATATGTTCTTCAAACATCTTCTTTGTATATTTGATATGATGGAGCCATGTACATGAATGGATAAAGCAGGTGTTTATTTCGACAACAAACATGACAAAGATACTATTTTTTTTCTTAATTTCTCCATAATCCATCAGTTAATATGAATGTAGGTTGTTACATTTTACACAATTGTGTTCTTTGATAGTACTCCATTTTGTTTATAGCAATTTTGTAGGATTTTTTCTATTTCTTTTTCCAGAAAAACACACAGTTGAGTTCATTTCACATTAATAATCCAATTAGCACATTATGTAGAAAAGTATTAACAATTAAGTTTCCTCTTCAGTATAGACCTGCAGGACCTGTTGATGATCATAAAAACCAAGATATATCTGACCTATAAATACACAAAATAAAAAAAAAATGTTATAAATGGAGAAAAAAACAGCAATATAAATAAGCTTATTTTATCATGTTTTAATGAACATTTTGAGAAACTTTCATTTGATATTCTTACTTGTCATGCTTATGAGTTCTCTTATTTCAGTGCTTTGTGTCCAAGATTTAATATTCGTTGTTTAGTGCCTTGCAGTGATATTTAAAGTTGAGCCACTTGCAATAGTTGTTATAGAATGTTCATATGTTGTGTTAATATTTGAACCACTGTCCTATATTATGGTCAGGTTGAGTGCTCACAGACATGAGGCCTAAATTAATATATTGTTTTTTTCCCTAATCCCTATTCTGACAAGCCAGGTGTGGGTAGTTAGGTAGGTAAATAATTTTATTTTTCCCAAAAGCCTGAATATTATCGGATGATCCGGCAAGCCCGAAAATCAGAAATGAATAAAATAATATTTGGCTTAGTTTTGACAATAAAATTTTATGAGTAGGGCCATTTTTGCAGGGTCGGTCAGGATTGGAGAAACAAACAATATTTTACATGTTTTATATTAGGCATGATTTTTTTTTATTAATTGTTATTGACTTTGAACATGTTGAACTAAATTGGATTGTTTAAATCTTTATATGTTGAGATCTTTAATGGATGACCTATAAAGGAAGTGTTTTCTCATTATTGAAGGCAGGCCCATGATTGGCCTTTAATTTCTTGCATCCGCTTCATTGAACTCTGGTGGATAAGTCACTCATTTACCATACCACATTTTCTTATTTTTATATGAGTCATCATTCAAAGGCAATTTCTTTTATTACTGTAATTCAGAAATTATCGAAACTTTTTAGTAATGCGAATAATGTGACTGGGTGAGTATCGCAAAAACAGAAACATATATATATATAGAAAATAATACATGGCAAAATCCGTATCATTTGTCGTATCATCCCGAGACATCAATATCAGCCCAAGGGCCTTTAGGCCCGAGGGATGATATTGGTCGAGGGTGAGACGGCATGGGATACTGATTTTGACATGTATTATACACTTTATCATATATTTCGACAGAAGAGTATTATATTATATGAACTGTTTTCTGATCCATAGCACTGGTTTACCTTCAGTTCTACTTTGGTCTTGTTTCAAAGGCCTTAAAAGAACTGCTCAATTACTTATCCGAAGCACCTGGGTTACCTTACAATTTGCGTGCTGTTGTTTTAAAAATATTTTGTATTGTATTAATTTGTGTGTTTTGTATTTTTCATAGTTGCATTTAGTGTGCCAAAAAATATGAAAACTTGACGTTCCTGACGTCACATACAATATGAAAACTCGACGTTCGTGACGTCACATACCAAACAATGACGTCATTCAAAAAAAATACCTATTTTGAGGAAAATTTTTCTTAAGCAAAAAAAAACCAAAACTGACTTTTATGTAAAAAAAAAAAAAAAAAAAAAATAGGGGTGTGATAAAGGGTAGGGGTGTGATAAAGGGTATGCGATAAAGGGTGCGCATCAAAGTTGCGCGATATGGATTAAACAGCAGAATATTTATCATATATGCAAAACTACTGTATTTACTACTAAACATATGATAAATATATATATCATGTAACTATATAGATGTAACCGAAGGGGTGTGGTTACGGGGTCATGATTTTATTTGTAAAATCATTAGAAAAACAATTACACTATGACAGTCACCAATATCTCAGGAACTAGTTGCTGCAGTTCACGAAAATCCAACACATTCAAGTTATAACATTTAATTCCAAGCCAAATACTAGTATAACATATACAAAGGATAACGTCAATATAATGTGACTCCTACTGTATCTAATGGATCTTACTATTTCTCTCGTTCTCAACTGAATTTACAAAGTTTACAATAAGTATTTATAGTAAATATTCAAAATAGACAATACTCAATTAAAATGACAATATTCAAATTAAAATGACATTTCATAACTTTAAGCTATAAGTGACAGCATTCACATTAATTAATACAAAAGATAATTATAATTTATAATACTCATATAATCTCATTCTTTCAATTATTTTCACACCTTTAGTATGAATTAACTCTTTCATATCAATTTCTGTAACTCAATAAATCTGTCTCAAATATTTGAAAATCATATGTCACTAATTAAGATTAACACATTATTTGTCTATACATGTAAATATTTAAATTTGTAAAATAATATCTTTTCTAAAAGTCCAATTTCTAAATAAATAATAAAATTAAAATTAAGTCCAAATTAGCCTGGTGACAAATGGCTCCTCCTCAACAAAAACACGTCCTCGTGTTAATAAAAGTTAATAAAATCGTCCTCTATTGTTCCTACTGTAGTAATTTGAATTAAACGATTGTCCTTGATTGTGAACATTCGGTGGTTGATTCCACATCTGCTGTTGCGGTTGTTGTTGGTTTTGTTGTTGTTGTTGAAATTGTCTTATCTGCATCTCAAGCTGTACTATCTTTATTTCATATTTTTCTCTTTCTTCTTTTCTAACCATTGTTGTGTAAAAGCCGGTTTCTTGAGGCTTTTAGTAAATAATAACTAAACTTCTGAATAGGGTTCTGTAACTTTTATTTCAGACTAACGAAGTAATGGTAATGTAAATAAAGCCCTCACATATCGTGCAAGTGGCACATTTCCATATAAACCATATTATACACTACATCTTTTAGTACAGTAAGGTTTAAATATACCTTATAAATGAAACTCCAATCACAGAATTGTTATAGATTAATTTATAAAGTTGTTAATTTGCAGGCAGGTAAATATAGGTGTTGACCACAAGATGTCTTCCCATAAGATATAGAACCAAAAGAATTAAACCGCCAAAAGTACTGACCAATAGTAGAATTGTCCGAAAGCGGTCAAATCAACCGTGAAAATAAAGTAATAACTACAGTGAAATCAGACTTAAACAAACCATAAGAATAGAATTAGTCCGTCAATAGTCCATGTCAATAAGTTAAAATAGAATAACACATAATATGAATCCTTAATTACAGAATGTAATTAATAAGCTAACAATATAACTTTATTCAAATATGTACTAATATCAATTACTAAGAATATAAAAATATACAAAATACATAAAATAACAGACTATCACATACTCCCCCCAGCCGTGAAATGACGTCCCGTCATTTCCTGTCTGTGGTTGCTGTTGTAATGACGTCAATAATAGCCTGTGCTGCTTCTGCCTGTTTTCCATGAAATAGATGAGTGTCCGCTAAAGATGTAAGGCATTGAACCCTCTGAAACCAATCTGTAGTGGTGGTATGACTTGCACTCTTCGAAAGCTCGTATTTCCCTGACGTCATCCACGCAGGTGCTTTCCTTGCTCTGGTCGACCGACGAATACTAACAGGTGACGACGATGACGAACTGTCAGAACTATCCTCCTGATTGTCACTTGTCACCTCTGGTGAAGGCCTTCTGTCGCCGATATCCGAATCTGTCGCATTGGTGTCATGAGAGTGGGCGTCCCCTTCAGATTCAGATTCATCTTCTGTTTCCACATCGCTTGTTGGATTCACCACTGGCTGAATGATATCTGAAGTGACGGTTGAATCACTATCCTCCTCAACAAATGGTTCCAACAATACATCTATAATATCCTCATCAGATGACTCCGGATAATCAATGGTCGGTTTCCTCAATACTCTAGGTGCTGGTTTCGGTGGTTCTTTCTTAGATGGTTTTCTGAGTTTTGGTACTGGTCTAGTTGGTTCTACCAGATGACCCACTGGCAACAGCAAGTTTCTGTGGAGGTTCCTTTTACGTCCTTCTCCACTCTCCTTCCTCACTGTGAAGACTGGTATCTCCAGATTCGGTTGTTCAAGTACAACGTAAGGGTCTTGTTCCCACTTGTCTGACAGCTTGTGTTTGCCTTCAAATGCCACTATTTTCACCAAGACTAAATCTCCTATCTTGATTGTACCTCCCTTTACTTTGGTGTCATAGTTCTTCTTCTGTCTCAGTTGTGCTTTCTTAGATGTTTCCGTAGCCAAGTTATGAGCAACTTCCAACCGTTCTCTAAAGTCCTTGATGTAATTGGATCCTGTATCTTTTCGTATGCCAAATGCTACATCCACTGGAAGTCTAGGATCTCTTCCAAACATGAGGTAGTATGGTGCGAATCCTGTAGACTCATGCTTAGTACAATTGTAGGCATGGACAAGTGGTCCTACATAGGCTTTCCAGTTCCTCTTCTTGTCTGGTTGGAGTGTTCCTAGCATGTTAAGTAGTGTTCGGTTGAACCTTTCGCACATTCCGTTGCCCATCGGATGATAACTGGTGGTACGTGACTTGGTCATTCCTGTTAGACTGCATAACTCCTTTATGATCTTTGATTCGAAGTTAGCCCCTTGGTCAGAGTGTATACGGTCGGGTGTTCCATAATGTACTATGAAGTGCTGATAAAAGGCTTCAGCTGTTGTTTTTGCCGTTTGGTTCTTAGTGGGAATGGCTTGAGTGAATCTGGTAAAGTGATCTGTTATGACCAGGATGTGTTGTTGACCTCCTTTAGATGGTTCTAACGTAAGGTAGTCCATACAAACTAGCTGTAGTGGTGTTGTTGTCTCAATACTTACTAGCGGAGCTCTCTGGTTTGGAAGTGTCTTTCTCCTAATGCACCTTCCACAATGCGCTATCCACTCTGTAACATCCTTGGCTATACCAGGCCAGTAAAATCTGTCTCTCACTAATGACAAAGTACGGTCTTTGCCAGGGTGTCCCATGTCGTTGTGTAATGCCTGGAGTGTTGTAGTAATATGAGCTGCTGGAAGTACTAGCTGTTGTTTAACTTCATCGTTGATAGTAACTTCACGATATAATACTCCATCTATGATTTTCAGATGATGGTACTGCCTCTTGAATATGGCGTCTCCTTTCTCTGGTTTCTGGTCTTTCTGTATCATATCAATCCAGTGACTAACAACTGTGTCTTGTCTTTGAGCTCTCTTCCAGTCTATGATATCTGATGTTGATGTTCCATTCAGATCTATGTCATCTTGTAGCATATCTGGATTGACTGCTAAACACTCGGCATAAGGTACTGATGTTACGGAATTACAGATGGTTCTGATAGTGTCGGTGTTGATCTCTATGATATCCCTGGGAAGTCTGCTTAAGGAATCAGCATCAGAGTTGTTTCTCCCTGGACGATACTTGATATCAAAGTTGTAAGTAGCAAGATCAGCCAACCATCTGTGTCCTGTGGCATCCAGTTTGGCAGTAGTGAGGACATACGTCAAAGGATTGTTGTCGGTCATCACTGTAAAATGTGCTGGTCCATACAAGTAATCCTTGAACTTGTCTGTTATCGCCCACTTTAACGCAAGGAACTCCATCTTGTGAGCCGGATAGTTCCTCTCAGCCTTCGTTAGTCCTCTACTAGCATAACAGATGACGTGTTTTTCTCCATGTTGTTCCTGGTAAAGTACAGCACCAAGTCCAAATCCAGACGCATCGGTGTGAAGTACATACTGTAAGCTGTTGTCAGGATAACTCAGTATCGGAGCTGACGTAAGGAGTTCTTTCAGTTTACTGAAGGCTTGGTCCTGTTGTTCTTCCCAATGCCATTCCTTCTGTGGTTGTTTCTTCTTTTTCTGTCCTTTCCTACCTGATGGAATTGGCATCAACTCTGTCAATGGTCTGCTGATCTTGCTGAAGTTCTTTATGAAACGTCTGTAGTATCCAGCCAATCCCAAGAAACGTCGAACATCTTCAGGTGATGTAGGTGTAGGCCAAGCCAGGACTTTCTCGGTCTTTTCTGGATCTACTTCCACTCCATCTGCTGAAACAATATGTCCCAGGAACTTTACCTTTCGTTGAAAGAACGAACATTTCTTGGGTCCCTACGTGGGCGCCAATGTAAAAGCCGGTTTCTTGAGGCTTTTAGTAAATAATAACTAAACTTCTGAATAGGGTTCTGTAACTTTTATTTCAGACTAACGAAGTAATGGTAATGTAAATAAAGCCCTCACATATCGTGCAAGTGGCACATTTCCATATAAACCATATTATACACTACATCTTTTAGTACAGTAAGGTTTAAATATACCTTATAAATGAAACTCCAATCACAGAATTGTTATAGATTAATTTATAAAGTTGTTAATTTGCAGGCAGGTAAATATAGGTGTTGACCACAAGATGTCTTCCCATAAGATATAGAACCAAAAGAATTAAACCGCCAAAAGTACTGACCAATAGTAGAATTGTCCGAAAGCGGTCAAATCAACCGTGAAAATAAAGTAATAACTACAGTGAAATCAGACTTAAACAAACCATAAGAATAGAATTAGTCCGTCAATAGTCCATGTCAATAAGTTAAAATAGAATAACACATAATATGAATCCTTAATTACAGAATGTAATTAATAAGCTAACAATATAACTTTATTCAAATATGTACTAATATCAATTACTAAGAATATAAAAATATACAAAATACATAAAATAACAGACTATCACAGTTGATTCTTTACATAAATCTAAAGTTTTTTGTAATTGATCATAATCTAGTTGAAGTTCTAAATATATCGGATGTTTTTTCACTATCTCATTGTACTCTACATCAATTTTGCTCTTTTCCAAATATTGTTGTTTCTTTAAATCATTACTCACTGTTATTATCCTTAAATTTTCGGTCCTTAAGAATTCATTTTGCCAATAAAGATCATTAATATTTAGGTTTTCTGGTGTTGATTTAAATTTTTCCAATTCTTCTCGAAATTCTTCGTTTTGTTTCACATAAAGTTGTGCTCTTTCCCACATTGTATGCAGTTGTTCTTTTAGGTTGCTTATTTCATCATCTTTCATATTATGTTGATCCTTAAATTTTTCACTGTTGATATTTTTCTCCTTTAATTTTTCTTTTACTCTATTTAATTCCACTTTAATTGAATGATTTGTTTCTAAAACATTAACGAAGGCTGCATTTCTGATATTAGAAAATGGCAATTCGAACATTGGTTGTTTTCTTTCCATATGTTGAATCCATCTTGATCTGTCCCGTTCTGTTCTCCTTTTACTTTTCACTTTGGTTTTCTTTATTGTTGTTTGTTGTTCTTTTGCTTTCACTGATGATATGCGAGCAAAACACATTCTTGCATAATGTCCCTTTCTTCCACATTTGAAACACGTTTTAAAATTAGCAAAACAAATTCTGTTATGTAATATTCCACATCTGCCACATACGGGTCTTTGACTAGGAAAGTTCCAGAGTCTCCATTGCGGTCGTAAATTAATATCCATATTGTCTGAAGTTGTTGATCTGGGGAACACTCACTTGCTGCTGTTAAAGGTACTGGAATCGTTGTTGAGCATAGAAGTCAACGTGCCCGGGTCCTCCACCATATGTAACCGAAGGGGCGTGGTTACGGGGTCATGATTTTATTCGTAAAATCATTAGAAAAACAATTACACTATGACAGTCACCAATATCTCAGGAACTAGTTGCTGCAGTTCACGAAAATCCAACACATTCAAGTTATAACATTTAATTCCAAGCCAAATACTAGTATAACATATACAAAGGATAACGTCAATATAATGTGACTCCTACTGTATCTAATGGATCTTACTATTTCTCTCGTTCTCAACTGAATTTACAAAGTTTACAATAAGTATTTATAGTAAATATTCAAAATAGACAATACTCAATTAAAATGACAATATTCAAATTAAAATGACATTTCATAACTTTAAGCTATAAGTGACAGCATTCACATTAATTAATACAAAAGATAATTATAATTTATAATACTCATATAATCTCATTCTTTCAATTATTTTCACACCTTTAGTATGAATTAACTCTTTCATATCAATTTCTGTAACTCAATAAATCTGTCTCAAATATTTGAAAATCATATGTCACTAATTAAGATTAACACATTATTTGTCTATACATGTAAATATTTAAATTTGTAAAATAATATCTTTTCTAAAAGTCCAATTTCTAAATAAATAATAAAATTAAAATTAAGTCCAAATTAGCCTGGTGACATAGATCTTTATGCAGATTTTTTTTGTAATCACAATATTAAAGTTGTCCATTCCCTGAAAAATCTGAATTTACAGTATATAGAAGTGGTCTTACCATTTAGGCCTTGTTGTATTCTGTTTATCTTGTTTTGCGCTCATTTCTATTGTAACTGTTTATATTTTTCATTATTTTTCTATATTTCTTGTCCTATAAAACATAAAAAGGGTGAAAACTATTATAAAACATCAGTTTGTGTTTTTCTTTATATTCAGTTATATTTAAAAAGAATGGAATATTTGTGCTATTTCATTTCACAAACTTTTTGCCAGTCATGACTTTCAAAGACTTTCACCCTGGTCAATAGTTTAAAAAACAAACATTCCCATACTTTTTCTTTGTGTTCGTACTAATTTTTCATTTGACAACAAAGACATGATTCAACTATTCTTCTAAAATTTGTTTCGCTTGACTACGTTAAACTCTGAAATATTGTTAACAGTATAATCTGTATGTGTCTCACTTGTCAAAATTTCAAATTAATATATAAATAACCAATAAAAATGCTATGCATGGCTCAGCTTGATACAAACGTACAGGTTGAACCCAGAACAGTTGGGGCAAGTATGGACACAACATTCAAGCTCGATAAACTCTGAATTTTAAATTTGGATTGTGATTCAATAGTTGATGCAGCATAGGTTTCTGACACAGAATGAATGCGTTCCAAGTACTTAAAAATTTTAAATTGACAATTAACCTCTAAAATGGTCCAATATTCAAAATCTCAATACATGGTTAGATGCAGCATATCAACATGATCAAAGAACCCCAATAATTCATTTTTTGGTGAAATCAAATAAAGTTAAATTTTGGACCTTTTAGAACTCAATGTGGACCAATTTGATAACGGGCCAAAATATCAAAAATCTTAATGAATGGTTAGATTCAGCATATCAAAGAGCCTCATATAATCAATTTTTGTTGAAATCAAACAAAGTAAAATTTTGGACCCCGATTTGGACCAACTTGAAATTTGGGCCCATAATAAAAAAATCTAAGTAAATATTCAGATTCAGCATATTAATCTGAACACCAAGAATTTAAATATTGTTAAAATCAAAATAAGTTTAATTTTGGACCCTTTGGACCTTAAGGTAGACCAATTTAAACAGGACCAAAAAACTAGGAATCTAAATACACAGTTAGATTTGGCATATCAAAGAACTCCAATAATTCAATTTTCTATAAAATCAAACAAAGTTTACTATTGGCCCCTATTGGCCCCTAATTCATGTAATTCCTAAACTCTGAACAAAAACCTAATTGTGTTTGAATTTCATAGATTTCTATTACTTGTACTAAAGTAATTAAGCGAAAACTAAATGTCCTGGGACAACGACGACTACATGATAAAATTGAGAATGGAAAAAGGGAATGTGTCAAAGAGACAACAACCTGACCATAGATTCGAGGGTTGGAATCCTTTTCTTTTACCGAGCAATGCATTTGAATGGGAGATATAGTTGGAACCCCTCTTTGCTCTTGGTTGGGACCCCCTTTTAAAATGGCTGGATCCGCCCCTGAGAAGCATTATAGAAAAATCTATAAGCTTTAACTCAAAATAAGGATAATTTTATTTTTAAAGGGCAGGCACAGATCCAGAGAGGGGTTCAAGGGATTGGAACCCCCCTTTTTCGGATTATCAATGCATTTAAATAGGGACATGTAATTGGACCCCCCTTCCCCTTTTGTCCTGGGTTAGAATCCCACCCCCACCCCTTTTTAAAATGACTGGATCCGCCCCTTAAGGGTCTATAATTAAGTTTGACAACATCAGACATACTACTTTATCAAAAAAAAAAATGCCACATTTCATCCAATTTAATTTCATCCCTTACTTGCTACATGTATTTCATCCATAATATTTAAAGAAATAAATTTGGGAGGAGTATGATTTTAATTTGCAAGTTATTAACTATCCAAACTAGAGACCTAATAGAGTAGATATATATTTGACTAATTTAAATCAAACATGGGGTGACTGGGAACAAAGATTTAAGGGAATAGATGACAGTTTACCTACAATGACCTAGTTTCATAGCAATAGCATACATTAATAAAGACTACATGGTCATTCTTATGTTTAAACGTGGTTTAAACTTTGGGTGTTCATTTTTTAATGTTTAACATGTTTAAAGCTAACAGTTTCAACTACATACATGTATCAAGATTTGATCCTACATTATTTAAATATTGAAAAAAATAGCTTTTTAAATTTGGATCTATATATAATTGTGAATGTCACATGGATGTATTTTAATGTAAAGCATCTGAAAAATCATTAGCCGTCTCATATTTATTTCAGTTCTTCAAAAGGCAAATTTATATGAGCTTATGCTGAAAATAGAGATTTCTTATTAAGGAGAAATCCCTGCCCCCCTTTTAGTGTGAAAAATTTTGTTGATTATATAGGGAATCACAGAAACTATATAGGGAATCACAGAAACATGACTGAGGCAAGCATCCCCCATCTGAACCCCCCCCCCCCCCCCCCCAATGAAAAGTTCTGGATCCCCCCGTCAACCTTTCACTCAGGTCATTGGTGAAGAGTTGTCATATGTTTGTTTAGCTTGTGTAGGTGTAAGTCATGTAACGGTTTATTTTTTCCTCTGTGATATTTTATCCTGAGGATAATTTGTCATGGTAATTTTTTTCCAGGCATGGTATTTCACAGGTTGATTTTTTCCAGAGGAGTGAAAATCTATCTGTGTTATGCGGATAGTATGTACCAGTATATATTTGCCGTACTATATTTCACAGAACCGTGTGAAATAGAGTCCCATTAACTACTATGTAAGTTACTCACAATCAATATATACCTGACTATAATTATAAAATGTTTTACAAAGGTAGACTAAATTTGCATAATTTATCAAAGGGAGGTAATTATGAGCAATTTATATTTTAAAGACATTAATATAATATATTTCTGAATCTATTTTATAGTGAAATTTTTCTTTGAATCTTATTTTTTATATATTCATTTATATAAAAAGATGACTTACAACTTGATTTAATAAGACAGATAATATTTCACAGGTAAAAACTATCCAGCTGTTAAACATGCTATTGTTCCAATATATTGTTATGCTATGATTTATCTGATTTCCATATAATCAACAACTACATCTCTGTCCCCAGACAAAACTTTTTATATAGTTGAAAATATCATCATAATCAAATTCTTCTATTACTCTTACTTTTAAATTTATATTTGTACTGAGATCTGAAAACAACTCACTTTTACATGAATTTCACTAACCTTATTTAAGCATGATATTATTTTCACAATTACGATCTTTGAAATTAATTCTGATTTTCTTCCCTATGTTTCATGATAATTTTCTTTTTAAAAGGATGATATTGACTTGAATATTTCAGGAAATTTTTTCAAGGATAATTTGTGAAATTATTTCCCATTATAATATATTTTTTTAACAATTTCGCTTTATTCCAAATACACTATTATTATTTCATTGTATTTTTAAAGGATAATTTTTTTCTAATAACTATTCAATAAGTTAACTACCCAGATAGAATTTCACGGCAAAGGATAAAATATCCCAGGGAAATAGTTTCCTCCGGATAAAAAAATAACAACAACTACTGTGACATTTTTTCCTCCGGATCGAATTTCACCCGGATATAATTTTGCTTTACATAAGTCAGTAAGGAGGCAACCATTTGATGTGTAGCCGTAGGCCGGGTGAAAAATGTGATTAATCTTGCTTTGTAAACTTGTGCTTTAAATAAAATTACCAATCCATTAAAAAATCTGTGAGCCCAATCTCATCCAGTGAAATAGATTATAGTCTGTTTTCGAAGTTATATGGAAGTAAGTTAGTAGTCCAGATAATTATGACGCATTGCAAGGCATTTTTTCTAAGGAGAAGTGTAGAATGGGGGAATGGAACCAATAAATTGATCGGATCCGAAATGTTCTTCCCAGTAAAGGAGCACCTATTATTTTGTAGGTAATTATTATTAGTGTCGGTGGTCTCACAAGTAAATCAGAGTGAATATTGCATGCACATTAAAATTAGCAGAGAAGAGACAATTATCAACTTGTGTATTATTCATTTTCTCGCAGTTATTTACGGTAAATCAGCTATATAGACATAGGAAGATGTGGTGTATGTATATATATCCCAAAACAGGTGTTCGGTTCTAGTACTATATAGTGGCTATAGTATATGACTTTTAAATAACAATTATCAATTATATCTGTATTCTGTGGCGGGTCGAAGGGGATGGAATCCGGGGTTGGCCTCCCCTAGCATTTTGTGAGCAAGCATTGCATAAATGATAATCTCGGGAATCCTCTCAAGTTCCTAAGTGATAGGACGTTCCGTTAGAATAGGTTACCTGTGCATCAGGAAAAGTTTTAAGGCATAGCGTGAAAGGGTAACCTATTCCAACGGAACCGAACGTCCTATCACCTTGTATATAGGAACCTTAAAAATATGTGAATAGGTCGGGAAAAACTCTCTTTTGACACTTAGGAGGCCCCTCATGGGGGGGTCCTAGTAATCACATAATCACCATTTTTTTGCCAATATAATCACATAATCATTAAATATTTGCTTATCTTTAGTAATCAAATAATCATAAACTAAAAATACAGTCCTAGGTAATCAAATAATCATGAAATATTTGGCTTAATAATCAAATAATCATTAAAAAAACGGCCAAGTAATCACATAATCAAAAACCCCATGAGGGCCCTCACTTAGGTATGCTTAGACACCCCTTATTTAATGGAGACATGTAGTTGGAACCCCCTTTATTATGGCTGGATCCGCCCATGATTTTACATGTAAATCAAGCCCCGGGTATTTGTTGGCATAACGGTAACCACGAAAAGGGGGGGGGGGGGGCTAATTAAAAGCACGAGGAATTATAAATATACAATTCATCAGGGGTAGAGTGCATCGAGGAATGGGAATTAAAATTGTCTCTTCACGATGATCGAAAAAAGTATCTTGCACGTTATTTTCATCATCTTGTCTGAAACACTCTGAATAATGAGCTTCAAGGCGAAAACAAGGCATGTGAAATACTAATAACATACACTTCTTTTTTTATACGTTGTATGGACAAACCCATAAATCCCTCAACAAAAATTGCTTGATTCATGTCATATCAAATAAATTACAGCGCGGAAAGGTAACTTTAATTTAATATCAAAACTAAATTTTTGTTATATTTTTCAATAAATTTATAAATCTTAATTAGGCATGCGTTGCGTGAGTTCAATTTCATGAGACCTACACAGATTTCTATAAAACAAATCAAAAATTATAAATACAGTTTTTCAATTCTTTCCGGCATAGATAAAAAAAATATGTATATAATCAAGGATTTGTATAGTAAGAAAATCCTTGATATAATCTATATACGATTTGGTTGAATTATTTCACTTCATTATAATGATAAATCCTTTAGTTCTTAAATTTTTAATTAAAATGAATTTATCATTTTGATATCTAACGATAAACTTTTTAAATTGAAGTGACATGGTCAGTAACCTAATTAGTTGCATGGCTGATTACCATCTTACAGGTGACCCAGTAATTGTCCATACGACAGTAGCGTGTACCCTCGGGGTTATATCGGGGTGGTTCATTCAACCTATGCCAACATTTTGAAATTTAGGTATAAAATTGAATGAAAAAATGTTGGCATTGGTTGAATAATTTTTTACAGATTAAGTGTTATAAAAACATAAATTGATTAGGGGCTAATCAATTTACAACCAGTTTAAACCTACCGTTAAAGTATACTTTATATACAGTTTCTTTTACAAGTACAATGTATTAGTGAAAATGTAGATATTGTGTGTGTTGAGGATCTCTATTTCATACAGTAATTAGTTTAAAATAAATATAATGAAATAATGGAGGGAAAAGGATTTATGATTCTTTATTAAAGAAAAAATCATCTAGTCATAATAAATGACTATCAGTGTCATTCTCATGAATAATATAAAAAAATATATGATAAAAATATTAAATTTTTAATCTATATTAAAAATAGATTCCTTCAAATACAATGACATGATGTACAACACTATTGAAACTGGTGTATTTTATAATTACTGACTTATTTAAAATATCTATATTAAATGTTCTCTATTAAATCCAACACATACAGAGAATAAGACAAATTTAAATAATATGACTGTCTTAAAAGTCATACTATAAGATATAAGATATGATGCTGCATCTGCACAATATAATGGTGTCATGTTGTTATCCTTGAGTCTCTGGGTCCAGTTTCGCAAATCTATCTCAGGAGTAAGACATATCTTAGGCCACGTTCACTGACAAAAATTATATAAATTTGCACAAATGAAAAAGCTTTTTAACTCTTTTATCTCAAGAATTGTTATATTTAAGTGTTTATTTTCGAAATTTAGTCTATTTTTTAATAATTAATTTAATATAAATTTCAACACAATCTTGCCTTTATCAAGGGATCTATTTAACAATTTTTGTCATTTTTTTTTTTTTATCTTTTTTTAATAATTCCATTTTATTACGACTCAATTTTGCAAATGCTTTATTTTTGGTATTGAATTTTAAATGAGTAATATTCAATGCTTAAATATACTGATTGTATTTTACCTTTAATTAATTAATAATTATTATAACAACACCTATTGTGTTTTGTTTGTGGGCATAGGTTGAATGTATTTTTATCAAATGTTGGCATAGGTTGAAGACACCATCGGGGTGTGTATAACTTATTTTCTGGGGAACATCCTGTCCACGTGTAGTACTTAGCATATATTGCAACAGATGACATTAAACAAATTTTCTTTGTAGCATCGGAGGCAATTTCATGTTCGACCACACAAAATATTTCACAAAAAAGATATGATAAAATCAAAAGAAAAAGATAAAGAAATATTAACAAATAAAGGTGGAATTGAGTAAACAGGGATTCGTGTTTTTATGAGCTTATTTTCAGTGGACAACAACAAATGGAAGTTTTTAACGACCTTGTGTGACCTATAGTTGTTAATGTTTGTGTCATTTTGGTCTTTTGTGGATAGTTGTCTCATTGGCAATCATACCACATCTTTTTGACTGGCTATATACATGATATAATATATATAGCACTTGCACGGTCGGTCCAGTGGACATATTTCATACTAGATAACTTATACAGTAATTCTTTTTATATATATGAAAATTACTGTCCGATCTGATACACGTACCTATAATGTACAGAATTTTGAACAGCTTCAAATATATGGGGTCCGTAGAAACACCGCAAAGGACCTCCTTAGTGCACTAAGAACAAAAATGTGCACTAAGGACCTGATGGAATGATACAACTGTCACAAAGGATATGGCATATAGAAATAGACTTTGTAAAAGGAGAAGGTCCGGTAAGACACCTTTTTGGCCCCAAAATATAGCAGTTTTACAAAATTGTTAAAAGTAAACTTTTAGTTATTTTTTGGACAGTAGAATGCTTCTGCTACATAAATATGGGCTGTTTTTGACAATACATGGCACATATATCGGGTACAAGCACCATAAAGTCATGCTAAATTGCAAAAACCATCTGAAAAGTGACATTTTCCGGCATATTTGGTGGATTTTTCATATTTAATTGAGCTTTTAATGACAAAATCAGTGAAAATCTTCCACATACACTAATAGAATCAAATAAAATAGACACTTAAGTGTTTCAAAAGTGGTCAAAATCTTTCGTCAGATGAACCTGAAATTTGAGGCCAAAATCGGTCCTTACCGGACCTACTTCTTTCATAATTTTAAATTATATTTTTTCTAATGTTTTCTCGACACGTGCCTCAAAAAGTTGATTGTCACCTTTAGTATAATCGATAGCAATTCATGTTCGCTCAACCTTGGCCCGTGATCTACTAGTATACTGATTAAACATGTATATGGTATTTCAAATTGTTCTCTATTTTTTTTTTCATTTGTTTGTTTTTGCCGTCTTTATTCTGTCTGCTATATTTTTTACTTCTAAATTAATAGCGTATTTTCAACTCTTTTCAGTTTGGGAATTTTTCATCCTTTTAATTTTTAAAAGACAAATAATTGTGAACACTTCACGGAAAAGTGAGGATTGATATTTGGTTGCTTAACGTCCAGTTGCCAATACTTCATTCATTTTTCTAATGTTAAGAACTATGCCATTTATCAATATTTCGATTTGAGCGTTACTGATGAGTCTTGTGTAGACGAAACGCGCGTCTGGCGTACTAAATTATAATCCTGGTACTTTTGATAACTATCACAGCAATGTTTTTAAACATGTTTAGGAAAGGAACATATTTCTGATTCGATGTTTATATACAAATGCATTACAAGTATAAATATGTATAGGTTGATGTTTAGTCCCTTCGATGTTTTAGACTGTAAATAAATTATGACCAATTTATTTCTGACATCTTCTTCATTTTTAACTTTTGTGGATAGGTGTTTCATTGACAGCCGTTCCACATCTCCTTTCGCTTATTTTTGTTGTATATATTTTTTAATTCACTTTCCTTGTCTTTTAAAATATATTTATTCCATTATTTTTATTTGATGCCGAAAATAAGAATACGAAGTTATTTGTTAAATGCTATAAATAAGCGAAGTAAAACAACCGTTAATAATTATGTATATGAGCATTACAGGGGCGGATTTAGGCGGGGGTGTGGCGGGCGTGCGCCCTACCCCCCCCCCCCCCCCACCCCTAAAATTTGCAAAGCATGGGTTGTCCGGACGTAATAAAGTATCCGACGAAAGCTAATGTCGTCGCATTCAATCTGTCGTAACATTCAAACAAGTATTACTATATAAAACAGTAATTTAACAGAATCATTTAACGTGATTACTAATCAACTGACCTTTTGTTTATTTAAGTTCTATAAACATGTTACACTTCAAAGGAAGGTGTCAAAAGCGGTACTGCGTCTGATGACAAATATCATAGGCTTTTAGCAGTTAGAATAAAAAAATTGTGACATTCTATTTGCAGTTTTAATAAACAATTTCTTTGATAATCGAAGTTCAAAAACATCCCTACATCACTTTACCACGAAGAAGGTGGGAGCCCTACCCGCTATTTGGGTAACCGGTTGGTTATTTCATCATACCAAGAAAGCAGTGTAAGTTAGATTCTTTCTTAAGGAAAGATAAAGATTATGGTTCAAGCGAGAGGTTAGTTTGTTAATTTGACTCATTATTTAATATCTCTGTGACAATACATGATTTCTCACTTGCAACATGTAAATTTGGCCGAAGCATGCATAAACGGTCAAGGCCCAAACCCGTAGGTACTACCGTATTACATGGGATCCCAAGAAAATAAGCACAATGAATTGTTTAAGGATCTCATTTTGATTTTAGTGGTTAGCGGCCATTTTTGTTTGTTTTACAGTATGTAAAAAGTCTAGCACGACCTCCGAAAATAGAACAAAAATAAAAACACGTATCATGAATTGACAAATAAATTGTACCAGTAATCATTTTCGTTTTCAATACCTTATATTGGTCAGATGAGCTATCGTCATTTGCTTCGTCTCACTTTTTTTATATGGAGAATCAGTTTGTGTACTCAGAATTGTTTCTATTCTACTTTTGTTCAGTCCCATTTTCTGGTAAATATATAGAGGTAGTCAATGAACAGAAACTAATAGATTTTTTGTTAATTATGGTTAATGTAGATTGTCATTTAAATTATGCGGTTTTAGATTGAAACTTTAATTTCTCGCTCATTTTACCACAAAAGTTTCTCGCCACACTTCGCTTGGCAAGATATCTCAGACTATCTACATTGCACCCACTCTAGAAGAATATTTCAATAAGTTAACTTTGATAATTTTAACCTCAATTAAATTTTCGAAATTTTATTCTGCGCCCCCCTAACGTCAAATCCTGTATCCGCCCCTGCATTATATCTATTTATAAAATATTTTAAATACAAGCAGACATACCATTTGTGACACCAATTTCATTTATTTCCAAATCTTAAAATCATACATTTCCGTTCTTTAGCGTTTCTTAATAATGGCAGAACGGGCTTAAGAGTCATATGATTAAGTTAACTAAATAATTTAGTTCTCCCACATCATTAGCGGATTTAGGGGGTTAAAGCGAGCCTACCCCCGGTTGAAAATCTTAAAATATTTTTTGTATTAACCATTTCTTGTTTTAATGTTATCTTTACTATAATTTGAATATCTAGCACTGAATAGAGTGACACGTTGTCGCTACACTTCTTTAAATATACACAAGTCATAATAACATTGGCCAGAGGGTAACTTGATAATTAGAGGACCAAAGGATTTAATTAAGACAATCCAAGGCTGCTATCTCTATATTTTATTATATATATCTTTATTAGCCTCCCTTAGAGTGATACAACAATTGCAAAACGGGTAGATACGATCTGTAATCAAATAATTAAACTTATAAAATTAATACTTAAAATTTTATTTAGAGTAACCATATGCCGGATGAACAAAAAGTGTGCCATTTCTTGAAAAACATATGGTTTGGTATAACATGAAAACTTCTCTAGTGTTTTAAACATTTCTCACATAACCCCTCCCCCAAACCCCCGGCCACTTCAAGCTCTGGATCCGCGCCTGCCCATAGTGCTTATTACATTATAAAATAAAATGATATTCATCTTCAATTGTTGAAATAAAGATGAATTGTTAAAAAAAAAAGCATTGACACCAGTTTAAAGTTATCGTTCATAGAAGACAGTTATGATTTATTCTATAATTCTCTTTTTAAAACGTAAAATAATTTTACCTCTTGGAGTTTTTCTATATATTACTTCTGTAATCGGATTTTGAAGAACCCCATGGACACCACATACTCTCAAATGTCTTTCAAGGAATAATGATAGTATGTAAACTCTTGTGTTGTTAGTAAGGAAATGAAATATCAAAAGCATTTGTTTCTCAATTTTAATCTCAAAATAGGGTTCTTTAAATAAAAAAAAAAAGCTTGCATAGCAATTTCCTTAAAAACTAAATATATATAACAAAGGCAAAGTTTTAAAACACAAAATTTATTTTTTATTTTTCTTTCATAAACTTGAATTTATACCACGCTAAACCGTTAGGTTAACAACCATTGATTAATCAATAAGTAACGATCAAAAGACAATTGTTTATTGGATTAGGTTGATTGAACATGATGATTCGGGAATCTGCAATAAACCGTTGGTCACGTGGCGAGTGGCAGGCGTTGATTAAAAAGTCATTTAACTTCAAAATTACAAAATCTATTGATACCTTACTTTATAGATTTGAGGTATTTAATCATATCCTCTTATATTCATGTTCGTTGTGATCTTAAAACATCGTTTTAGTGTCCTTAATGCAAAAACTTTCTTCTTAGTGCACTAAGAAGTCTTTTGCGGTATTTCTACACACCGAAATATATGGCCTTATTATTGGTAATATACCATATTAGTGTCACTAATGGCTTAACGTGTTACCAAATTAAAAAGAAGAAATAGACTCAAAACCGCATTTTTAACTTTAGATTTTTTTTCAATCCCAAAATAGAGAAGAGGTCCGGTATACAGACTTATTAAAAAGTCCAGATGAGAAGTTTAACTTGCTTTTCTATTCCCGGCACTTTTAACTGTTTCTTGACGCATGCAAAAAAAAAATACAGTATCTGGTTACAGTTGCGCATTGACAAATTATAATCTTTCGATTAAATGATCTTAAATCTATATGGTCTTAATTTTAAAAGTTATAAAATCTAAATGTGAAGTGATCTAAAATGTTCAATATTAATGAGTATTTTCGCTGTGAAATGAATCTAAGGTCGTCTAAAAGTATATACATGTGTATTTGACCCGACTACTGACTACATAGTAAACTATTCATTATGTACCTATAAGGGGGGTCTGAGCGGGACTCGGGATTGTCGAGGCGTATTTTTTGTAAACGTGACACATGAAAGTCAAATTATGAGGGAGGGTAGGAGGGGTACTGATCCCGAAAATCCGAGCTTGAAAACACGAAATCCCGAAATCCCGGGCTTAAAAACACGAAATCCAGAGGTCCCGAAATTCGAAAAAAGAATTATCGTATCCCGAAAGGGTCAATCCCGAAATCCAGAGCTTAAAAACACCCGATCCCGCAGTCCCGATAAAGGTCCTATCCTCCCTCAAATTATTGTGCCGTGAAAACGCGAAATGAAGTTTAGCGGGACATGGGAAATTACAAAAATAGCAGAATTGTTCACTTACATAGTGTAAGCGGGATGGCATCATGCGAGAATCTAAAATAATAAGTAGTAACTAATCGGGATCCGTGAACAAAACCCCCAATGAGACCCCCATTAGTTGTGGCTTATTTTGGTCTTTTTAGTTAGTTTCTTTCCCCTACATTACTTGACCGTTTTTGTAAAACAACGGCACTCGAGGTCTGACAGTATTTTACCAAGAAATGCACAAAATATTCAAAAAGAAGGCCTAGAAAATTTAAATATTGGTATGCACACATACTCCCCTATCAGCACAGATAATTATATTTTTGTAAAGGCGCCAAACTCGTTTCTAATATTTATAAACACTGGACACTTTAAATTTGCAAAACACTCATTTGCAAATCCGCCGCCGCCTCAAATAAGAGCTACAGTGTCATGTTTATAACCAAAATGTGCGGAATTACATGGGATTCAATAATTTCATTTGTTTTCTACTGTTACTATTATATTTATTTTGCTATTTGATTTATAAAAACATGGGATTTTCAATATCCCATGGGACAGGGCAAAATCCCATGGGATTTACCATTATCCCATGGGATTTTGGTTAAATCCCATGGGATTTTTTTTGGTCCCATGGGATAATTGTAGTCCCATGGGATGTTTGTTGTCCCATGGGACAAAAAAAATCCCATGGGATTATTATTATCCCATGGGATTTTTAATATCCCATGGGACAAAATAAAATCCTATGGGATTCAAATTATAAATATATAGATATAAATATACAGTAATGTGTATGTTACAATGTATTCTATTTGGTAGTAAAATGTTAAAAGATGAATCTTTTTAATTGAATATCTTTTTTCTTTGGAAATGTTAATTCAACATATTGTTCTATAACTGTTCAAAACTTAACTTTTAAACAACAAAGTAGATAATGTAAGTATCAATATATGTTTATTTATGAATTATAGAATACTTTGAAACACTATTATTTACCATTTGAAATCAATGAAAAACTCTAATATAAGGCTGAACATATTAGTACTGTAAATTCAGAAATTATTGCGTGCATTTATTATTGGATTTTTGTCATTTAAGACTAAAATGAGATTTTAATTTTTTACGATTTTGAGATCAGTTTAATTCATATAAAATATTTCTAAATGGGAGTTTAAATTACTGTTTTTACAACTGTGTTGCAATTTTTGCAAATATAAACCCTCACAATAATTCTTGAATTTACAGTAGCTATTTAAGTAAATCTATTTTTTTCACAATATTTCTCCACACAAAACATTAATAGTTTCTTATCATCAAGCATTGTGTGATCTTATAGTCCACTTTTTGGTCATTCAGCACAGAACATTGACATTATTGTGGTTTCAATATCTTTTGGTATTTAAAAGATCTTCAAATCATTGACTGAGTGATGAAAATAATAGCTGATCCAACTTTTGTCTTTGAATTTATTCTGGTCTTGTTTCTATGTTTTCTCCATTTATTCTAGGTGATGAATTTCAATCCTTCTGAAAAAGAACCAATAAAATCTGAAGTATTATATAAAATTTTTTGCATACATGTAGCAATAATATGATTTTTAATAAAAATAGCTATGCGGTATGGATTTTACTGATTGTTAAAGGTTGTCCAGTGTCATCAGTTGCTAACCTCTTACATCCTTTGGTCTCTGATGGAGAGTTGTCAAATTAGCAATATACCACATCTTCCTATTCTAATACTACCGGTATATAACAATCAATTAATTTATTCTTCTTTAAAATATTTGGGTATTTTCCCAAGTTATATATATAATATATATATAAAGATCAATGTTAAAACTTTAGGCAATTATAATAACATATTCCATTATTCACTAGAATTTTCAATATATTATACAAATGCAGACAACAGAAACAATATATCTTTTAAGCTTTTGAAGTTCTGACAGAGTTCAATTTGTGTTGAATTTCAATATAAAAATACCTTGAAATCTTCGGACATATTGGAAATTATAACATTGATACAAAAAAAAATATTGTTTTATACTTATTTTTTGTGTTGTTGGCTTGCTGTCTCATTTTCCAGTTATACATACATCAATAATCTTCTTCTTTATTAAAAGTAAATATGGGATATTATTTTTATAATCTGAAAACATTATATTTCTATCGAATAACTTATTACCAAGTTCACAAACACCAACGTGTTTGTCAGATACTAGTTTTAAGACATGTATAAATGTTCCAGACCATATAAGTATTTGGATCGTACGTTTACGGTCCGAAACATATAAGTATACTCTTACAGTCCGACCATATGCATACAATCAGACCATTTGAGTATACCCGGTACTTGTACTGTCTAATACCAGAGCTCAACCAAACATGTATTTTTATTTCTACTGCAATTAAACTTTTTGTATTAATCTATTAAAGATTTCAGTTATGTTGATCTGTAATGTATATTTGTTTCTAATAAACTTGACCAACTTCTTAAAATTGGGCAGACTGTACGCGTAGTCTTAATACTCATATGTTCTGGAACATAAACATGATTAACAAGCATTCGACAGGATGTCATGCTAAAATCCCTTAATATTAGTACTAAATTTTGAGTATATATATATGTAAATCCACAGGCTACTTACTGAAATTCATGGCAAACACTCACCAAAAAATTAAAGAGGATACAATTTAGAGGAAGGACTGGACAGATGAATGCACAAACACTATTAAGACAGAGCATAAAACTTACCAAAAACAAGATGTTCTACATTTATTCTTCAGAAGCAGGAAAATTGAAAAGTTTTTTTTTCTTTCTCTGCTGTCCATGGTATAAACTTTAAATTCACTCATGCAAAATATGAAAATCTGCAAAAGTAGGACCTTGAACCTCAGCTTATCCACATTTTGACTTTTGAGCTGCATATTTTTTTTTTCTTTTCATCTTGCTGACAATCTACATGATCTAAACATAAAAAAATGATAAAAACATAATTCTAGATTAACTTTGTGTTTTTATTTTTGTTGATACAATTTTTCCCAGCTTAAAAGGAAAACATCATCACAAAAAAGGAGGTCATACTAACCTCCGAAATATTTAAACAAACCAAAATTATTACTTGATTAAGATCTTGTCATAAATTAATAGCAATTGATACTCTTATTTTTGAAGACCATATATATATATATATATATGTCTTTTGCATACTTATATTCCTTTGTATGCATATTAAGATTAATTCCGAGGACTTAAATGTTAAATTAGCATGATTAATTTTACAGTTTCTCAGCTCCATGTGTACAATATGAGAGTATCTTGCAATACTGTATATTCTAATATTCAGAACATATTGTGAGGTTTTTATTAATGTAAATGAGAGCTGTATATCATTCTCATTTCTGAGACATATTTATGAGCTGAAGACCAGTGCCAAAATTTCCTCACTGCATTGAAGACCCAGTTTCTACTTCCCATTTTATAACATGTATGCAGATTTTTCGTAAATTACAATAATCAATCACGCAATTCTGTCCATTATTTATTTGTTACTGAAAATAAGCAAAAATAAATGCACACAAAATTTAACATTGTTAATAAAGGCTTTTTTTTTTAATTCAAAACAGTTGCCTACACCGTTAATTTCCTTGTTTGATTTATTTCATATTTTTAAAGCCTTAATAGCTAGCTAGATGGTATGCCTGGATGGATCCAGCCATTTTATAAAGGGGGTTCCCTGTTCCCAACCCAGGATTTAGGAGGGGTGGTTCCAACTATATGTTCCCATTCAAATGCATTGATTGTCCAAAAAAAAGGGGGGGGTTCCAAGTTGAACTTCCAACCCCTAGAATCCTCCCCCTGTGATCCGGAATTTTTTTCACTTAACCACTGGGGATCTCAACCATTTAAAAGTTTTTCAAACATGTGAGGGTGGGGGTGACCCCCCATGGACTCTCCCTATATTTCATTTGATGTGTTTAATTGTTCAATACAAGAATATATATGGTTTAGGGGTGGGGATCTTGACCGTTTACAAGATAATAGCACATTCTCAAATTGAACGGGATGGGGTGACCCCCAGGGACTTCCTTTTAATTTTAATTGATTTGTTTTATCGTCCCATTCAAGAATATATATGGTTTAGGGGTGGGGATCTGGACCGTTAACAAGATAATAGCACATTCTCAAATTGAACGGGGATGGGTGACCCCAAGGGACTAACCTTTAATTTTAATTGATTTGTTTTATAGTCCCATTCAAGAATATATATGGTTTAGGGGTGGGGATCTAAACCGTTTACAAGAAAATAGCACATTCTCAAATTGAACGGGGTGGGGTGACCCCCAGGGACTTCCCTTTAATTTTAATTGATTCGTTTTATTGTCCCATTCAAGAATATATATGGTTTAGGGGTGGGGATCTAAACCGTTTACAAGATAATAGCATATTCTCAAATTGAAGGGGGTGAGGATTACCCCCAAGGGACTCACCCTCCCTTCTTTCATCCCCCCAAAATACCTGATCACCACCCCCCCCTCCCTTTTCCTCATTTCAATCACCCTGATATGATCTGATATAAATTTCAATAGTTTTATCACTTACAATAGGGAGGCTTGTATAGGGTATATTGGGATACGGGATATTTGCCATTTTAATTTTAGGGATATGGGATATTTGTCCTAAAAGTAAATGGGATATGGGATATTGATGCATTTATAAGGATATTGAATTTTTAATATGAAAAAAAATAAGTGGATTTAAAAGTTAAGTACAGAAATATTTACATCTCACTTGATAAAATTGCCCAAAAAAGTTTAATATTAAAGGTCATTTTAGTGCTTTGTTGATTTTAATTGAGTTAATGGTCGTTTTATTTAAAAGTCATCCAAACCCAAGCGAAAAGTATTGATCTATTTTCGATATTTATATGCTCATATGTACTGATAATTTTAAAAGCGTTTGTTTTGCTTTCCATACTTCGTTCCTTATTGTTGATTTTTCTTTTTTGGATGGTGATGTTCCTTTGGCACTATCTTACAGTGTTTGTATATCACAACACCTCCGCTATGCTCGTGTATGTTGTAACGTTTTGGATTTTAATGAACGAAATCTATGTATAACTGGTAAATAATATTAAGTCAGGGATTTCGTTACCACAAATCACTAAAAATCTTTACTAAATTCTAGATTTGGTTTTGAAGTTTGGTTCTACCGGTAGAAAATTTATTTCAAACGGGATAGCACATCCTCATTTTTACGGAGAGATGTTGTTTACCGTGCCATTGGATGCTGGATGTGTAATGATTGATAATTTAGTCTCAGATGCATTACTTTTTATTAGTTGTAATTGGCTTTTAACTAGCTGTCAGTAACTGCAAGTACTCTCAGATCTGTACTTAGTGTCTTTTTGTTGATGGGATGTACAAGTACTCGGTCAGGTCCACTCTCTGTTTTTGTTAGATGTATTTCTGTTTATATCCATCTGATGAGTTAAGCCTTTTACAACTGATTTGTATAGTTGGTTCTTATGTTGTACTGTTACACCACTGTCCCAGGTTAAGGGAAGGGTTGGGATCCCGCTTACATGTTTAACCTCGCCACATTCTGTATGTATGTGCCTGTCCAAAGTCAAGAGTCTTTAATTCAGTGGTTGTCTTTTGTTGCTGTGTTACATATTTATTTTTTGTTCATTTTTTTATACATAAATTAGGCCGTTAGTTTTCTCGTTTGAATTGTTAATTACATTTGTCATTTCAGGTCTTTTTATAGCTAACTATGAGGTATGAGCTTTGCTCATTGTTGAAGGTCGTACCATGATCTATTAGTTGTTAATTTCTGTGTCACATGGTCTCTTGTGAAGAGTTGTCTCATTGGCAATCATACCACATCTTTTTTTTTATATTATATGCTCATACATGTCATATGCATTGATAATTTTCTTGAAATAATCATAGATTTTTGTTAGATGTAGCCATCTGATGAGTTAAGCCTTATTGTTGTCAATGTTTTATTTGTTTTGATACTTTATATGATTACAGGATATTTTCTCAGGGGCGGATCCAGCCATTCTAAAAAGGGGGGGTTCCTAACCCAGGACAAAGGGGGGGTTCCAATTACATGTCCCCATTCAAATGCATTGATCGTCCAAAAAAAAGGGGGGTTCCAACCCCCGGAACCCCCCCTCTGGATCCGCGCCTGTTTCTAGTGTTTTGCCTCTTATTTTTTACGTAACGTGGCGAGGATCTTCAGAGGTCTCCACGTTTCACAGATTGCTCTGATGTGCAACGGCTGTTTTGCCAGACAAGCTGGGGCCGAGGGACATCAGAGCACGTCCCATATCAAAAAGTAGATATTTCGCTGTATAAACTATGTAAATAAAGAATAATTACTATAATAATCAATGTGAATTAATATATTTTCTTCTATTACTTGTGTTGTGAGGAAGGAAATTAAAAAAAAAGTAACAAACATATTGGGATCTATGTAATTCATAAAGTTCAAGATCACAGAGTCAAATGTTGTGTTATTTCTTTGCAAAACAAGGGCTGTGCAAATTTTGCCTGCTGTAAAAATATTGCAACAGTTAAGTGTAATGTAGGTAAATTAGCAGAAAGCTTTCTTGTGTTAAATTTTGAGTTATTGAACTTGCATGCTAAATATCCACTTTTTGATATGGACGTGCTCTGACGTCCCACAGTCTCAGCTTGTCTGGCAAAACAGCCGTTGGATGTCAGAGCAATCTCGGACAAGAGACAGGGTTGCGTCCTTCTGTTCTTTCCAACATAGGTTAACGTGTAGGATGAAATTTCTTATCAATGAAAGAAGAATGCTATCAAAATTATATTTTACAGTCATATGCATCACGGTTTGATCAATTAAAAAAAAGTCTGAAATTAGACCCCTTACACTAAATTTATCGTTTAACCTCACATAAAAAGAGATTGTTATACAAGGCTCTTAGATGGAACACTTCATCTTTTGGACACATACCTTGTATATTCTTATTTAATACTAGAAGTATGCATTAAATTTCCTTTAACACAGTTTGTTTTCCCAGAGTCAAAATTTTTGACGTTGTGATGATGAGGAAAAAAATGGGCTTGGGAATGAATTTATAATGAATTTTTGGGATATTTCAAAATAGTTTTAGGGATATGGTATATTTGTAAAAAATATTTATTGGGATATTAGGGGTAAACATTATAGGGATACAGGATATTGGGATAAAAACTTAATGGGATATGGGATATTGATACCCCCCTAAACAAGCCTCAATAGGAATTGGTTTAAATTCCCCAATTAATTCTAGTCGGTCAAATATATGAATAAATTGATTTAACCTTTATACCATTAATATCAACATATTTCATTTTTCATAAAGAAGGACAAAAGTTTTCTATGGGTAGAAATTGATAGTTGCTAATTTGGGAAGCTTTCAAATTCATAGCATGCCGGTGGCTGTGTTCAAAGTGCTGGTTTTTTTTTTATCACCCTCGTTGTTCGCGGACTAACGATTTAGGCCTGTGAAGGATAATAGTGTGCGTGCATTAATTTTCTATACCTTCTTAATTAATATTTTCATATACTGACGGCAAGTGTTGTAATGTATCAGTGTCTTATTTGAGACCAACGTGCTATTTACATGTGCGATCGAAAATGCAGGGGAAGGAAACTTGTCAATTGTGTTTATTTTTAATCCAAAATAAAATAAGCCGCCGTAAAATTAACCTTGGGTAAATTCCTCAAATTGATGACAGAGGCTTCTTTTTTTTAAGCTATATTTTTAATGACTACACGTTTTACCATTATTCTTTTTCTTTCACTATTCTTTGTTCCTTTTTTTCTTTGCCCGTTATTCTCTATTCTGTTAATTCACATCCACCATACCCTCTTATGTGGACTTTCGGTGGTTTATTTTTTTAGTTCTGTGATAAGTCAATATTTCATGCAGGTTCATGAAATAATGGTTTTATGCATATCAGCCAAGATTGTGCGTGGAATTTTAATAAACAATTCAACACCACACGTTATGTGAATTTGATTAAAATCGATGAACATGAATTTGACAGCTAGTAGTGACCCTTTTACAGGTAAAATTCAATTAACAAATTCTGACCTACTGGCATTCAACACAAATTACCTACTTGCTGTATATTGATAAATGTGATTGTATGTCAATACCTCAACATCGTGAATACGCCATGTGAGGTGTTGGTTATGTGTGCTACGGGGTCACTGGTGGCGCCTTCAAAACAGAAAAAAAAATCAAGTAGAAAAGTGTGGAATTTTGTTGTTGAAAATTTAAGTTGTAAATTCCTGAAAAATGTACTTAATTCCGTTCAACTGCTAACATGTTATACGAAAATAGGATAAAAAAAAAAGCAATGGGTATAAAAAAAAAAAAAAAAAATGAAGAAGAAAAGTAAAAAGGAAAAGAAAGTCGTTGAATTAATTATTTTACAATTGTTTAAATATATGCGAGAATGTTTTAGGCAAATTGTCTTTATTTACAGATAAATGTATTATGATTTATTCTTCTGGCCGCTTCAAATATTTTTTTATCAATAACTTATACTCAAGGAGACATTTTTGACTTTTGACAGCATGGACCGCAATTAATTAGCAAACACAAATTAAGACACAAAATCGTTTACAAATAAATTTTTTAGATTCAGATTCATTCAATAGTTTATTATAGAAGGAAAAAGGGGGGGGGTTAATACGCTCACCTACTTCTAAAAAAATTTGCATATGAAAGCTGTCTAAAGATAATTTTAAATTATTTCAGGAGTTTTGAAAAAAGAATATATATATACAGTTTAATTTTCGACGTCTATACTGTTCCAAAAAGGTGATTCTTTTTAAAGATTTGGTACTTCAGTTTCGACTCAAAATTTCTTTTTGAATTGTTAGATGGCAAACTATTTAGGATAAGATTGTATCTGTTCTTTAAGTTATTATGGTGATATTGGCGACGAGATTCATTATATTATAGCAAGGGCTTGTACAAATCCTTGATTAAAGAATTTCAGCAATATAAATAGACGAAAGTAGACAAACAATTATTAAGATCTCCAAGCCGGCCAAATTGTACATCGAAAAAGATCTATATTTATAAACGTTTTTAAATGATATAACTTGAATAGAAAATTTCCCAACTATGTGAAGATTTTTTATATTTCTAAACGTCTTCAATTATTACATACCAAAGAAAAATTTATTTAGCATATTCATATAATTTTATATTTTTTTCCAAGTAAACTTTTTTTTGTAAAGTTTACTTCTATGTGTTTATAACCATCAACAGAGACACATTCTCTGCTATCACCAATCAGTCCTAATCATTAAAGATCAATTGACAAAATTCAAATGATGATTGGTATTGAATATGATCATCGGTCATCCGTGACGTATTCTAAAATCCCAAATAACGGCGCATGTCGATAGATAGATAGACAGTTTATTAATTATCGTCTCGCCATTTAAATTTCACCAAGGAAGGACTTTATAAAACCAAGGATGTGTATAGTTGCTATACAAATCCTTGATAAAACTATGTACATGTACTTATTAATATTTCTATAACAAATTACAAAAACGTTTAGTGTAAAAATCATCGATTTATAAATGTCTCTTTTTGCCTAAAATATATTTGCAGGTTTTGGCATTTTTGTAAATAACATTAATGTTTTGGCATCCCAATGTAAAACACAGGTGACAGCCGATTCAAACTTAAATAACTTCTTTAAAGTTGGTTTTATTTTATCAGAGACATATAATACATGTAATATATGTCTCAATACCTGTATTTATGTCTCAATACATGTATTTATGTCTCAAAAATTACAAGATTATGAAATAAGTTATGAATCAAATGAATACCCTCAACACTAAAATACATGTCCTAAGTGACTTTTTATGTCTTGCGTGCACCGAGGAGATCCTTAACGGTTTTTAGACGCACCATTATTATATATGCATATATTTGAAGCATTTTGTACATAATAGGTATTTATATGTGTGTATCAGACAAAATGACTTCCCAATTAGCAGAGGCGGATTTAGGTTTTTTTTTCCAGCCCCCACCCCCTCCCCCCCCCCCACACACACACACTAATCTTGGAAAATGGGAGATTATATCGGGAATCACTGAAGCATGACTGGCAGGGACCCCCTCTTAGGCAGTCAATGGGTCCCCACTTATGAAAATTTCTGGATCAACCACTGCTAAGTTCTAGTCATCTAAGGTCCTAGTGTGAAATATAACCAATAGGAATTGGTCTTTTTAAACGGGAGCGTCTAAACACCACCTAGGCCGCCTTGGTGCACTAAGCTCATGAAACTGCACTAAGCCCATGATTGGATGGTGCTATGAATGAAAAAAACATGCCATCGGACGTAGTTTTTCATGAAGATAATGTATCTGAATTTTTTAGTCATTAAAAATTGTAGTTAAGTCGTAATTTCATTTTTTCTGTCATCAAAGGTTTTGTCCGACGGCACGTGCCAGTAATCAACCAGGTAATAAAATCACTGATCCATGAAAAAAATAAAGAAACATAACAATTACACGGCTTATATATAATTACACCTTTTTGTTTGTCGTGTAATATATTTTGTTTATGCGTGCATTTTGTTTTTGTAGGATTTAAAACAAAACAATAAGTATTGTGCACTATCCAAAAAAGAAGTACCGAATGGGGGAAATCGTGTGACATCACATCTGTCCAGTTTTTAAGCTGTCTTTTATTATACGACAGAACGAGACGGTGGTGTCAAACAATGTTTTAACTAAACGTACATATACAGAAATTACCTAGAGCATTTTATGACAAAATCTCTTTAAAAGATTCAGATTCAATATTTTATTAAAGTCTCTCCATTTGTAATATAATCATTATAATATAAACATTGAATAAAACAGCAATTTTATAAATTAAAATACAAGTGCCATCCTATAAAGAATTATGAGAGACTATAGAAATTAAACTAAATTATTACTATATATAATTATCATGTCTCTAAAACATTTCCGCTCTGTAAAACCATATAACTACTTAACCTAAAATATTTCAGTTCTGTAAAAACATAACTATTAATCAAGCATATAAAAAAACTATTTCTTCTACTATTTAATTTTGATTTAAACTTTTTGGCTCCATCTGAAAAATAAAGTTGACTAAACGGTATGCGTTTTCTCATCGTTTAAGGTTGTATTACGCGACCTTTATTTGCTTTTATCTTCGTTATTCCATCTCTGGACAGTGGTGGATAGTTGTCTCACTGGCAATCATACCATAACTATCTATTCATATGAAATATAAATTTAATAATAATTACCTCTTGCAGAATTTCAAGCGGTCTGTCATACTTGTTGAAAATGGGTTGCATTGAACCCCAAGGACGCCACATTTTAACTCTTATATTTGAAATAAGTCTGTATTATAATTTGTATCTATTTGTGCAAATATTGAAACAGTAAATGGAGAAGAATAAAAAGAAAGACATAGACTACAATATAGTCCGCTTTGAGTAAAAGCCAATTTCTGTTGTTTTTACTATTATTTCGAAAAGCGCAAACAATCACTTTTTCAAAATATTTTTTTTTTCTAACAAAGCATCAAAGAAAAGATCAACAGCCCTTTTATCATTACTAATTAGGAACAAAGAAAATAATTTACTAGTTTAATGATAATCCCTCAGAATTGATTGGATCAATTAACAAGGTGATCAGACATTACACAAGTAGAGCGCGTGTCACGTTAAAAATGTTAATAACTTTTAAATCTCTTTATATCATCGAACCAACTTTTAACATATTTTTTTTAAATAATGATTTATCTTGATTAATGATCTTGGTGCATATTTAACCTTTGCTTCATATCCTTAGTGCAGTATTTATAAATTCGTCAAGCTTCATTGGATTCAATCAACAATATGACAACTGGACACATTACACAAAATCGGCGCGTGCCATATAAAATGTTAATAACTCTTTTATTTCTGAATATATTTACACCAAAATTTAAATATATGCTGTTTATTCAAATCTGTATCGTACTGAATGACCTTGGTGCTTATTTGACTGGTCCATCATGGGCTTAGTGCACTTCCTGGAGCTTAGTGCACCAAGGCGGCCTAGGTGGTGTTTAGACGTACCGTTTTTAAACACTTCTACATAGGCCTACATGTATACGTTTTGTCAAGGGTTGATTCATTAGTTTACCGACCGTGCAAGGGCTGTATTCGTTAAAAACTTCCATTTGTTGGTTCATGCAATATTGAAATTATGTTTACTCAATGCGCAGTTACCAGTTACTGAAGTTGATATTTGCTACTTTTCTTCTTTATTTCATATAATTGATTTTTTTATTAATTTCTTCGAAAAATTTGTGGTGTTTAAATAGGGAATAGACACAGATACCTAAGCACATTTAACAAAAGAAATTGTGTGTAATGCCATCAATCTGTATTACACGTAGACAGGATGTTCTCTAGAAAACTTTACGTTATACACACCGGAGAGTACACGCACTGTCATAATGGAAAATTACTGTATGTTATAATTACCTGTAATCAGCTTTGCAACAAATCAGTTGACTGACCATGTCATTACAGTTCAAACAGATTTTCCTCAAATCAAAATGGAATATATATATATATATTTATATCTTTGAAATTTAAAACTTTAAAAAGTACACTTTGACAAAATTATGAAATATAACGAATTGAACAATGTATTTTAACAAAGTTTAAGATATATAATTTTACAACGATCCTAAAAATATCCAAACAAACGATAAATTTAACGATATGAACCTACGCAGTTTTTATATTATAAGACTGACCATGTTACTTCCATGGAACATTACTTCCATGGACTGACACACACCAGTTTGCTAACTCAGTGTGCTGGGCCAGGGTGCTGGGTGAGGTGCTGGAACTTGATATACATGTATCATTAAGTTACAGTTCTGTTAAGATTTGACTGCCTTTTTACAGGGAATTTCTATTCTTACTGTTAACAGTTAGTATATACTGTTCCTGGCTTAGAATGATTCTCTGCTCAGCAACTGGTGCGTAATTAGGCATTTTATTCAAATATCTTGTAGCAGTAAAAACACAAATTAATGTATTTTTCAAATAGCTTTATTCAGCTTAATAATTATAGCGAAAAACAGCGAACATGGGAAAATAAAATGTTTTTAGTAGCCTTATTATTAAATCTCCAGGCGAGTGTGATCAAATAAAGAGGTTCTCCGTCTACTTGGAAAATCTTATCTGATTCAGGATCAATTCATCGGTTACACTCCCCTATCACTAGTGATTCTTTGTTTTTAGCTGTCATTCTGAAAAAGGTGTGTAAGTGTTTACTCGCAATTTGCATGATTAACAGATATCGACTCGTTACCCGGACTACTGCAAAAAACAATTATTCAGTTAACTGATTTAGATGGAAGGTAAACGGACAGAAAGTCGCAGGACAAAAAGTCACAGGACATAAAGTCACAAATTTGATAGGACAAAAAGTCACAAACAAATTGTTGACAATTGGTTTGAATATATATGAAAAAGATCTTGAAATATTTTCTTGTTATTACATACATTCATTTTTAATTTAAGGAAATTACTCATAAAGCTTGATAAACATGATAAATGGAAATGTATTAGATTTTAATCTTGCAAAGGATATATTTATGGGGCCATATTTATTGGCAAATTTAAGCCATTTAAGTACTTACCAATCCACTTTGACATTTTGTTTTCATAACAATTATTTGATTATTATTGATATTTATTGAATAAATTTTAATTACTAAGTTGCTTCTTATATAAAACTTCAAGAAAAATACAAAAAAAAGTGTTTTCTTGTTCAAAGAAAAATAATCTCTAAACTGAATTGTGACTTTTTGTCTGTGACTTGTTGACCGTGACTTTTTGTCCTGTGACTTTCTGTCCTACATTCAGATTGAATAGGGGTTTGGTTGACCCCGTCTCCCTCTTTCTGAGACTACTATCTCAGTGATGAACTTAATGTTTTATGTATTGTGCTTGTCATATATGTATGTTGGATAACAGCTCTATCTAGAGCTTATGTTGTATTGTATGTATAACCAACTTTAAAAAAATCTTTTTTGTTAGCCCGTAACAACTAACAAGTAAGATTTAGGTTTCTTCTTTTTGTAATACAAATAATTATTACGCCTTGAAAGGATTTTTTTTCACTATGACAGCGTCCAAGAAAAAAGTTGAAATAGTTAACGTAACGGTACTTTTTTTTTACTATGACGGCGTCCAAGAAAAAAGTTGAAATAGTTAACGTAACGGTACCCAAATTGCACCGAGTACCCAAATTGCACCTATTTAGCAAAACTAGCAGCGAAAATCTTACAAGATTTTCTAGAGACTAAACAATTTGTTTTTTTATGATTTGATACTAAGCACATCTTTCAACATAGGTAAAACTATTTAGATATGCACAAAACGTTCACAGTATCTATCAACAGATGAAGTATTTACTGAAAAAGCAAAATGTACTGAAACGTCGCCATGCGACATCATCAAAACGTCATCTTTTTAAAATGAGCAAATACAATATGTTACAAGTATCCATTTAAAAAATAATGAAGAGTAAGCATGGACTAACAATGACTAATATCCAATTGCTCAAAATATTTAAAGAAATTAAACAAAAGCTCTGTTATTAGACTTTTGACTATGTGAATTTAGTTTAGACCAATTTTTCTATGATTCCATATGGAATAAAAATCAAATTGGTGTACCTTTATAATAAAGAAGGATAGGGCTACAAAAAAAACACAGAATGGACATTTTTGTTTTCATTTTAAAAAAACGTAGATGAAAAAACTGTCTAAATAAATGCAATTTGGGTACTGTCACGTTAGACACTAACTTTATATTGGACCCTAGTAGCTTTATATGTGCTTGTGGTTGCAAATGTAAATGCATGGATGCCTGCTACACTGTAGAATTCATGTAGAATACATGACAAGGAAGCTTTGCTTTGCTCTTCATGGACTACGAACTCATATTCATAATTAAAAACCTTCTGCCAAGCAAGCGTAAGGGTGACGTCTTTGACAGTAACCAACACTCATCTCACGAGGCGTACCTAGTATGTCTTTTTAGGTATATATATATATATATAAACATTTATTCGTCATTGTGCGAAGTGCTCCTTTGAAGGAGGGATTTTCTAAACCAGAACAGAACAGAATAGCCATGCAAGACTTCATTATCATTTGGACTAATATTATGGCACATTTTGTCTTACCACAGGGATTTGTGTCAATTTATCTGGTTTTCTATCCTCTGACCTCATTTTCATGGTTCAGTGGTTATTGTTAAGTTTTTGTGTTTTGGTCGGGTTTTCTAATATTGTATGCAACATGTCAAGTATATTTGTTGTATGAAAATTTTTAGGGATGTTCATGTTAGACTGGCATGTTTTATTCAATCTTGACCTCATTTTTATGGTTCATTGCTTAATGTTACTTTTTAGCTCACCTGGCCCGAAGGGCCAAGTGAGCTTTTCCCATCACTTGGCGTCCGGCGTCCGTCGTCGTCGTCGTCCGTCGTCGTTAACTTTTACAAAAATCTTCTCCTCTGAAACTACTGGGCCAAATTAAACCAAACTTGGCCACAATCATCATTGGGGTATCTAGTTTAAAAAATGTGTGGCGTGACCCGGCCAACCAACCAAGATGGCCGCCATGGCTAAAAATAGAACATAGGGGTAAAATGCAATTTTTGGCTTATAACTCAAAAACCAAAGCATTTAGAGCAAATCTGACATGGGGTAAAATTGTTTATCAGGTCAAGATCTATCTGCCCTCAAATTTTCAGATGAATCCGACAACCCGTTATTGGGTTGCTGCCCCTGAACTGGTAATTTTAGGGAATTTTTGCTGTTTTTGGCTATTATCTTGAATATTATTATAGATAGAGATAAACTGTAAACAGCAATAATGTTCAGCAAAGTAAGATTTACAAATAAGTCAACATGACCAAAATGGTCAGTTGACCCCTTTAGGAGTTATTGACCTTTATAGTCAATTTTTAACCATTTTTCGTAAATCTTAGTAATCTTTTACAAAAATCTTCTCCTCTGAAACTACTGGGCCAAATTAATCCAAACTTGGCCACAATCATCTTTGGGATATCTAGTTTAACAAATGTGTGGCGTGACCCGGCCAACCAACCAAGATGGCCGCCATGGCTAACAATAGAACATAGGGGTAAAGTGCAGTTTTTGGCTTATAACTCAAAAACCAAAGCATTTAGAGCAAATCTGACATGCGGTAAAAGTGTTTATCAGGTCAAGATCTATCTGTCCTGAAATTTTCAGATGAATTGGACAACCTGTTGTTGGGTTGCTGCCCCTGAATTGGTAATTTTAAGGAAATTTTGCTGTTTTTGGTTATTATCTTGAATATTATTATAGATAGAGATAAACTGTAAACAGCAATAATGTTCAGCAAAGTAAGATTTACAAAAAAGTCACATGACCAAAATGGTCAATTGACCCCTTAAGGAGTTATTGCCCTTTATAGTTAATTTTTAACATTTTTCATAAATTTTTGTAAATTTGTAGAAAATATTTTCCACTGTAATTACTGGGCCAAGTTCATTATAGACAGAGATAATTGTAGCAACAAGAATGTTCAGTAAAGTAAGATCTACAAACACATCACTATCACCAAAACACAATTATGTCATGAATTTATCCGTGTCCATTATTTAATATGCACAAGACCAAGGTGAGCGACACAGGCTCTTTAGAGCCTCTAGTTTGTTTTTTTGGCCAGTTTCTCTATTTTCTTATTTTCAAATTAGCAAAAGGTCAACTAGGTGCATATGTCTAACTGAGAAGTTTCATCTTACTTTATTTTCATAGTACATAGGACAATATAAAAAAAGAAGATGGGGTATGATTGGACAACTCCCCATGAGAGACCAAATGAAACAGAAATTAACAACTCAGGGTCACCCTACAGCCTTAACAATGAACAAATATGAAAAAGAAGATGTGGTATGATTGCCAATGAGACAACTGTCCACAAGAGACCAAAATGACTCAGACATTAACAACTAAATGTCACCGTACGGCCTTCAACAATGAGCAATGCCCATACCGCATAGTCAGCTATAAAAGGCCGCGATAAGACAATGTAAAACAATTCAAACGAGAAAACTAATGGCCTTATTTATATAAATAAATGAACGAAAAACAAATATGTAACACATAAACAAACGACAACCACTGAATTACAGGCTCCTGACTTGGGACAGGCACATACATAAATAATGTGGCGGGGTTAAACATGTTAGCGGGATCCCAACCCTCCCCCTAACCTGTGACAGTGGTATAACAGTACAACATAAGAATAAACTATAAAAATCAGTTGAAGAAGGCTTAACTCATCAGATGGACAAAAATACAAGTGGACGTGGCCAGGTACTTATACATCCCTACACAAAAAGACACAATGAACAGATCTGAGAGTACTCCCAGTTATACTGCATAGTCAGCTATAAAAGGTCCAGAAATGACAATGAAAACAATTCAAACCAGAAAACTAACAACCTAATTTATGTACAAAAAATGGAAAAACAGTTAAATGTTACACATAAACAATTATAGGCTCCTGACTTGGAACAGGCACATATATTATGAATGTGGCAGGGTATAAGGAACTATGAAAATGTTTAGTTTTTGTGGTTTGGTTTATTTTCCGGGTACTGTAAGCAATAACATGAATAAGGCCACTTTATTTAGTAAACGGAATGATTGTAAGATGCACATGTCTGTCTGTCATATTTTATATGACCGTGACCTCATTTTCATTGGTCAATGAAACACTGCATTGTTTATCATAATTATGCTTAAAGTTACAGGTAGATTATATTTGTAAGATATGTAACAATTGTAAGGTGTGCATGTCTCTCTGGCAGATTCATAAAACCATGACCGCATTTTATGGTTCTTTTGTCAATGCTAAGTTTTCTTGGTTTTGTCATTTTATCAGATATTATAAGCATAGGTCTACTTGTTGTACGGAATGAATGCAATATGTCATATAAAAAAAGATGTCTGTTTGCCAAGGTTAATTTTACTAAGACCTCATTTTCATAAAACAATGATAATATTAAACAGCAAGAATGAGGATCAAGTCGAAGTTATATACAAATGAGGCAAAATTTTCAGTTGCCTACTTTTTATGTATTAGTAGTTTTTTTTTGTCATTAAATGATATTGTTTACCCTTTTATGTGTAGGGCAAGAATATTGAAGATAAAGGGAAACTATAAACAGAAGAAAGTATCAACAAACATAAATTTACAAAGGTCAACAAAGCCTTAATGGTAAGTCCACTGTTAAAAAAAGTTTTAGCCCTTGAGTAATGATTAAATATTTATTAAAATAAGATGTGGTACGATAAATGAGAAAACTATCCATCAGAGTTCAATTAAGTGGATGTAACCATTGTAATTACTTATTAGAGGCCAGTGATGACCTGTTAGTAATAAAAAAACTCATACCCTATACATGATATTGTAATCTATAGAAGACAATGCTAACAAAATTTGAAACGAAGCATCAATTCAAACTTCAAATATACCAGACTAATTTATAAAAAAACAAAATATTATGAAAAACAAAAATGACGGATATGAAACAACATCAACCACTGAACTATATACAAGCTCCTGATATTGGACAGGCATATTATGACTGGGTTGATATAAAAATAAGAAGCAGTCTGATTTCAAATAAGACTTTTCTCCAATAGAGATCAAATGACATTTAAGGAGGCTCGAGGGTATACAAATTTCAGAAAAATATTAAATATTTTTTTTTCATAACTACTTTTATTTATAACTTTATTAGTTTTTACTTTATCATATGGTACAGAAATCATTCTAAAAAATCAATTCGTTTTGGCCCCAGACAACTTTTAAAATGTATATATCATTGAAAAAGCTCCAAATTATCTCCCTTTGGTGCAGAAATGCCATTTTTTGGCATGAGAATTGTAATATCTTTTCCAGCTCATCAGTGACCTATATTTTTTATTATCATTTTCAACTAACTTTACTTAAACTAAACTATTGTAAAATTTAAGCGATTTCTGTAATTAAGTTCTTTTTTCATTTCAAAATTACCTCTATTTCTCCTATTAGTTCAACAGAAAAAAAAAGTACCATTACAAAAATGTATATATGCTTCTTTCAAAGGCGGATTGTGAGTGTGAATGAATGGTGTCCCCATTTTTTTAATTTAATTTTTCTATTTTTCTATAAAGTATAAGATAAAGTTCATTTATTATAGAAAATTATAGCTATATTAAGAAAAAAAATTGATTGAAACCTGCGAGCCCCCTTAATTTAAAAAAATAGTTCACTGTACAGCCTTTGACAATGAGCAAACGCTATACCGGACAGTGGTTTTAATAACCATGATAACAGCACAACATTTGAACAAATTGTAAAAATTTGTTGCAATGGGCTTATGTTCTTATGTTGTACTGTTATATCACTGTCACAGGTTAGGGGGAGGGTTGGGATCCCGCTAACATGTTTAACCCCGCCACATTATTAATGTATGTGCCTGTCCCAAGTCAGGAGCCTGTAATTCAGTGGTTGTCGTTTGTTTATGTGTTACATATTTGTTTTTCTTTCATTTTTTTACAAAAATAAGGCCGTTAGTTTTCTCGTTTGAATTGTTTTACATTGTCTTATCGGGGCCTTTTATAGCTGACTATGCGGTATGGGCTTTGCTCATTGTTGAAGGCGGTACGGTGACGTTTAGTTGTTAATGTCTGTGTCATTTTGGTCTTTTGTGGATAGTTGTCTCATTGGCAATCATACCACATCTTCTTTTTTATATTAACTCAAAAGACTTCAACAAGGAACCAAACAATAACCAGTAATATGTAAATCATAGACACAAAGCACTGAAATAAGAGTACTAACAATAGATATTTAAATGAAAGTTTATTAAAATGTTCATAAACATGATAAAATAGCCATTTTATTGCTGTATTTCTCTTCACTGATGATTTTTGAGTTTTGTGTATTTGTAGGTCAGACATCTCGGTTTTCATGGTCATCATTCAACAGATCAATACTGAACAGAAAACTTGGAAGATGATATTTTTCTCAATAGTGCAACTTTTTTTATTAATTTGAAATGGAACGTTTTTTTCCTACATTAAATAGAAAAAGGAAATTTCAACATAATGACTATAAACAAAAAGGAGTCATACCATCACAATCATAGATGCTCAAGAACTTGATAATGTAAATGCAACAATGTAATTATCAATTGAAAGAAGGAACGAATGAAAAAAACATTAGTATGTTGTTGTCCAAATAAACCTGCTTTGTCTTCTCATTTGAATCGCTCCATCCAATAAAGATGTACGGAGGAAGATCTTTGAAGAACAGATTGAAAAATGTTTTGTCTAAGAATTGCGGGAATATTCTAGTGGATGAAATAATTTATTGACTTGACTCTTATATAGTGGACTGAATGATTGTACATAGCAAGCAACGAAAAAGAAAACTAAAACTTTAACAGAAAAAGTGTTTAAATTATAAATTTGCAAATATAAGCATAATATTATGTACACCACAAAGGTATATAATTCAAATTGTTTGCATATTCATGTATTGCAATGAAACTATAACAAAGAAAACCTTACTTCATGAAAAGAGTAAACTATTCAGTCAGAATATGAAATATTTTTTTCAGTTCTATTTTTCATTATAAAATAAACAAGACAAAGATTTCAAAACAATATTTTTTTATTTATTTAAACATGTCATCATTTTGTTTCAGTGAAAGAACTTTACTCTTTGACCTTAAATTTTATTAAACATTCCAAAATCAGAATTATAATCTTTATTGTCATATTAACAAATAAAAAACATGTTTGTGACAAAATGAAAAAAAATTTATATTTATATATAAAAAATATAAAAAAACTTGTATACAATTAAAACTTTTTACTTCCAAACAGCATTCATTGCAACATACACATACTGTATATTTATATCTATATATTTATAATTTGAATCCCATAGGATTTTATTTTGTCCCATGGGATATTAAAAATCCCATGGGATAATAATAATCCCATGGGATTTTTTTTGTCCCATGGGACAACAAATATCCCATGGGACTACAAGTATCCCATGGGACCAAAAAAAATCCCATGGGATTTAACCAAAATCCCATGGGATAATGGTAAATCCCATGGGATTTTGCCCTGTCCCATGGGATATTGAAAATCCCATGTTTTTATAAATCAAATAGCAAAATAAATATAATAGTAACAGTAGAAAACAAATGAAATTATTGAATCCCATGTAATTCTGCACATTTTGGTTATATATATGACACTGTAGCTCTTATTTGAGGCGGCGGCGGATTTGCAAATGAGTGTTTTGCAAATTTAAAGTGTCCAGTGTTTATAATAGAACCGAAAAGAAAATGGAAATGGAAATGGGGAATGTATCAAAGAGATAACAACATGACCAAAGAGCAGATAAAATTACGGATCCAACTTTGATATGTATGCAAAAATAATCTTCTATAAATAGATTCGTCAAATCTGGGTATGTTCATACTTAAGAATTGGCAGTTCTTCTTACAATATTTATGCAAAATAAAGAGAATGTACATGTAAAGGTAGTGAATCTGTGCTGTTTAAAAATTCAGACAGGAAAAATTATAGATGTATGTTCTTGTATCAGTAAATACATGTGGGGGCGCATGTGTGTATATATATTTATATGTGTTTTGTTTACATTGTGTGAATACAAGTTTATCATGTTTATGTGTTGTTAAATATTCTGTGTTGTTTCTTTTTCGTTATTTTACTTTTTTCTTCAGTTATTTCTTTTCACGATGTTAATATTATAAATTCATCTTTATTTGTTTGTCTTCTCCTTTAGACAAACAATACACAAATTTAAAATTTAAAACATGCAAATTGAGAAAAAAAAAATTGGAAATTTACAGAACTTTTATGATATATTTTTTTGTTTCTACTTTAGCACAAAAGTAATGCTCATTCTATTCATAGCATGGTGCTTTCGACAAAAGTCTTTGGGGGGTGGGGGTAACTTTAAGTAAAAAATTGAAACATTGTGAAACAACTTTTACGTATTATAGACGCATGTGTGTATGTTTTGTTAATGCTGCTTTGATATATTGTGCTTGTAGATATTTATATTATTTATGCTACTCATTTTTAACCACTTTATTATATTATGTCGACTATAACTATTGGTAGCGTAAACTGCAGGGGTTTATCAGAAACAGTTAAAAGAATTGATATATTTACAAAATATAAGGACTTATATGATATAACTATATTAGTAGACACCCATAGCACATCTGAAAAAGAAAAACAATGGCTTCATGAATGGGGATATGTGGGGAAATTTAGTTCTTATTCTAGTAAAAGTAGAGGGGTAGCTATTCTTTTCAAAAATACTTTCGAATTCAAGATTCATGATGAAACTATAGACCTGATGGGTAATTTTATTATAGTAGATATCACCATTCAGGACTACCGTATAACTTTGGCAGCTATATATGGACCGAATAATGATGACCCAGTCTTTTTTGAGAACATAAAACACAAAATATCCCGCTACAGCAATTCGTCAATTGTAGTAGCGGGAGATTGGAATGTTGTTCAAGACTATGACATGGACACATTACATTATAGAAGTGAAAACAACCCCCAGTCAAAAGCCAAGATTCATGAGGTAATGCATGAACTAGATCTATTAGATATATGGCGCCAGCAGCACCCTTTTGATAATAGGTACTCATGGCGGGGTCCAAATCACAAACAAAGTCGTTTGGACTACTTCATGATTACATCAGATATAGAAGCATTTGTAGTTTCATCAGATATAGGAATAAGTTATAGATCGGATCATTCTCCTGTATTGATTAATTTAAAGTTTTCTAGTCAGATAAGAGGGAAGGGTACATGGAAATTTAATAACAGTCTTTTAAGGGAAACTGAATTTATTAAGAAAGTAAAAGGGGACATCAAAACTGTCATTGAAGAATATGAGTCTGATCCATCTATAGATATTGAGACAGAGGATAAACAGTTTAATATAAGCTATCAGCTTTTATGGGATATGATTAAGATGAAAGTCCGTGGGTCTGCTATCTCTTTTTCGTCTTTCCAGAAAAAAAGAAGGAAATAAAAAAGAAAAAGATTTACTATATAAGAAATCATTATTAGATGAAAAACTTTTGGAGAATAACTTGCCATCAGTATACCAAGAAAGGGAAGGGATGGAACTAGAATTAAAAATATTGAGGGAAAAAAATGTAAAAGGGATAATTACAAGAGCTAAGGCAAGATGGCAAGTAGAGGGGGAAAAGGGAAGTAACTATTTTTGTAATTTGGAAAAAAAACATTACACAGAAAAAATTATTCCCAAACTTATTTTGGAGGACGAGACTGAGATAACAGATCCTAGTTCTATTAGAAATGAGCAAAAACAGTTTTATAAAAAATTATATACTAGTGGTAAACCATTGTTACTTGAAACTCACAGGGACACATTTCTTCAACATGATAATCCTTTTATTACAAAACCGAATGAGGAAGAGGTGGGTTCCTGTGAGGGACTTTTAACAATGCAGGAATGTCTGTCCTCTCTTAAACTTATGAAGAATTCCAAATCACCTGGTATAGATGGATTTACTGTTGAATTCTATAAATTCTTTTGGAATGATATTAAGATACCACTGGTAAGATGTTTAAATGAGGCTTTAGAATATGGAAAGTTCTCAATCACACAAAGACAGGGACTCATTACTTGTATACCAAAGGAGGGTAAGCCAAAGTTTTATTTAAAGAACTGGCGACCTATCACACTTTTGTGTGTAGACTATAAGATAGCTACAGCAAGTTTAGCAAATAGACTAAAAAAGGTGCTGGTAAATATAATAAGTCAAACACAAAAAGGATTTCTTAAAGGTAGGTACATAGGTGAATGTACTAGATTTATTTATGATCTAATGGAAAAGATGGAGGAAGACGACATTCCTGGACTTTTACTTTTAGTCGACTTTGAAAAAGCTTTCGACACGGTCGAATGGTCTTTTATACTAGAGGCGTTGCAGTTTTATGGCTTTGACCAAACATTTATAAGTTGGATTAAGGCATGCTACTGTGATGTCTCTAGTGCAGTGTTAAACAACGGATATATTTCAGATTTTTTTATATTGAAAAGAGGGGTTCGTCAAGGAGATCCTCTGTCTCCTTATCTATTTATTTTAGTTTTGGAACTACTCAGTGCAGCTATTAAAAATGACCCTGATGTTGCTGGAGTAACTATTAATGACTCAGAATTTTTATTGAGTCAATATGCTGATGATTCTTCCCTTGTCCTGGATGGTGACCAAAAGTCTCTAAATCAATGTCTAAATTTGTTTGATAAATTTTCAGAATGTGCTGGACTCAGGTGTAATGTTGACAAAACTGAGGCCATATGGATTGGGTCAAAAAAGGGTAGTATGGAAAAACTTTTACCAGAAAAAAATCTTGTTTGGAACCTTTCTGGGAAGTTCAAACTATTAGGTATATGGTTTGAGCTTGCTAAAAGGGATAAGACTCTATGTAATTTTACAGCCAAGATAAACAGTATCAAGTCACTTCTTAATACTTGGGCTTATAGAGAACTAACATATATTGGAAGGGTGGTTGTGATTAAAACTTTAGCACTTCCCATTCTGGTTCAAGTTCTGACTGTCCTCCCTAACCCCCCAGATGGGGTTTTGAAGGAGATTCAAAATATATTTTTCAATTTTTTATGGAAAGGAAAACCAGATAAAGTGAAAAGAACAGGGGTTATGTCCGAACACTGTGATGGCGGTCTTAAGATGCCTAATATTTACTATTTTTGTTATAGCGTTAAAATGTCTTGGCTGTATAAATTACTAGACCCCCAAAATTACTCTCCTTGGAAAGTGTTGCTGCTTAGTTATATACAAAGATTTGGGGGGGACAAAATTTTACATTTAAGTAAGGAAGGATTGCTTTATTTAGCAAAAAAAGTCAATCCCTTTTGGCATGATATCCTGGTTAATTTTTCAAAATTGAAAAATAAGCTGAAAGTTGAAAACAAAACCGATATTCTGTCCCAGTCCATATGGCTAAATCCAAACATCAAAATGGATGGCAAGATGATTTTGAAGGGTAGATATATTGAAAATTGCATATTTTTCATCAATGATCTGGTGTCAGATAATAATACATTATTCTCATATGAAGAATTTGCGAAAAAGTATAATTTCAATACTAATTTTGTAGAGTTTTATGGTATTTTAAGTGCTATTCCAAATATATGGAAAAGTAGGATAGTAGGTAGTTCTCAACTTGATAATATTGAAAATAAATTAGTAGATAAAGTTAAAAAAGAACCTAAGTCTTGTAAATTTTTTCTATAATTTATTTCTGGAGGATAATAAAGTATTATCTCTTTCTTCCCGTAACAAATGGGAAATAGACTTAAATTTACAGATTGAAGATTGGAATGCTATTTATTCCATGCCCTTCATTATAACCAAAAATTCGTTTTTACAAAATTTTCAATTTAAGATTGTTCATAGGATTTTACCATGTAATTCCTTTTTATATAAATGTAAATTAAAAGAAACTGAACTATGTACATTTTGTTCAGAAGTTAAAGAAAATATTTTTCACATTTTTTGGGAATGTAATGTAACACAAAACTTCTGGTTATCCACTATAGATTGGATTAGAAATTATGGAATCTTCTTGCCTTTTAGTGCAAAAGAGGTCATTTTAGGTGTGTCTGAGGATTCTGTCAACAGTAAAACAGTTAATAATATCTTGTTGTTATTTAAATACTATATATACAAATGTAGATGTAAGAGTGTATTGCCCACAAAATATGGTGGGATAGAATATTTAAAGTATTGGATTACAATAGAAAAATACTCTGTATGTTTCTTAACCCCTACACAAAAAATAAAAATGGATCAGAAGTGGCAATTGTTAGAAGCAGCTTTTAATTAACAAAATCAATTGTAATATTTATATCTTGTTATACCATTATGATTTAATCGATCTGACAAGTATTAATTAACTTTTTATACCTTGTGTCTAATACTGTATTATGTAATTTCACATGTTTCATCTTGAAAAATAAAATAATTACAAAAAAAAAAGAGCAGATAACAGCTGGGTCTTCACTGCAACGAGAAAATCCCGGAACCTGAGACTGGGGTGGATCTAGTCATATAAAGGAGGGGTTCCTCACCCAGGACAATTTTTTTTTTTTTGGGGGGGGGGGGGTCCAACTACATGTCCCCATTCAAATGCATTGATCGTCCAATAAAGAAAGGGGGTTCCAACATGTCCAACCCTCAGCCCCCCCCCCCCCCCCCCCCCCCCTGGATCCGTGTCTGTGAGGCATGCTTTAGCTTGCCATTAAACAAAAATGTATACTAGTTGAGTGATAATGGACGTCATACTAAACTCTTCAATATAAAAAAAAGAAACTAAAATAAAAATCATACAAAGGTCACAAAGGCCATAACTTCTGGCTCCTGGATTAGGAAAAGTGCAAAATGCAGTGAGGATAAAAGCCTTTACTGTAAATTCCTGAAATTACAATTATATAAATCATCTCACATCTTTGAGCATTTCTTGAAATTGGTCATATTAATAAATGTATGCAATATTTTCAGAAAATTTCAATATATAATATAGGCTTTTAAAAGTCAATCTTGTGCATGATTATCAATGATTATACTCGCACAATTAACACATGTGGTTCTCAAAACTCAGAGGTGTCTATGCTATTTATGACAACATTTTAATCAAGTATAAATTTACAAAATTTGTTTAGAACTATATGATTTTTAGGTTTTTAAGCATAGATATAGTAGGTCAGGATCTGCGAACTCTCACTGACTGACTGAGCACATGAATTCAACACTAGTTTTTTGGTGATGTTGGTGTTGCTTAGTGTTTTGTTTTGTTTTTCTTTTCTGCATCTTATGTTTTGCCTTGGCATTGTCAGTTTCTCTTTCATTGCCTTTGTTTTTTTTTGTTATGTTAAATAACAAGTCACAAGAGAGAAAAAACAATAAAAATATGTGAAAAATGGCTTAGTTCAGTATATATTAAGGAAAGAGATAACAAATAGCTAAATAAGAAAAAAGAAAATTCCTTTTCTACGGTCAATTGTCTGATAATCTAGAAGATAGCCTGATTTGGTCTAATTCTCCTGAATTCTAGCAGGTACTTTATTCCAACTTTTTAAATTCAAACAAACCATGTCTTAGATAGTCTTGGAATTAGAATACATTAATCATAAAATTTTCATAATACTTTGGTGAATTATCTATTGATATAATCATGATAATTAAGCTCCTTTTTAATTTTTAGGGATTTTAAATTTTTGATTTAAAGTTAGGGATTTTATTCATAAAAGGGGGGATTTTTCCAGTACGTATACTATTAATAATGCTTTGAGCAATTTTCATGAAACTTGGTGAATTATTTTTGTATAACATAAACATGATAATTTTCCTTTTAATTTAAAAAAAAATCTGATTTATGTCATTGTACTATCATGACTTGGGATTAGGATAGTCTCAAGAATGCTTTCACAAATTTTTATGAAACTTTGGTGAATTGTTTTTATATCTTGACAAACTCCCTTTTTAGCTCACCTGACCTGAAAGGTCAAGTGAGCTTTTCTCATCACTTGGCGTCCGTCGTCCGTCATCCGTAAACTTTTACAAAAATCTTCTCCTCTGAAACTACTTGGCCCAATTCTACCAAACGTGGCCACAATCATCCTTGGGATATCTAGATTAAAAAATGTGTGGGGTGACCCGTCAAACCAACCAAGATGGCCGCCATGGCTAAAAATAGAACATAGGGGTAAAATGCAGTTTTTGGCTTATAACTCAAAAACCAAAGCATTTAGAGCAAATCTGACATGGGGTAAAATTGTTTATCAGGTGAAGATCTATCTGCCCTGAAATTTTCTGACGAATCGGACAACCTGTTGTTGGGTTGCTGCCCCTGAAATGGTTATTTTAAGGAAATTTTGCAGTTTTTGGTTATTATCTTGAATACTATTATAGATAGAGATAAACTGTAAACAGCAATAATGTTCAGCAGAGTAATACCTACAAATGAGTCAACAAGACCAAAATTGCCAGTCGACCCCTTAAAGGGAAACTTCGCAAAAAAAATCAAAAATTGATATTATGTCCATTCTGTATAAAAATGCTCAAATTTATAGATATTAAAGTTTTATTCCGCTAAATAAGAGATCACCATCGATTTTAAATTTTGAGTATCAGTTCTCTACTCTCCGCCATCCTGTCACCTTCTCCGATGAAAAATCCCGATATGTCAATAAACCACAAAGGAACAAAACTACAGTAAACGATGTAGTCGTAATTGCGTGTCGATATCTTGTCAATCGTACGGTTGTTTTATCTGACTGACTAACTTGATACGGAAAATGGTCTTATATTTTTAAATAACCATATAGTCTGTTATTTTTAAACTGATAATATTGTAATTAGTTAAAAAGTCAAAGTTCAAATCATAAAATGATAAATAAGTGTTCCGTGGAAATTGTTTTCGAAAATCTAATTCGTTCATAATTCTTTCAAGTAATAAACTTTATTTAAATAAATTCGGATCTTCCCTTATCTGATCACCAGCATGGCTAAAGGTATTACTCCCAAAGGTATTGGAAGGGGTGTAAGGTGACACGTCCAGGTATTCAATCGATTTCCTGTCCGGCGGGCTTGCAAGTTCATGCATCGTTTCACTTCTGTAGGTATTGATCAGTGTACACGACCGTTACTTATAACTTTCCATTTTGAACTATCAGGTGCATGTATAATATACATTTTTGTCTTGCGTGTCCGAAAGTGATATAATATACTAGTCATTACTGAACTCATACGCTTGTTTATAAATAACATTTCTGGTGTAAAGAATATTATTTATAAAAAAAAATAATACAAAAAAAAATAATTGAAGAAATACAAATCTATTTACATATTTTCCAAGGGTTAATTTGGGAAAATGTAATATATACTCGTTGTCAATAGTTTAGGACAGATTGGAACATACCAGAATTATTGATCTAAAAAAATGTGCGCACTTGTCGACGATTCGTGTATACATACGCCTGGTAGAAAGTTACGGAACTATAGTCAGTAGCGCAATTTAAAATATGTATACATGTATACATTGAACATAAGAAAGAAACATACATTTTGTGTAAATTGTGGTAAAAGTTTTGTAAATAGACTAGTCCATGTATGCCAACAGTATGTAATCAACGAATTCGATAGACTATTGTATACCAAAAGAAGAAGAAGAAAAAAAAGAAACAATTTGATTTAAATACAGGTCAATTTATAACTTGCTTTGGTTCATCGAAGTTAAGAACATAGTAAACTCACAGATTTATATATCAATTAAATTGTTCTCGAATAAAGGACGAAATTCGTCATCATCACAATTGTTCCAACATTCATGTAAAATATATGCAACTGGACGTACACTAATAATCCTCAAGGAATGTGAATATTTTCTAGGAAAACTATTGAGTATCAATTTCGGGATTTATTTTCTTTCTTGATATTCAATGACAGCAATTTAAAGAATAAACTGCTTGTCGGATATATGTCCGCTTTAGGGGTATTCTTGCAAGTTGAACAGACTTATAATAACATTCAAAAATAGGGAAAGATAACATTAAATTCGTTGTCTTTTAATTTTAAACATCGTTGATCAAATAGTTATTTAAGTATATATATACGTTGGGAGACGACGATTATTATAGTTGTCTCAGATTTTAATAAGGACGTTCCCCATTATGAATAAATTTGGTTGACGTTTATCACACTTGAAAAGAATATCTATTCGTAATTTTTCGATTCCATTACAAAAATATTTTTTTCTTTATTCGTACATATTATATTCCGCTTCGGCAGAGTTATCTTCAGATAGTTTCATATATTAATTAATACATGGCTTTCAAAAGTCTAAATGTAAGTGTTCTCGTACATTTTTTCGCCTAATAAAGACAAATAAAAATGATTTAGTAAAGCTATTTCTAATTTCTAAGTCCCCCTTTTTTATGAGACATAAATCAAGGACAAGACTTGTATATCATTTCATTCTGACATATGAATTAAGTTTCCCGTCTTTAACCGAAAATTGTGTATTTCTTAGTAAATTAACTTATTTGAATTCAAATAAATAATAGCACCAAATATAATTAAATAATTCCACGGCGACCAATTTTTATTTGTCACCAACTTGAATATGTATTTTTAATGTGTGTATAAATGCTACCACTGATCCGAATAAACAGTCACACCTGGCAAGGTGTGCCCTAGAGGCGTGGTTAAATACCGAAGTGCAAATAACAATTTACCTTTCAACAAGCCATCTACGAGTATTGCCACAGAACCGTGAATACACACATCGTATAAACCTAGCCATAGCAGAGATAGTAAAAGGTCAATAATAGTACACCAACATATTGTCTTTACAGATTATTGTACTTTAATTTGTTCACCTTATCAGTCCGAAAATGCATTTATTAAAAATAAATTTATAACTTTTTGTGTTGTCTACAAAAATAATTCGAATATATACGTTTAACATAGATAATTTATCTCACGAATGAGTACAATTGAACGTCTGTGCGTTTTATCTTCTTATTATCGGATGGTTATTAGATAAAGCATAATTCATCGGCGCGCTTACGATTACGTTAAAATATGATTAAAAACCAAGACTTTTAATGATTGTATTTTAAATCCCGGCATGCAAAAATCAGGAGAAAACGTCACGACCTACAGGAAGTAGTTGATATTTTTTCATTAATTATTGAATTTCTCCTTTATTACTGCACATATAGCGATAAAACTTTGTGAATATATATATTATGTCATAATGAACATATTTAAACCATAAGTAAAAAATCGTGAATTTTCCCTTTAAGGAGTTATTGCCCTTTATAGTCAATTTTTAACAACTTTTCATCATTTTTTGTAACTTTTCTAAAAATCTTCTTCTCTAAAACTACTTTGCCAAATTTAATCAAACTTGGCGACAATTATCATTGTGGTTTATAGTTTAAAAAATGTGTCCGATGACCCAGCCTACCAAACAAAATGGCCGACATGGCTAAAATTAGAACATAGTGGTAAAATGCAGTTTTTGCTTCATATCTTTGAAACCAAGACATTTAGGGCAAATCTTTCAAGATTTTAATGTCCATCAGAATAAGATATATCCCCTCACAAATTTTCAGTTGAATCGGACAACCTGTTGTTGGGTTGCTGCCCTTAAATTGGTTATTTTAAGAAAATTTTGCAGTTTTTGGTTATTATCTTGAATACTATTATAGATAGAGATAAACTGTAAACAGCAATAATGTTCAACAAAGTAAGATCTACAAATAAGTCAGCATGATCAAAATTGTTAGAGGACCCCCTAAGGAGTTATTGCTCTTTAGAGTCAATATTAAACAACTTTTCCTCATTTTTGTAACTTGTATAAAAATCTTTTCTAAAACTACTTGGCCACAATCATAATACTAGGGTATCTATTTTTAAAAAGAGTGTCTAATGACCCCGCCTACCAACAAAGATGGCCGACATCAGTAAACACATTAACAGGTGAGCGACACAGGCTCTTGAGAGCCTCTAGTTATTATTATGACCCAAAGTGGAGGGGGCATAATGTTTAACACTTGTCAGATCGTTTGTCCGTCTGTCCCAAAGTTGTTTTTTGTTCTCTTACAGTACTTTAGTTTGCCTCAACCAAATTCAATTAAACTTTTACAAAAGCTTGTTATCACAATTCTCAGATCAAGTTTGAATTTTGGTGATGTCAGTGTTACTGTACTAGAGTATCAGAGTTATGCCCCTTTAGAAATGGGGAAAACATTCTGAATTTTTGGTTTCCTGTTCTCTAAAATTTAGTTTGTCTCAACCAAATGTTATGAAATCAATACACAATGCTTATCATCACAAAATACAGATTAAGTTTGAATTTTGGTAGTGTCTCTTTTACTAAATTCTATAGTTATGTTCTTTAAAAATGGAAAAAATTGTTTCGGCCTTCTAACTTAAGTTTTCCTCAACCAAATTTTATTAAACTTTAAAAAATACTTTTTATCATAATTTTAATCAGATCAATTTCAAATTTTGGTAGTAAAACTTTTACCGTTTAAAAATTTATGTATTTGTTAAAAAAATCGCAGCCTTAAACTTATAGTCACTTGAAATATATATCTATAAATTGAGCCAAATTATATACATGTTTTATGTCAATAAATACCACTGTTTGTGCATGTTTTGTTTTTTTTTGGAGGGCAGGGGTCTTATTTGCACAGTGCTCATAGTTTTTTAGTCGATCATTAAAATTCATTTAAAGCTTAAAGACCAGCTATAAGGGCAAGAAGCTTATCAAGCACTCACGGTTTAGATTTTTATTAAACACACATTAATATACATAATGTACATTAAACAGAAAAAAATATTGATGCAAGATGTCATTCAACTTTTACTCTTTTATGTATAGGACAAGAACTATAGAAGATACAGAGAAATTATATACAGCAGAAATGATAGGCAATGTAAAATTTGCAGAAGCCAACTAAACCTAAATGGTAAGGCACCTTTTAATATAAAAAAGTTATTGAACTTGAAAGATGATTACTAGTATCATGATTACTATAAAAATTAAAAGATGTGGTATATTAAATATGAAAACTATCATGGCTTTAAGAAAGCAATTGTAGGCCTGTTACGACCTTCAATAATGAGAAAATCCATACCCTATACTATAGTCAAAGTAGGCAGCTATAAAAGACCTAAAGATGAAACATTGAAACAATCCAAACTAAAACTAATCATGGTAATTGCCTAGTTTATAACAAAATAAATTACAAAAAATAAATATGACTGGTATGAAACAACAACAACAACCACCACTAAATTTTAGTGTCAGACTAAACTGACAAAAGCTACAGGCTCTGAACTTTGGACAGGCACAATAGGAATATGGCAAGGTTATATAAAAATAAGATGTGGTATGATTGCCAATAAGACAACTCTCCACCAGACAACCAATGATGTAAATTTCCTGCAAACACGGACTTGACTTCTGTAAATCAACTAATTTTTCGTGAATACTTTATTTGGCATTTTATACTTTCTAGTCTACATCGCAGTTATTTATTTTTCTCGAGTTCAAGTTTACTTAATGTATTTTAATAAGGAAAGATACACATGAAAAACATTTATTGCTGTTTCTCTCTCCATTTATAACATTTTATTTGTTTATTTTGTGTATTTATAGGTGATCAGACATCTTGGTTTTCATGATCAATAGGTCATTACTGAAGAGGAAACTTAAAGTTGAAATTTATTTACATAGTGCATAATTGGATTAATTTGAAATGGAATGTGTGCTTTCCTGCAAAAAAAGAAATAGGAAATTTCAACATTATCACATGATAATGACCATAAACAAAATGGAGTTCTATCATAGATACACAAAAACACTATTGCATAAAAGCAACAACATATCTTAATCAAAAGAAAGGAGAATGCTGAACAAATACTATTTTGTTGTTGAAAAAAGGAACACCAGTTTTATCCACTCATTTACATCGCTCCCTCATATCAAATATACAGAAGAAGATCATTGGAGAACAATTTGCAAAAATGATTTCTCTTAGAATTGAAGGGAATTGTTTAGTGAATGGAATAATGTATTCACTGAATTCTTACGTAGTGGATTGAAGAACTGTATACAAGCTGAAACAGAAGAAATTCTAATTTAAAATAACACGAAGTGTTTATTTTATTATTTAATCTGCAAATATATAAACAAATTCTTTAGAACACCACAAATGGTATGACATTCAAATTGGTTGCTTATTAATGTATCGCATTGAAACAATTACAAAGAAAATAGAAGCATTTGCTCCAAAAAAAAAATATAAATCAAAGTTAAATTTATATAAAAAGTATAAACAATACCTAGATCTAAACAGTCAGACTGTATTATTTTCAATGTCATGAAAATGTTGAGTCAAACATTTATTAAAGTTTTAAATATCATTTGCATCAATTATACAGTCTTGTAATAATTATATTCATACTGTTTGTATACATGGTGTAGTGAAGAAATGTTTAACAAGTAAAAATAAGGGAAAACATTTCCTTAAGGGAAATTTGATGTTCAGAAATTTCCTTAGAGGAAATTTGAAGAACAATGATTTCCCTAGAGGAAATTTGTTGTCTTGAATTTTCCTTCAAGGAAAAGTGTTTGTCAAAAATTTCCTCACAGGAAAAAGTATTTCCTCCAAGGAAAATTTGAAGCTACAAATTTCCTCACAGGAAAAAGTATTTCCTCCAAGGAAAATTTGAAGCTGCAAATTTCCTCAAAGGAAAAAGAATTTCCTCTAAGGAAAAAGAATTTCCTCTAAGGAAAAAGAATTTCCTCAAAGGAAATTATTATGCAGCAAATTCCCTTAGGGAAATCTTTTTCCCTTGAGGAAAAAACAATTTCCTTTGAGGAAAAATCTTTTTCCTTCAGGGAAATTTGATTTCCCTTGAGGAAAAGTACTTTTCCTCTGAGGAAATTGTTGAAAAAAGGGGCATAACTTTTTCAACAGTGGTGCTAGATCCAAAAAATTTTAGGACAAATATCAGAGAACCAATACCAACCAAGTTATCAACTTTGTTTTGACTTAACTCCAAAAATTAAGGTGACAACTTTTGCACTCAGCGGAATTGCAAACTTGTCCCGGAGACTGTTCTTTGTACTGTGACTTTGTTTTAAAATTTCAAACATGAGGCTGTTACGGCCCTGGTCAATGTTTTTAAGCAATACATAGTTTCCTTTCATTTTGTTGTTGGCTTTCTGAAATAAATGTTTACATATTATAGACTATCATGATCCTTTTTTTCAATTTCAGTTAAACACTATGTCTGATTTGCTTTTTCAGAAACTTTAGCATGTTTAAATGTCTTTTTCTTTTTCTTCATCTTTTTGAAACCCTAGTTTTGTATTACCACTGACCAGTTCAGTAAAAAAACAGCTGTTTCATGTTTGTATAAATGTGTTTGTAACCTTTCTAACATGCTATTATTTTCCGTTATTTTTTATTCCGTGTCTATAGATAGTCTTGATCGGAGAGTCAAGATTTATTTTGTCTGTTGGTTGCTTGGCTAGCGTAAGCTAATCGATTTACCTCACATTTTGAAGTTGGATGGAGATTGTTTTTAAATAAATGCCGTACCTTTGTACTTTGGTTTCCTGTCGGTTTTTTCTCAATTTTAAATTGGGAAGTTTTATCATTTGTTTTGCATGATTATTAATTTTGACTTGCAAATGAACAATTAATAAATCTAGTCCCATGTGTGCTAGCGAAATGTCTTTAGTGTAATCTCGGAGTGTAATTTTTATTTCAACTTTTACGTTTGCTTCAGCACAACCTAAAACACGAAAACTTTCATTTTCTTGTAAGAATGAGATTCGTTACTTCAAACAAAAATCGCTTTTATCTTTCTTTTTTTTTTGCAGTAAAAGACCGGTTTCTTAAAAAAAACTTTCATACAATCGACTAAACGAAGTATAAGCTTCGGGAAGGTCAAGGATTATAACATATTTTTCGTAATTTTGCAAAAATCGAAAATTTACGGTAATTAATGGTCGAATTGAAGCTTAATACCTACCAAAAAATCTCAATGAGCGAAAAGACTTTCATTTTAGTCATCTCTGGTGTATTTATGACGGCTTGGTTTGAAGCGAGAACAGACGAACTATGCTTACTAGTGTTGCATAAAAAAACATGAGGATATGGTTTGTCCTTTATGAATCTATATTGCAAATTTGACTCATATAAGGATAATGTTTGTCTCATAGAAAAATCGGTAGTTTTAACCGATAATTTATTTTTCGATTTTTATCGGATATAGTAGTTATTTGGAAAAATACAAACCGTATAATTAATTATTAAAGTTTCGTATGCATCATAAATCAACCGGCTCCGGCAACTTTTGACTTGTTCTAATGTCAATAGTAATGATTTTCAGCGGAGAAAAAGATAGATATTTTGGTCGTGGTTGAAAGAATAGTAAAAGTGTTATTTTTCTAAATTCTGTTTGTTTAATCGGACAAAGTAGAGTCTTAATTTGATTTTTTTTTGCCGAACTGAACTCTATATTGTGTATTGAATTGAAAGTTTGCAAACATTCCGACCAATGAAATTCATTTTAATATGTAACGCGAACTTCAACGAGAGCACCTAGATGAAATATTTTATCTATACTACAATCAGTTTTAACTTAGAAATTTCCGCTCAAATATATAGGAAATAAAATTATATGAAAACAACAATACAGAATGTTTCTTTTCCATTTTTTTTTAACAATGTTTATGTTCATTTCAATTTGGTAAGTAGACTTATATTTAATGCCCAAAACGTAAATATATGTTTTCTTTTAAAACATTAAAAAACGTGAGAGTATGCCGATAAATAGCCAGTCTAGGTCGTTAAACTTAAATCAACTTACCCATCGTTATCGCAGACTAAAATTTATCTCATATATATATTTTCATTTATTACAAGTACGTCAGGGTGCATGACAGCACGATAATCTTTTTACAGAATCGTAAGAACAATATTTTTGTTTGATATTTGCTTCTCTTCCACAATTAACGCCCGATTTGGCCAGTGACCGGTATTACAATTTAACACAGTTTTAAAAGTTCAGTGGGCTGCTACTTCATTTATAATTTTGGGTATGACTTTCTGTTTATCATATTCAAGTTACGTCAACATTGTCTTCATCAATTTTATTATTCAATTCATCAAAACCTTGTTTTTCATTACAAGCTTTTCCGTATATCAATATACGGCAAGAGAATGAATATTTGTTGCTTACCGGAAATATAAGATACATCGATTTAAATTATGTACACAATAAATAATTGCTGTGTAGTTTTACATGTCTACATTTGATTTACGAGTACAATATAGTAAACATAAAAAGAGAAAAGAGAAACGGTAAATATACAGGAATACATAAAGTTTTGTAAATAGTTGCAAAGGACCACATGTTACTTACATGCCATGAGGTTTCATAGCATTCAGTAATTTTTGAAACGCACATATACATGTGCGATAAAGATCTAGTGCATTTGAGCAAATGAAATTTATGTTATCCATCCAACTATTTTATTTTCAACAGATTCCCTAGTTTGACATTTTTAAACCACGCGTGCATATATATTTTAATGTTTTTATTTAAATGCCTTATACAGTGGCGGATCCAGAGGGGGGGTTCCGGGGGTCCGCACCCCCCCTTTATTTTGGCCGATCAATGCATTTGAATCGGGACATATGTTTGCACCCCCCCTGCACCCCCCTTTGCCCTGGGCTAGCACCCCCCCTTTCGAAAATTCCTGCATCCGCCACTGTTATATATGAAAATGTCACGTGTATTATACGTTCGTTTAATTAAATTGTGGAGCATGTGACTTAATAAGACTACGCATTTAAAGTTTGAAACAAAAAACGATAGATACATCGAGGTCGTTTTGCTTGGGTGATTTACCTGTAAAAAGCTCGGGTCTCATCCATGTTAAAAACGAATTAATGGATGTTTGAAATAGTTTAACGGGGGCGTGGCCTATTAGTTTAACGCAACTAACCAGCAACTTGATTTCAATTGATTCACCGCAGAGAAATCTATTTGACTGGCGTTAAAATGAATTGATATGAATTGATATGAATTAAATATAATTTTTAATTTTTGTCAATCTTTATCAATAAACGATCAATCTCATTTAAATAGCGTTAACACGTTTTTGTCCGTTCAAGTTAAATTCGGGTTACTAGTGGAGAATGCTTTCATACGACAATTGGCATTACAGAATGGTTTCATACGACAATTGGCATTTCGTTCATTGGTTAGAGAATGGTTTCATACGACAATTGGCATTTCGTTCATTGGTTAGAGAATGCTTTCATACGACAATTGGCATTTCGTTCATTGGTTAGAGAATGGTTTCATACGACAATTGGCATTTCGTTCATTGGTTAGAGAATGGTTTCATACGACATTTGGCATTTCGTTCATTGGTTAGAGAATGCTTTCATACGACAATTGGCATTTCGTTCATTGGTTACAGAATGGCTGCATACGACAATTGGCATTTCGTTCATTGGTAAGGGAGTGGCTGAATACGACAATTGGCATTTCGTTCATTGGTTAGAGAATGGCTGCATACGACAATTGGCATTTCGTTCATTGGTTAGAGAATGGCTGCAAACGACAATTGGCATTTCGTTCATTGGTTAGAGAATGCTTTCATACGACAATTGGCATTTCGTTCATTGGTTAGAGAATGGTTTCATACGACAATTGGCATTTCGTTCATTGGTTAGAGAATGGTTTTATACGACAATTGGCATTTCGTTCATTGGTTAGAGAATGATTTTATACGACAATTGGCATTTCGTTCATTGGTTAGAGAATGGTTTTATACGACCATTGGCATTTCTTTCATTGGTTGGAGAATGGATCCATACGACAATTGGCATTTCGTTCATTGGTTAGAGAATGGATTCATACGGCAATTGGGATTTCGTTTATTGGTTAGAGAATGGTTTCATACGACAATTGGCATTTCGTTCATTGGTTAAAGAATCGATTCATACGTCAATTGGGATTTCGTTCATTGGTTGGAGAATGGTTTCATACGGCAATAGGCATTTCGTTCATTGGTTGGAGAATGGATCCATACGACAATTGGCATTTCGTTCATTGGTTAGAGAATGGATTCATACGGCAATTGGGATTTCGTTTATTGGTTAGAGAATGGTTTCATACGACAATTGGCATTTCGTTCATTGGTTAGAGAATCGATTCATACAGCAATTGGGATTTCGTTCATTGGTTAGAGAATGGTTTCATACGACCATTGGCATTTCTTTCATTGGTTAGAGAATGTTTTTATACGGCAATTGTCATTTCGTTCATTGGTTAGAGAATGGTTTCATACGACAATTGGGATTTCGTTCATTGGTCAGAGAATGGTTTCATACGACTATTGGCATTTCGTTCATTGTTTAGAGAATGGTTTCAAACGCACGTCTGGCGTATATATAAAATTTAGTCCTGGTATCTAAGATGAGTTTATTTACAACCACTGGGTCGATGCCACTGCTGGTGGGAATTTATTTCCCCGAGGGTATACGTATAACCAGCCAAGTAGTCAGCACTTTTTGTGGTGACATGAATTGTCATTGATATTGTTATATTTATAAATTAACTGTTTACAAAATTTAGAATTTTTGAAATTCTAAGGTTTTTCTACCTCAGGCATAGATAATTTTAGCTGGGTTTGGCAAAACTTTAAGGAATTTTGGATCTCAATGCTCTTCAACTTCGTACTTTATTTTAACTTTTTTGGATTCGAGCTTCACTGATGAGGCTTTTGTAGACGAAACGCGCGTCTGGCTTATATATAAAATTTAGTTCTGGTATCTATGATGAGTTTTTCATACAACCATTGGCATTTCGTTCATTGGTTAGAGAATTGATTTATACGACAATTGGCATTTCGTTCATTGGTTAGAGAATTGTTTTATACGACCATTGGCATTTCGTTCATTGGTTAGAGAATGGTTTCATACGACCATTGGCATTTCGTTCATTGGTTAGAGAATAGTTTCATACGACCATTGGCATTTCGTTCATTGGTTAGAGAATGGTTTCATACGACCATTGGCATTTCGTTCATTGGTTAGAGAATGGTTTTATACGCCAATTGGCAATTCGTTCATTGGTTAGAGAATGGTTTTATACGACACTTGGGATTTCGTTCATTGGTTAGAGAATGGTTTAATACGACCATTGGCATTTCGTTCATTGGTTAGAAAATGGTTTCATACGGCAATTGGGATTTCGTTCATTGGTTAGAGAATGGTTTCATACGACCATTGGCATTTCGTTCATAGGTAAGAAAATGGTTTCATACGGTAAAAGGGATTTCGTTCATTGGTTAGAGAATGGTTTCATACGACCATTGGCATTTCGTTCATTGGTTAGAGAACGGTTTCATACGACCATTGGCATTTCGTTCATTGGTTAGAGAATGGTTTCATACGGCAATTGGGATTTCGTTCATTGTTTAGAGAATGGTTTCATACGACCATTGGCATTTCGTTCATTGGTTAGAAAATGGTTTCATACGGCAATTGGGATTTCGTTCATTGATTAGAGAATGGTTTCATACGACCATTGGCATTTCGTTCATTGGTTAGAGAACGGTTTCATACGACCATTGGCATTTCGTTCACTGGTTAGAGAATGGATTCATACGGCAATTGGGATTTCGTTCACTGGTTAGAGAATGGTTTCATACGGCAATTGGCATTTCGTTCATTGGTTAGAGAATGTTTTTATACGACAATTGGCATTTCGTTCATTGGTTAGAGAATGGTTTCATACGACAATTGGAATTTCGTTCATTGGTCAGAGAATGGTTTCATACAACCATTGGCATTTCGTTAATTGGTTAGAGAATGATTTCATACGACCATTGGGATTTCGTTCATAGGTTAGATAATTGATTTATACGGCAATTGACATTTAGTTCATTGGTTAGAGAATTGTTTTATACGACAATTGGTATTTCGTTCATTGGTTAGAGAATGGTCTCATACGACAATTGGCATTTCGTTTATTGGTTAGAGAATGGTTTCATACGACAATTGCCATTTCGTTCATTGGTTAGATAATTGATTTATTCGACAATGGGCATTTCGTTGATTGGTTAGAGTATGGTTTCATACGACAATTGGCATTTCGTTCATTTGTTAGATAATGGATTCATATGACAATTTGGCATTTCGTTTATTGGTTAGAGAATGGTTTCATACGACAATTTGGATTTCGTTCATTGGTCAGAGAATGGTTTCATACGACAATTTGGATTTCGTTCATTGGTCAGAGAATGGTTTCATATGACCATTGGCATTTCGTTCATTGGTTAGAGATTGGTTTCATACAACCATTGGCATTTCGTTCATTGGTTAGATAATTGATTTATACGACAATGGGCATTTCGTTGATTAATTAGAGTATGGTTTCATACGACCCTTGGCATTTCGTTCATTGGTAAGAGAATGGTTTTACACGGCAAAAGGCATTTCGTTCATTGGTTAGAGAATGGATCCATACGACAATTGGCATTTCGTTCATTGGTTAGAGAATGGATTCATACGTCAATTGGAATTTCGTTTATTGGTTAGAGAATGGTTTCATACGACAATTAGCATTTCGTTCATTGGTTAGAGAATCGATTCATATGAAAATTGGGATTTCGTTCATTGGTTAGAGAATGGTTTAATACAACCATTGGTATTTCGTTAATTGGTTAGAGAATGATTCCATACGACCCTTAAGATTTCGTTCATTGGTTAGATTATTGATTTATACGGCAATTGACATTTATTTCATTGGTAAGAGAATTATTTTATACGACAATTGGTATTTCGTTCATTGGTTTAAGAATGGTTTCATACGACAATTGGCATTTCGTTCATTGGTTTGATAATTGATTTATACGACAATGGGCATTTCGTTGATTGGTTAGAGAATCGTTTCATACAACAATTGGCATTTCGTTTATTGGTTAGAGAATGGTTTCATACGACAATTGCCATTTCGTTCATTTGTTAGAGAATGGACTCATATGACAATTGGCATTTCGTTTATTGGTTAGAGAATGGTTTAATACGACAATTGGGATTTCGTTCATTGGTCAGAGAATGGTTTCATACGACCATTGGCATTTCGTTCATTGGTTAGAGAATGTTTTCATACAACCATTGGCATTTCGTTCATTGGTTAGAGAATTGTTTTATACGACAATTGGTATTTCGTTCATTTGTTAAAGAATGGTCTCATACGACACTTGGCATTTCGTTTATTGGTTAGAGAATGGATTCATACGAAAATTGCCATTTCGTTCATTGGTTAGATAATTGATTTATACGACACTGGGCATTTCGTTGATTGGTTAGAGTATGGTTTCATACAACAATTGGCATTTCGTTTATTGGTTAGAGAATGGTTTCATACGACAATTGCCATTTCGTTCATTTGTTAGATAATGGATTCATATGACAATTGGCATTTCGTTGATTGGTTAGAGAATGGTTTCATACGACAATTGGGATTTCGTTCATTGGTCAGAGAATGGTTTCATATGACCATTGGCATTTCGTTCATTGGTTAGAGATTGGTTTCATACAACCATTGGCATTTCGTTCATTGGTTAGATAATTGATTTATACGACAATTGGCATTTCGTTGATTGGTTAGAGTATGGTTTCATACGACTCTTGGCATTTCGTTCATTGGTAAGAAAATGGTTTTACACGGCAATAGGCATTTCGTTCATTGGTTAGAGAATGGATCCATACGACAATTGACATTTCGTTCATTGGTTAGAGAATGGATTCATACGGCAATTGGAATTTTGTTTATTGGTTAGAGAATGGTTTCATACGACAATTGGCATTTCGTTCATTGGTTTGAGAATCGATTCATACGAAAATTGGGATTTCGTTCATTGGTCAGAGAATGTTTTCATACAACCATTGGCATTTCGTTAATTGGTTAGAGAATGATTCCATACGACCCTTGGGATTTCGTTCATTGGTTAGATAATTGATTTATACGGCAATTGACATTTAGTTCATTGGTTAGATAATTGTTTTATACGACAATTGGTATTTCGTTCATTGGTTAGAGAATGGTTTCATACGACGATTGGCATTTCGTTCATTGGTTTAATAATTGATTTATACGACAATGGGCATTTCGTGCATTGGTTAGAGAATGGTTTCATACGACAATTGGCATTTCGTTTATTGGTTAGAGAATGGTTTCATACGACAATTGCCATTTCGTTCATTTGTTAGAGAATGGACTCAAATGACAATTGGTAATTTCGTTTATTGGTTAGAGAATGGTTTAATACGACAATTGGGATTTCGTTCATTGGTCAGAGAATGGTTTCATACGACCATTGGCATTTCGTTCATTGGTTAGAGAATGGTTTCATACAACCATTGGCATTTCGTTCATTGGTTAGATAATTGATTTATACGGCAATTGACATTTAGTTCATTTGTTAGAGAATTGTTTTATACGACAATTGGTATTTCATTCATTGGTTCGAGAATGGTTTCATACGACAATTCGCTTTTCGTTCGCGCGTCTGGAGCATATATTAAATTTAGTCCTGGTATCTATGATGAGTTTATTCATACAACAATTGGCATTTCGTGCATTGGTTAGATAATTGTTTCATTCGACACATGACCTCACAGTCATTCTTAGAACAAAAATGTACCTGTCCAATACAGAAACACTTTCATAACTTCTCAATTTATTGATATAAACTCTCAATTTGTAATGGATATGCTCATTGATTTTAGATTGATCAAAGCACCTGATATATCGAAAGTTTTTACATTTCTAGATGATGGACAATTTGCGATGTATAAATGAAAGTTTAAAACACGATTCTCTAAAAATGATATGGATTGATCATAGTGTAATGTGTAATGTTTTCGATCTGAATTATACACTCGTAGTAACTATATATTTAGAGTACAATTTAGGAATTTTGAATGAGAGATCACATATAATGTCTCTTAACTGAGGATTGATTTAATTAAATGATATTAAAGTATCGGATCTTGTTTCCCGTAATTAATCATACCGAATTGCTTTCTAGTATTCGATCTTACACTTAAAAAGCAAAAATGTTATTTTTAACTGTAAATCTATTGCTACTGTTGTAAACTTTAGATACAACACTGCTGGGGTTTTTTTAACTCTCTATCTTCTTAAGATCCCCCAGCCCAAAAAGGTATAAAAAGAATCGCAATTTCAAAGCAAAAATTCCTATAAGATAGCAATTAAGAGTATCTCTGTTTGATACTTAAATCGGTAGGAAATTGAATTATGTGTCTCTCTTTTTTATTCGGTAGGAAATCAAATCAAAATTAAAAGGGAAATACATTTTAGTACCTGTGGTTTTGCTTAAATCAATGAATGTGTTCGTAGATAGTCGATGTTTTTGTGTTCTGTTAAATTGTTCCTTTTAAAATTGTTAAACGACGATGACTGATGTACCCATATTTTGACAATTTTATTTATTGTGTCTGTTTATTTAGAGCATCAATGTAAATATAACGGAATTTGATGAGACTGTCATTAAAATGAGAGGGTTAGCGCTATAGAACCAGGTTTAATCCACCATTTATACATTTGAAAATGCCTGTACCAAGTCAGGAATATGAAAGTTCTTGTCCATTCGTTTTTGATACGTTTTGTTATTTGATTTTGCCATGTGATTATGGACTTTCCGAATTGATTTTCCTCTAAGTTCAGTATTTTTGTGATTTTACTTTTTTTTTAATGCTCTCATTTGTAGTAAAAACTTTATTTCCAGTAATTATAGCGTATCTACTATAATGAAAATCAATCAGTTTTTTAAAGTTTTATATTTTCGAAAGATTAAATGCGTATCTTAAAGCACAACTAAAAGTTTGATATTCAAAATCAAAACTTTAAATAGGGAATGTGTCAAAGAGACAATAACCCGACCACATAGCAGAAAACAGCACACGGTCACCAAAAGGTCGTAAATATAGCGAGAATAAAACTCCTCTTATGGGTTTATCTAATGTAAGCAATACGTTACATGTACAATGTACAACTAAATATAGTTTTGTCGAATATAACTGTTCACGGTGGTCGAATTTTGAATTCGGTTCATACAATCCAAATATACACTGTTTTCTAGTCCAAATGTACATGCTATTCAGAAACACATTTCTACACACTCTTTTTATTCCAGTACAGCTAAATGATATACACGCTGTTCTAGAAGTTAAGTTATTCACCCTTTTGTTTAGTAAAATTTCCTCCCGGATGTTATCACCAGCCAACATTTATGAGTTGAGCACTTTTGTGTGACATGATTTATCATGGGCATAATAATTTTTGAAACTTTCATATTTGCCCAATACTAGAGAGTTTCTACCCTACGTATAAATTACACTCGCTCTTTATGGCAAAAAGCTTTCAAAAGCTTTCAAAAGTTAGGTTTTAGATGCCCTTTAATTTCTTTTTGTTAATGACATTTTTATTTTCAATTGAGCGAAAAGAACAAAAAGTCCCTCTGGCATAAAAAAAAAAAAAGACAAGCAAATGATCTTTCATAGGTTTATTTCTTTACACTTTATAAGTAAATATAGCTTTTAACTTTTAATGGGCCTTGCGCAATATCAATCTGATAACTAAATATAAAATGAACGGAGGCAAATATTATATATGAAAACATAATTCGTTGAGTAAGCTACACAACTATCAAAGTAACATAAATAGATGACGCTTGTTTTATTGTAAATTTCACACCAGCAAACAACATAAAATATACAAAATAAAACTTGCTATATAATTTCCAAGTGACAAACAAGTAGAAAACTCAACAATTAGTTTACTTGAAAATAATTAGACATCAAAACACGACATCAGATTTCCATACGGTGAAATTAGTTTCTTATTAATCTATGAAAATAATAAGACAGAAAAAGCAATTAAATCATTCAATGGACATGAATCCGACATAATTCATGTAGTTGAGGAAGATGTGCAAATATATCGTATACATGACATTCAATGTAAAAGAAATATGTCAATATTGAATACCTAAACTCTTCTGAAATATACGTTACGTTTCATATTTTAGCCACTAAACAAAGAATAAACTAATAAATATATAATGATTATCAGTAATATATTTTTGTTAATAATCAAATATTGATTGATAAAATCTAGATAACATGTTATGCAACTAAAAAACTGTCATTTTAACTTTTCACAGTTCTGTATACTCATTGAACTTGACAAGGATCTTCAAGAACAATCCGTCTTCCTTCTGTTAAAATAATTCAAAACAATTCATTAAAATACTTTTTTAGTTTATTGCTCACTATTATATGTTACAAAGATGATAGGAAAGTAGTCCACTTGTATTTTTGTCCATCTCATGAGTTAAGCCTTTTTCAACTGATTTTTATAGTTCGTTCTTATGTTGTACTGTTATACCACTGTCCCAGGTTAGGGGGAGGGTTGGGATCCCGCTAACATGTTTAACCCCGCCACATTATTAATATATGTGCCTGTCCCAAGTCAGGAGCCTGTAATTCAGTGTTTAGTTTTCTCGTTTGAATTGTTTTACATTGTCTTATCGGGGCCTTTTATAGCTGACTATGCAGTATGGGTTTTGCTCATTGTTGAAGGCCATATAGTTGTTAATGTCTGTGTCATTTTGGTCTCTTGTGGACAGTTGTCTCATTGGCAATCATACCATAAACCTTCTTTAAACGATAAGGGAATTATTCATTCTGCTAAATTTGAATACCAATATCGAATCAGTGGTCTCAGATTAAAATTTCAAATAGTCCATTTGACAATTACTGATTTGATTCTGTTATTACACACTTTTTAAATAAATTTTTCCCTTTATCAATCGTAGACTGGTTCCATACCGGACAGAATTGGATATTGCCAACGCAAAGCATGATGATGTATCGGCCGTTCGACTAATTTTTCGTGAAAAATAGTTTATGATGTCAAAAGTATATAGCTTAACAACAAATTAATGTAATTAAAAAAATCTAAAACTTTTAAAAAATACTCATATTACATGTATTACGAACAAGTAAATTCGCTCTTTCGTCTAGCTCTCCGTTGTGAATAAAAATTAATGTCCTCATAAGGGAGACAACCAAAAGAGGGATCTCTAGTTACAAGGTCAAGTACGGTTGAACAATGGTAATTATGATGATAAACAAATCTCAAAAGTAAAATTCAAATGAATGATTTACCTCATGATAATCTAAAATAATTATAACAACACGTTATGAATTTATTGCATTCGAAGCGCTTTTATGGATTAACCTTTATATATAAGGAATGTTCAAAGCCGAGTAATGAAAAGCCAAGGAAATATATAATGCCCTAAACAGTTGACAAGCTATTTGATAAAAAAAAAGAATTTAACAATAGACAAATTCATATAAGGTCAACTTTACCTGACAATGTATTAACCTTATTGCAAAAACCTTCTAGTCATATCAAACATAACACAGTGTATATATAAAAAAGAAGATGTGGTATGATTGCCTATGAGACAATTGTCCACAAGAGACCAAAATAACACAGACATGAACAACTATAGGTGCATCTTTAAATATCAATTTAAGACGAAACTTACGATTATCAAGCCTTGCTTGAACTGGTAACCTACACTGTGGACACACATTAAATCGCAAACTGCATTCTTCGCATACTAGTTTGTGCCCGCATGGCACAAACTTTGCATTAGCAACATTCTCTCTACAATTTGCACACGGTTTAACTAACAAAGCCGCCAATAAGTCTACAAATGGATCTCCCGTTGCTCCCCGTGTAGTCGCTGGTTTCTGTTGTTGCGGTTGCCTTGAAATGACAAAAAAGCTTTGGTTAGTTGAAATAAGGTAAAATATGAGTAAACATCTGACGAGTCATACAATTTGACTTTAAATCTGAAAGTTTACAATTTTGTCAAGTATTAGATTCCAATACCTGGTCATTTTATGATTTAATTTTGATCAATATTCTTATTATCTGTTTTTCCTGTTGCTTTTATGGCGATGCTTACTCCACAACTAAATCGGTTTATTGGTATATTGATGTTCATTCGACGGGTACATCGGTTTGTTGGTTTATTGATGTTTACCCGACGGGTACATCGGTTTGTTGGTTTATTGATATTTATCAAACGGGTACTTCGGGTTGTTGGTTTATTGATATTTATCAAACGGGTACTTCGGGTTGTTGGTTTATTGATATTTATTAAACAGGTACATTGGTTTGATGGTTAATTAATATTTATCAAACGGGTACATCGTTTTGTTGGTTTATTTATGTTTATCCGACGGGTACATCGGTTTGTTGGTTAATTGATGTTTACCCAACGAGTAAATCGGTTTGTTTGTTTATTGATGTTTACCCCACGAGTTAATCGGGTTGTTGGTTTATTGATATTTATTAAACGGGTACATCGGTTTGTTGGTTAATTAATATTTATTAAACGGGTACATCGGTTTGTTGGTTAATTGATATTTATCAAACGGGTACATCGGGTTGTTGGTTTATTGATATTTACCCCAAGAGTAATTCGGTGTGTTTGTTTATTGATGTTTACCCCATGTGTTAATCGGGTTGTTGGTTTATTGATATTTATTAAACGGGTACATTGGTTTGTTGGTTAATTAATATTTATCAAACGAGTAAATCGGTTTGTAGGTTAATTGATGTTTACCCCACGAGTTAATCAGGTTGTTGGTTTATTGATGTTTACCCCACGTGTACATCGGTTTGTTTGTTAATTGATGTTTACCCCCACGAGTTAATCGGGTTGTTGGTTTATTGATGTTTACCCCACGAGTACATTGAGTTGTTAGTTTATTGATGTTTGAAATAATTATGAAACTAAGACTTATCTGAGCATTACGAATAATGTAAATCCAGAAGAGATCTTTGGATGCACGAAAGTTATAGTTCTTGCATTTCCCATTAAGGTTGACAAATATCAGAATTATAGTTCAAAACAATTACTTTTGTCGTATGTAGTTTTCAACTGCATTCTTTACTCTCTGACTTCGACAGACCTGAAGAGGTGTTTTACCGTTGTTGTTGGTCGTTTGAATATTTGCTTTATTTTCCATCAATAAACAGGCTATTTTGAAACGATCATTGTCATCATTTGGCTGAGCCATCAGCATTAAGCCAAGAAGCTGTAAATATATATAAAATAGTGTTGTTTCCTTTCTAATGAATTATATTCATCCAGTTTTATACACCATGAACAAATAGCCAATTTGGAAAAAAACTTATATGGATTCTTTAAATAAGCATGCAAACTTCAAAACAGCAATATACTCCTCTTGTTTATTTGATACGCCCTTTTTGTTAAGAAATATATGATAGTTAACAAACAAAAAAACTAAACATATATATATATATATATATATATGTATATATGTATTCCTTTTTAAACCTTCATATATATTTGTGTATGTTTAACATACCCCCGTCACCGGTGGTCTCTGTTGAATACCAAGAATAAGATGTAAAGGTGTATCACCATCATTGTCTTTTATATTTACATCAGCTCCTGTAAGATATTTGATATTTCCTTTCTTTAATATATCTTTCGTAAATTCATTGGAGGTGTCCGTTGTTATTCTGTGGTTTACTATCATAGTATTTGTTTATGTATTTCTCTGTGCTGAGTATTCTAGCGTTTGTTTGACTGTATCCATGTCACGAAGTGTTGTCATATTAGCGGTATTTTTTACATTGCCATATAATCGGGAGGCTTTGCTAGCCATAAAACCAGATTCAACCCAACTATTATTTTCTTAAAATGTTCTGTACCAAGTCAGATAAATGGCAGTTGTTATCTATAGTCCGTTTCTATGTATGTTGGCGGTTGCTTTTGTTGTAGTGCAGTGTTTATGTTGTTCCGGTTTTTTTGTTGTTGCTTTTACTCGATGTGTTCCCCTCGATTTTAAGTTTGTTACCCATATTTAATTTGATTTTGCTTAATCGAATTTTTACTATTGAACAGATGTATACTTAGGCAACAATACTATACCGCTGTTCAAAAGTCATAAATCGAGTTAAGTGCTAAGTTATTAGAATTTTTTTTCGTTAACATAACATTTAATTGGTTCGTTTTAGAACTCTTGCGATTCGTTGGTTTTATACTCTTTTTCGAATCTACAAATAATCGGTCAAAGAAGTATAATTAAATAAATAGAGAATATCATATGACTTTGTCAATATCATACCCGTATCAACCCGCGACACCAATATAATCCCAAGAGCTCTACTCGAGAGATTATATTGGTTGAGCGTTTTGTAATATTGAAAAATCCATATCATATACGCTTTATTATATAAATCAACATATAGATATTTTTTTTATGTGACATGAAGTTATATACAGATAACGGGTTTGATAAAGCCTTTGCAACAGTAAAAAGGTAAATCACAAAAATACTGAACTCCGAGAAAAATTCAAAACGGAAAGGCCCTAATCAAATGGCAAAATCAAAAGCACAAACACATCAAACGAATGGAGAACAACTGTCATAATCCTGACTTGAGACAGGCATTTTCTTATGTAGAAAATGGTGGATTGAACCTGGATTTATAGCGCTGAACTTTTCACTTGAATGAGAATCGCATCAAATTCCATTATATTGACAACGATGCATGAATAAACCAAACAGACATAATAGGTAAAAATGTCAAAATAGAGGTACAGCAGTCAACACCGTGTCACAATCTTAATCACAACAAAAACAAACACCGAATCGTAATTTTAACATTGACATTAAGTCTGGCATGGAATCGTGTGTCTGACGTCATAATGTTAACGTCACACACGTAGATATATAAAATAATTTTGTCGTTCAAAGTATGCAAAAAATCTAATAGAACAATAACACAATGGCGGAATGATTGAAGTACAGAGACACGTCATATGTATCAAAAAAACATAAAAAGTCACACAGACAAAGCAGATAAGTAAAAATAAAAAATAATACAAACAATACAATGACGGGATGTATGATACAAAGCGATGTCAAATGTATATCACCAAAAACAGACCAAACAGTAAAAGTACAAATAAAAGAACACTTAACACTGATGTCGTAACGTTATACTGAGGGAAGTTCTTATAAAGCATATGCAACCGTGACCTGATATCGACATTATCACCGATGGCTGATACAACACGATTGCCCTTGACCGTATTACACATGCAATTTATCTGTATTTACTACTAAGTATATTATAAAATATATAATACAAATCGATTAAACCAACAATAACTGTTTGTCTAGCTACATGTAGGCAGCATAGGATAACTTTTAGAAAATGAATATTGTACGTAATATAGTGTAGTAGTTTGTATATGTAGAGACTACTACTAAAACAATCTCATTTTTCATTGACGTGAGGAACTACCATTTGATACTTTGGCGGGTTGGGGTTTGGGAGGGGGCAGGAGCAGGAGTAGTTTTCACGAATTGATTTTTTTCATCTGTTGCTACGCATTTTATTTTACACTTTAGCATACATTTGATTCTGGTGTTTTGTGTTGCAGAATAACCAGTTTCATCCTGTCATTTGCAAAGTTATTTATTTTCAGTTCTTTCCAGGCCAAAAGAACTGAAAACAATCATACATGATCATATTGTTGGCTCAGATTTAAATATCTATTTCATTTTTTTTATCAGACATCTTTGTATTTATTACAATATCAAATAATCAGTAAGAAATGACATTTCAATGATCTAAATAAAATCCTCTTAAAATTCAATGACTTACCGTTCTGCATTAACAACTTGACCATATCAAAGTAAGCTTCATGGCAAGCTAAATGCAAAGGTGTCAATCCTTGTTTATCCTTAAAGTTCACATTCGCTTTACCCTGAAAGTTCATATATTGATTTGACACATTTTTGTTGTCAAGTATATCCATTTATCGGTTAAAGCGTTTCGTAATGAAACGCTTCTAATAGACGTGTTAGGACATTCAACGCTACAGCAGGCGGTCGAATTGGATTGAAGATGAATACAATATGATGAGGGGACCATCTCAATGAGCACAAAAACTAAATATGTGTGTTACCTGTTACGTGTTTGATACCGCTGAGATAAATCTTAAACAATTGTTAGATTACGCAGGAGAAGATCAAATTATTTTTTAAGGACCAGAAAAGTCCGGTGAATAATTTATCTTGTTTAAACATCATGTAAAAATAAGGTAAAATGGTGTAAATTTTTTACATAAATCATTTATGCAATTTTCAAATACGCTAAAAACTATAAAGCCACATTTTATATATGTTTCCTCTTCAAAAAACACTTTTTATAACCTTATAATGACTGGTGGATGTGTTACAATGGACCCGGAGAGAAAAAAATGAGTGAATTTCTGTTGGTGGCTAAGAGAAAGCCATAAAGGGACAAACACACAAAAAATTATTTCAATCGTCCATTTCATGTATCAATTTCTTCGTCTGTTGAATCCTTTCATTTTATTTTTTTAAAGGGAAGTTACTCCGTTATGCCAACAGTAGTAACTTGTTAGCTTTAATTATGTTTTATGAACTTATTTTAACCTTTCATCATTAATGTCTTCGTCTTTCAGATTTTTCCCCAACACCGTGTTTTTTTTTATTAAGGGTTGTGCCATCTTTTGAAAGGGAAGATACTCCTTACTAAACCCATTTGGTAACTGACCATGGTAGCTAACCCTATATTTTTTAGGACACCCAATATCAAATATAAAGAGTCACCACTTGAGTCCTTCAACCAATCATAACTCTATAAATCTATAGTAGGTAAAATAAAGTATCATTATATATATTCAGTGCGTAGCGGGAAATCATTTTCATGTCTTCTGTTTTGCCTGATTTGGGTCCATATCGTCAACATATCGCACTTTAAACCAGCATTTTACAACGAATCCACTGAACCGGTAGTAAACTAAAGATTTTTTTACCATATTCCCTTTATGGTATGTTTTAAATGCACCTATTATTAATCTCTACAGTTGTTATATACAAACCTTTAATATAAGAATAGACGCAACCTGTCGATGATCATTGAATGCAGCAATATGCAGTGCTGATTTCCCGTCTGACTTTGTCATCTTCATTAAACTTTGAGATTTGTCAAGAAGTTTTTCTACAGCACTGTCGATAGATGTGATAGTAATTTATCATCAAATTTATTTGTTAAGCTATAACTCTACTGTAAAAGTTACTGTAAGTTATTATCAAAAGTTTATATGTGTTATGATATTGTAATTATTGTATTTATTTATGTTGGCCTGATTTGTGTTGTGTGGCCTGATAGTTGTTTACAGAATAATCTTAGAACTGTGCAGTTTAGAAATCACTGGAACAATCACAGAATGATTGGAACTTTCCATTTGACTTACATAATGATTCCAGAATGATCCTAATAAAAGATGCGTTATATAAACTTCTACATTTTACTAGAAACTGCCGTTGTAACTTTCTAGGACGTTCCATTCTAGCGTGTTCTAGAGTTTTCCGTGACAACTATATATACACAGACACTAAATTTAAACTCAGACTTAGACTTAGACATCGATAGACATTAATATTCATAGCATTTGGATTGACACTTTTATTCTACAAACAACATCATACTGGATTGTGACCGTAGTAGTGAATGTAATATTCCGATTGGATTCCGAAAGATATCCGGATACAGATAAAGATAAAAGATTGGACTCATATTTTGACAGTTAAGTTGACAGTAATATGTGTGTAATACTTCTTGTAAACTTTTGTAAAATAAATCTTGTTAAATTTTATTATCGATTTGTGTCTTTTGTTGGCTACAATTTAAAGGTGATTTCTGGCCGTAACATATGAAAGTAGTTTCGATGAAGTATAAACCCATGATTGGAGCCAATCTTCCTCCTTATTTGTTACTACTATGAGACACGAATACAGGTTACAGCGATAAAATTACCACTCACAATCGTCACGTTCAACAAATGCGTCCTACAACGAGCTTTGAATTGCAACTACTAAAACAGCAGGAAAAGTATCGCACTCAGAATCAAATGTGTACTGAAGGCTGTAATGAACTTGCAGTTGGAAGCGAACGCATAACATATTGGTACTGTTGGTCAGCTTTTGATGCCGAAGTGAACATATTACAAATAGGGATCAATTTACATGTTTGAAAACATGTTTGATGAGCTATTCTTGTAAAATCTTTCAATATGACTGTTCAAAATGCCAACTTTTTAATACTGCAGCAGTTATTTATCAATAATGTTTCGTTGATATCGTTGGGGTTTTTTTTGTCAGTTTCAATGAACTTCATCTTTTAGTATTTTGCCTTAGAGTTGGGTATTTGTCATGTTTGTGTTATTCTTTGTTGTACTTTGCTATGGTAAAACAACTCACAATTCATTTTCTTTGAGAGCAGCAAACATAAGTGGATGAAAATCTTTCTTGTTTACAAGGGTCATGTTGATATTCGGATGACTCAGTAGAATGTTGACTGCTCTATCGTGTCCTTTAGCAATGGCGTCGTGAAGAGCAGTATCACCCTCAATATCCTGAAGTATTAATATACTATTAACCTCACCACACACATTCTTAATAAACTTTTAATGATTGATATATTCCAATTGCCAAAACCCATTCCCGTTCTCGTCCACTTTTCATCACATAACAAATAAGACTTACCACCGAGTTTAAACCCATAGGATAGGTGTTTTGTGGGTTCGTGTTGCTTAGTCTTCAGCTTCTGTGTTGTTTTTTGAAGATTGTTTTGTTTCATTTATTGTTTCAAGTTATGATTTTGACCAGCCCTACTGTCGCTCTTTTATAAATTTTCGTCGTTCTATTTTTTCTATGGTCCTATCTTTTTAGCTTCAAATTAGGTCTCCCATGAAATCTTGCAAATAAAAACCCGTTAAATCAAAGAAATTTTGTATATCAAATCTGATTTCAATACAAATCATTTTGCATGTTCCAGGATCTGGAAATGCTGCATTTTCTATTCTGATAATAACTATTTGAAGACAAACTGCTTTACTAATTTTTTTAAGTCATGTTACATTACAACAAAACAAACAGCCCTGCCAAATTAATCAATCAGATTGTTAACCTACCTGCACGTTGGGATCACACCCTTTTTCTAAAACAGCTTTCAAAAGAGCAAACATTCCACAATAACTGGCGTGATGAGCAAGACTTCTTCCGTTTTTAGCAATTTCTGTAACAGTTGCTCCTTGGGAAACCAAATACAATGCCAGCATTTCTTTCTTTCTGCAAATAAAGTCAACAGTAGTATACTGCTGTTCGAAATTCATAAATCGATAGAGAAAAAACAAATCCGGGTTACAAGCTAAAACTGAGGGAAACGTATCAAATATAAGAATACTACGACACAACAGAAACACAACATTAAAATGTAACATACACAGAAACGAACTATGATATAACAATGGCCATTTTCCTGACTTGGTACAGGGCATTTAAAAAAAATGGTTGGTTGCAAAATATTTTGTGCATATCAGTTTTTATAAAAGCAATTTCACAAACTGAAAGCATCGATACTGATATATTTTTTTAGATACAACACGTATATGTTTTTTGTACACAAATGCTTTTTTTTTTGTTAACGGCATGTTGTATTATGTAGCTGTTCCTAGTTAAATAGATATTACACGATATTTTACGTTGAGATTGTTGCGAAACATTGATAGTGTTTGTTAGATGTTGTAGTGCCCTTTGCATCTAAGGCCGATTAAATTTCAACATATACTTCGAATTTGACATGAACGGTCATCCCAATACCAGAATCTGTGGCGATTTTTAATTTTGAAATTATCAATTTCCCTCACCTTAGTAGCAATATACGAACTTCACCTCCATATTATGGAAAAAGTAAAATAACAAAAATACCGAACTCCAATGACAATTCTAATCGGAAAGTCCCTTATCAAATGGCAAAATCAAAAGCTCAAACACATCACACGAATGGAAAACAACTGTCATATGTTTCACTTGGTACAGGACTTTTCTTATATAGAAAATTGTGGATTAAACCAGGTTTTGTACCTAGTCAAACCTTTCACTTGTATAACAATTTCAGCAATGTTGACTGCTGTACCCCTATGTTAGACATTTTACCTATTATGTTTGTTAGTTTTGTTAACACATTGTTATCAATAGAATGGAGTTTTATGTGACTGTCGTACAAGTGAGAGGTTTAGTTACGTATAAAACCAGGTTTAATCCAACATTTTGAAATTTCTACAAAAAGACACGTCTGTATCAAGTCAGCTTGTAATTCTTCCATTGATAAGGGACTTTCCGTTTAGAATTTTTCTTGAAGTCGTTTTCATTTTACTTTTTACTTTGGATATGTCCATCGTAGCCCTGATGTGGGGAAATCGACATGTTAATACTTGATAAGAGATACTCACCCTGCTGCAGCTGTAAGTAGTGCTGTATTATTTTCGCTAGTCTTTGTGTTGATGGTAGCACCACTGGCTAGTAATAATTTAGCAATATCCATATGCCCTTCATGACTTGCTATCATTAATGGCGTCAGATCTTTAAACTTACAATTGACCTTTGATCGAAAATATACATAAAAATACAGATGACATTCATAACAACGAAAACAATTAGCTTTTGTAGGACACTAAAGAATCACTGTAAATTGTATGTATGTTCTCTTGGTCTTTTTTAATCGATGTGGATGTAGTTGAGGAAATGATGCCAGTATTACATTTTTGTTTATTTAACGTGGGAAATTGAACATTAATTCCCGTTTTCTGATACACTTGCTAATTTTACCAATTTCAAATGTATTCATATGATATCCCAAAATATATTATCCTATAGCAGATACTGCCTTGATAGCTAGAGAAGCAACCAGTCTAGTTTGATTTTAGATTGGACCATTTTCTTATACTCTGCTCACAATCTTTTTTTTGTGTATTCTTATTAGATTAACGGTACCAATCTTTCCACACAAGATACGCATATATATGTATGAAGGACATGTGTTACCTATTGTTGCTTGCTAGGTATAGTAAATATAGTCTTTATAACACCTTCACGGGCTTTTATGTATATACACATTTAAGTGTTTACCAAATCTTTCTTCATTTTGATAAGTTGTTGTACTGATGCAACGTCGCCTTTAGCACACGCCTGTATCATTTGCTCTGGGCCAATGGTTTGGAGTCTTTGTTGATGACCTAAAACTACCAGGTTTGCTACCAACCGAGCAAGGCTATCTGCAAGGTCATCTTGAACATTCTCTGAAAGAACAAAGAATTTATGAAAGCGTTAGTTGATGTTTCTTTACTTACAATTTTTTTGATTGTTTGTTTTTCAAGGTCACTAATTTTACGGACGCCATCACGAGTTGGATGACTGTTATGGAATAACCGTTTCACAAATGATATCGGATATGTTCCTTACGTCGTAACTACAATCCCCTTCCCTTTCATGAATGTGACCTACCGAATTAGACTATTTACCGGATTTGTTATCACATAAGCAATACGATTGGTGCCGCATGTGGAGCAGGAACTGCTTACCCTTCCGGAGCACCTGAGATCACCCCTAGTTTTTTGTTGGGGTTCGTGTTGTTTATTCTTTAAATTACTATGTTGTGTCGTGTGTGCTGTTGTTTGTTTGTCTTTTTTCATTTTTAGCCATGGCGTTGTCAGTTTGTTTTAGATTTATGAGTTTGACTGTCCCTTTGGTATCTTTCGTCCCTCTTTTTTAACAGTAAAAGAGCACGATAGTTTTATAGCTGACTATGCGGTATTGTCCGTACAGTGACCTATAGTTGTTAATTTCTATGTCATTTGGTCTCTTGTGGAGTGTTGTCTCATTGGCAATCATACCACATCATCTTTTTTATATCTTTTGTAGATTATTAAACACCTCTTCATCAAAAACGTCTACTGTGGGATATTTTTGGTTTGTTTATATAAGTGATGCACCATAGGTTGGACCCAGCAATAATTTAATAACACACACATTTAAATTGACTAATTATGAATAAGTATGAAATATTGATGCAATTGATCAATGAAATATTCGCTGTTCGTTTTAAACCCCTTCGCTTTTGATAAATTTAACAATTATGCGATTTGAAGGCCTCACAATGATTTGAAATTAACCACGTTACTTTGTAATTTGTCCTTTAAATATGTGAATTCTAGACAATCCTAAAACTGATTAAGCTTATATTGTACTTATGTTATCAATTAAATCATTTGTGCATTATGTATGTTTTGTTTTGTTTTTTATCAAAACAGTTATAAAACGAAACACGATTTCTACTTTGCCATTTTCCCCGATACACTATTTTTTTTCGGTAAACGGAATTATGTTTAAAACAATATAGTCTGGTGAAAAGTGATGGTATGTTATCTACATGTTTACTCCATATTATAAGTTACGTCATACCAGCACCACGTCTTGAAGTTGCGAACGATGTTTCTTGTTTGCCTTCAAGTGTGTCAACTTTCTTTCCTGGAGCAGGTATCATAGAAGCAGGGCTATATACCCAGACTTGCTGACCAAACTGTACAACAACATCACCATCACTGTCTATCTTCTCAACCTTTCCAACCTTCCCACATGCCTGGTATATAAGTATAGTAAACAAGAAGGACACCAATGTATGTGTTGTCGGTGTATTGGGAACGAATTTAAAACAAATAAATACAATTAATGGTATGAAAGAAAAGGATAGTATGCATAAATAACAAAGTTTTTTTTACAAAAAAAAATAGCCGGCAGATTGTTTATGTACATTTCATTCAAATATGTCTGATTGTCGAAAAAGTCGACGGTACGTCATTTATAGTCCCATGAAAGAGTCATTGTCAAGAATCTTCTACATATACACGGATTAGAATTTTACAGACATGGCGTTTATGATCGTTTATGTTCAATGTCTTTTTACTCGTTTATCTTAGGATTATAGTACGTATATAATTGTGATTTGGTTAAAGAGAACTACAATACACAAAACAAAACATAATAGCTTGATAGAAGACTAATAATCATATTGTGAAAATCAAATAATAATAAAATATTATAAAGAAAACATTGTGCCTTACCTTTATCATTGCATCTTCCCAACCACCATGACCTTTCTGTAACAATTCTACAGTTTTTTGTTCACTAAGGATTTTTACTGTGTCTCCCGGTTTAATGTCATAAACCTACAAAAAATTACATATATCGACAGATTATTGAGTATGTTGTTTGTTTTGGGGTTCTTTTTCATTACATTTAAATGTACATTATATATTTTTTCATCTGAGATAGATTACAGCTGTACATTGTGATAACAGCCACAGACATTTCAGATCGATGTTAGTTCTTCTATTATTATTTTGCAAGAGATATACTTACCATGTACGGAAATACGCAAAGTATCTTTGTTATAAAAAAGAAGATGTGGTATGATTACCAATGATACAACTATCCACAAAAGACCAAAATGACACAAACATTAACAACTATAGGTCACCGTACGGCCTTCAACAATGAGCAAAGCCCATACCGCATAGTCAGCTATAATAGGCCCCGATAAGACAATGTAAAACAATTCAAACGAGAAAACTAACTAAACTACTATGTATTTCAATCTAATTAAATTGTTAGTGAGTCTTAGTAGAATTGTCATGAGCTCCATCATAATCACTTTTTAAGGGATTCAAAGTTGAACTGCAATTTGGTGCTGTCATACTGACTTTTCTTAAATTCTTAATTGTAGAGTTGCCAAGGGTTGCCATCATACTAACTTTTCTAAGTGCTCCTTGGTAGAATTGCCATGTATTGCCATCATATTCAACTTCGATGATTTCGTCTGATTCTATAGTCTTCACTTTTCCTATACGTCCGATACACTGCAAAAAAAATGCTATTTTAAGTCAACACTCAACTTAATTGATACGTACTATTGAACTATATAGTATTAATTTTGATTATTGTTAAAGGCCTTACGGTGACCAGCAATTGTGCACATACTTAACTTTGGTCTTTTTGTTAGTTGTCTCATTGAAAATCATACCACGTTTCTTTTTTATACAAATGATCAACCATCGCTGCAGTTTCAAGAAATTAAGACACTGCAAACATTAACCACTAAAAATTATTCAAAAAAAGGAAACGTCATAAATAACCAACTGTTTACTCGAGAGAGAAAACAAAATGGTGAAAATTAAGGTTGAAGTAGCTCAATGCTCCGAATATCCTCTCTGAGTTTTGACTTTAATTAATGTCCCGCATCGTAACAATAATGCAAGCAGAACATTTGCTTGTTGTTAGGCCTAAATTAAAATATTGTTTGTTTGCCCTTTACCGACCGACCCTATGAATTCGTTCCGACTCAAAATCTTTTATTTGTATTTCCCGGCAATATTTTATTTTATTGTTTTCTTCGTTCCTACCGAAAATCTTATATTTGTATTTACCGCTCAAAACCTTTTTAATGGAATCCTCGGGTTTTATCTTCCTCGTACAGTGTTTAGTCCGTTTGGTATCACTAGAGCGTTTGACACGAACACGTGCATTTAGAGATTCAAAGCATTGTTTTGAAATCGATGTTGAAGAGCAGGGTTCATTAAGAATAAGTTTGTCCAAAACAAAATTATCAACGTGTGTACAAAATATTTTGTAAACGGACGTTGTATCTTATGTAGGGAGGACTTTGCTGATCAGGAGATCAGGATAATAATGATGCCTTCGACCAGCTTTGGCATATTATTTATATCTGACATGAACCAAAAGGCCTGTAAAGGGGGGAATAATTGGCAGTAAAATCGCCAGGTTTTTCCTTATAGACCATTTATAAAGGCAATGTAAAATACGTGACAAGTGAGTTTCAAGTCTTGAAGCATTTTTATAGGAAACACCGGCCCACAGGAAAATTTAAACACTCGAGGGTTGAAAGTAAAATAAGACAAATGCTTAGTTTTAGCTCTTCTAACTGGTTGCAAAACGATGATGGCGGGAAATGGACTACCGGGCAGTGGCTTTATATTCTAATCAAATTTTCTTTTTATTTCACAGATATGGCTCTGTTATTCTAAGTCAGGGACTTTCCATAAGTATAGAAAGTCCCTGTTTAAGTTCAAATTTTTATAAAATTGTTAGTATGTGAATAAAACATGCTATAGGTTGCACATTGTAAATACAACTGATTCACAAACCATGCTAGGGAGAGATAGATAATTAATATTTTTGTCATACTGGTTACCAGATATGATCTCTCATGTTTCATCTCCTAGAGACATGATTTGGGATTCAAGTCACCATATACCTTCAAATTGAAATATGTGGAAAATCTAAGGTCGAGGTAAGGGTATGTAGTAAAGACTTTTAGTGTAAGTTAAAACTCTAAAAAGTTCCAGGCATATAAACATTGAAAATATGCCACATAGTCCTTTATTTTTATATTTGAAGAAAAAAGGTAGCAGTGCATATGCATTAACTTCACTTTCTATATTTTTTTCAAAACCTCCTAGGATTATTATACTAAATTAAATAATCCCAGAAACTTCATAGTAAAAGCATACTTAAACAAATGCAATACAGACAACAATGATATCCTGCAGATTTTGTATCTATAAAATAAAATATTATACCTACCCACCTACCCATGACAAAAAATGTACCGAGTCAAATTATTTTTTGGGAAATAAAAATAAAATATTTTACCTACCTACTTACCCTGTTTCAAAAAATAGGGTCGGAAAAGGGCAAACAAACAATATTTTAATTTAGGCCTTAATGGTCGTATAATAACTCCAAAATTCAGTTTTGGGACCCTTTATAGCTTGATGTTCGATGTGAGCTAATGTTCCATGTTGAAGGCCGTGTCTTCTCCTGTAATGGTTTACTTTTACAAATTGTGACTTGGATGAAGGGTTACAGGTTGATAGATGTCACATTGGCAATCAAACAACATCTTCTATTTGTTATAGTAATCGATCAATTTGAATTGAGAATTCATTTAGTGATCTAGTCAGATTTTTTTCTCCAAAAAGTGTACTAGAACCTATAATTCAGTGTTTATCGTAACTTTTCTACTTTTATTTTCATATTTTCCACATTGGGGCCTTTTAAAGGTTTTGCTGTGCGATTTTGATTTTTCGTATTGTTGAAGGCCTTATGATGACCTATAGTTACTTTATTCCACTTCATTTTGGTCTGTTTTGTAAAATTGGGGGGGTTTTTTTGCTTGCATACCACATTTTATTTTTACCCCTTTTGTCAATTTGCAAGACTTGCATCCGAAGTGTGCCTGTAATGCAATGTCTCTATGTGAATGCCACCTAGTACGTCTGCGTACGCAGAGCGCAAAGGCTTTCAATGTTTGTCTATAGATACTAAATCTTTATACTCTAACAGTACATGGAACAGATCACTTTGTATCGTTTGTGATTAAATCTTCGTTGCTTTATTCGGGTCTGATTTAGCAACAAGATCATGATCTATACCTCAGTCATACGCATGCTCCATCCACCACGTCCACGCTGCACTTGTTTTAAGTCTTCAGCAGGAATGAAAACGCACACCCGATCTCCTACGTGTAACACTGTGTCTACAGAAGATGTTTCCGCTTCTTCAGTGCTACTCTCGTTTCCCTCAAACGTACTTGTTTCCCTTGTTATTCTGGCGGACGAATCTGTAAGTTAAGTCTACTAAGTTCATACTTTGTCAAGGCAAAGTTCGAACAATATGTACCATTGTATTTTAAATAGATTTCTTTTGACAGATGTACCAAAACGCACTGCTAAACAAATGTGAAGTATTAAATCTGAATTAAATTTCTACTAGAGATTTGTTGGTTAACGTTGTTTTGTTTATCAGCTCATAATCATAATTTTGTCATCAACGTTTTTTCATGATTTACCCCGGTTTAAAATGGAATTAAGAATTAGATTATAAGAAATGACTGTAATATTTTTCGGCCTATTCAAAATAACATAAAAATGTGGTGCACACTTTAAAGTAACAGTGTTTTTTTCAGATTTTTTTTATCTTATTTCTTCATAGACAGAAAAAATATTATAGTCATAATGATTCCTTAAAGAGTGCCTAGAAAGCACTAAATTTTACATAAAGTTAACAATATAAGGGAAACATTGTATCTTTCTTGAAGAATAATAAAATACAAAAGGCCTAGGTTGCAGATGTAAAAAGGGGGCGACTTAAATGTAGTGTTATCTAAACAGTATTCAGAATCTTTACATATCTTCAATATTTTACACGAAGTAAACCAGACAATATAAGAGGCATTTTTTCCTTAAAAGACGCGCGTTTCATCTACAAATTACTCACCAGTAACGCTCGAATCAAAAAAATATAAAGACAAAATCAAGCATGAAGATATTAAGCAATGAGGACCTAAAATTGAAATTGTTTTGCAAAATACAGCAAATGTTATTTAATAGGTCACGTTTGGTTTGATGTGTTGTTTGTTTACTGTGTCATATTTTCTTTCTACCAAATTTAAATTAACATAATATATATGTTCAATCAATTTTTAAATTTGGTGTGGGACCGTCACGTATGTCATTGATGCAGCAACCAAATGATTCGGTAGCCATCATAATAGATTAGACCGTTGGTTTTCGCGTATGAATGGTTTGACACTAGTAAATTTTGGGGGCCTTTATAGCTTGTTGTTTAGTGTAAGCCAATGCTTCGTGTTGAAGGCCGTATCTTGACGTATAATGGTTTACTTTATAAATTGTTATTTGGATGGAGAGTTGTCTTATTGACACTCATACCACATATTCCTATATGTATTGGCATATACAGAGAATAACCGTCGGAACTAGAATTGTAAGTACAAGCTTTAGCAGAAGTGACCCTGGTTCATCAACTGCATTCTTCTTAGCTGTGAATGAATGATTACAGCATTCATTTGTGTTAAGTATGACAATATGTATGCTGAGCCTGACTCAGCTAGTATAACCATGGGATTGTATCGCAATCTCGGCAAATTATAAAGAATAACAACTTGTGAGTGAAGCTTGTAGATTATAATTCCACCAGAATTGGTACAGGAGTTTACAGAGTGTGTAATGTTTGGTAAACTGAAAGAAATAAAAATACAATATTTTACAATATGTACGAAAGAAATATATGAATGTTCAATGCAATAATAATATCAAGTCAAAAACGAAAGTAGAATTCTCAGTTCAATTCATAGAAATAAACAATTACAGTTCGTATTGTTGAATAAACGTGGAATCCAAGTTAACGGAATTAACGGTATATATATTTAACAGTTTATAATTGATTTGAAACGTACTTGACGGTGATTTGTCACAATATCCGCAGGAGCAGTTTTGTCGTGGCATCCATTTGCAATAGACCGGTGAGGAAGAGAAAGTAAGCACTAGTGAAAATACGGAGAAGTTCAGATTATTTCCGGAAAATACGGATGTCTAAAAATCCAATCAAATAGACTATACAATGAATATAATTGCGGATGTGATCCAGAATACTCCCCGTCTGAAATCTACCTGATATCACTATTATTCCATAAGATATAACACATATGAATGTCACTATATAAATCCAGAGATATATACATATATTTACACAGGAGTGTTCTCTATGAGAAGAATCATGTCCACGATAGGGCGTGTGTAGGTTGTGGCTTTTCCATTAACGATAACTCGCACTTCTGCTTTTCGGACATGTTCGTCTGAACTTTTAAATGAGTTCACTATAATTCCAACGGGCCATTGGGTACGGCAAATGTTTTTGTCCTTAAGAAGAATGACGTCTCCTTCGATGAGATCACGGCGATCTTCGGTCCATTTTCGTCGTTGTTGTAGTAACGGTAGGTATTCCTTCCTCCAACGGGACCAGAAAACACTGGCCAGAGCCTGTACTCGTCTCCATTCGGCAAGACAGAGATCTCGTTTGTCGAATTCCCCGAGATGGTCTGAAGTGAAAACGTAGTCAGTTTTCTGTGTCAATAACATAGCCGGAGTTAATATTAACGGATTCTCTGGATCTGTTGATACCGGTACCAGAGGTCTAGAGTTCACTATTGCTGAAACTTCTGCCATTAGTGTGTTAAGCACATCATGCGTAAGGCTTCTTCCGGCTGCATTTAGAAGCATAGAATCAAGAATTCTTCTGGTGATACCAATCATTCTTTCCCAGGCTCCACCCATGTGGGACGAATGCGGCGCATTGAAGATCCAAGTTGTACCAGAATTGTACAGAAAGTTCTTGAAGGGTCCATCTTCAACGTTGATTGAATCAATCTTTAAATCGTCGATTGCTCCAATAAAGTTTGTTCCACGGTCAGATCGGAAAATCTTTACTTGGCCTCTTATAGCGGCGAATCTCCTGACGGCGTTTATGAAGGCCGAAGAACTCATTTCCTCGATTAATTCGATGTGAATAGCTCTTGTCACTAAGCATGTGAATAAAATTGCCCAACGTTTGGAGTTGGCGTATCCACCACGTGTTTTACGTGAAACAATTGTCCAGGGTCCAAATGTGTCTATTCCAACGTTAGTAAACGGAGGTGAAGGTTCAAGACGGTCCTCTGGCAAATCAGACATGATTTGATACTCAGTTTTTCCTCTGAGTTTGCGGCATGTCACACATTTGTGAATAATAGATGAGATTAAGCGTTTTGCTCCTACGATCCAAAATCCTGCGGATCGAATCGCTCCATCTGTGAAATGGCGACCTTGATGTTTTATCTTGTTGTGGTAGTGTCGAACTAATAATGTTGCTACATGATTGCGTCCAGGGACGATCAATGGTTTCTTTTCACGGAGGTTCAAGTCCGATTTTACAATACGGCCTCCAACTCGTAATAGTCCTCGTTCATCCAAAAACGGATTGAGGTTAGCTATCGGGCTCCGCTTATTAATTTGTTCCTGACGTTTTATACAATCTATTTCATCTCCATAAACTTCCTGTTGTGCAGATATTAAGATGAAATTTTCGGCATTTGAAAAACTATCCACAGAAGTCACTGATGATGCCTGTTTTGACCCGTGTAAACGAGAGAAACGTTCCAAAAAGGCTATCGCTCGCACAAGTGATGTCCAGTTGGAGAATCGATTGAATCTATCAGTTCCGATACCTTTATGCTCAGGTGTGGAAAATGTTTTTGCAACATTAACAGTTGCACGGATTTCTCCATCTTCTTCTGGATCTATTAGCTGGTATATATCCTCAGAATTCTTCTGTTCTGAGGAAAGAAGTTGTTTTGGTCCTAATAACCATTCGCTGCTGTGAATTTCATGGGCTTGTACGGACCTTGTTCCCGAGTCTGCGGGATTACGGTGAGTTGGTACATAATTCCATTGACTTGTAGAGCTAAATTTTCTTATTTTCTCCACTCGATTGGCGACATAGATGAAGAACCTTCTTGTCTCGTTACTTATGTAGCCTAGGACTACTTTACTGTCTGTGTAGAATTTTACGGTGTCTATATGTAAATCTAAATTATCCATGATGGTCTGTGTTATCTCGACTGCTAATACTGCAGCAGATAGTTCAAGGCGTGGAATAGTATGACCACTTGTTGGTGCAACTTTAGCTTTCCCAAGAATGAATCCTGTTTGGTTCACCACTACTGTCGGTCGTGCGTAGATATGCAACAGCTGCTATGGCTTTTTCTGATGCATCAGAGAAGACATGTAACTCCTTTGTGGCGGTTTTGCTCAGATACGGCACGTAGGTACGTGGAATGCGCAATGTTTCGATAGCAATTAGAGTATCTCTCCAAGATTTCCACTCATCTGCTGTCTCATCAGTGAGAGGTTGCTCCCAATCGACGGTTTCTGATACTATTTTCCTCAATAGGAGTTTCCCTTGTATAATCACCGGAGCCAAAAATCCCAGAGGATCGTAGAGACTGTTTATCGTTGATAAAATTCCTCTCCGAGTGATCGGTTTGTTTTCTGATGATAATTGAAATAAAAAGTTATCAGTGTTTACGTCCCAGCTGAGACCAAGACTACGTTGTAGGGGTTTGCTATCGCATTCTAAGTCTAGGTCTTTAAGATTTGAAGCCAAATCACTGGCATGAAATGCAGACATAACTTCCGCACAATTAGAGGCAAACTTGTGAAGGCGTAAGTTTCCATATCTTGCTAATGCTTGCTGTGTGTCCTTCATGAGCGTAACAGCTTCCTCTTTAGTGGGACATGACGTAAGACCGTCGTCGACATAGAAGTCTCTTGTAACAAAGCTAGTCACGTGACTGCCAAACTCTTGTTCTGATGCTTGAGCTGCTTTTCTGAGTCCAAGCGTAGCAACAGCAGGTGACGGACTATTCCCGAAAACATGAACTCTCATGCGGTATTCGACAAGGTTCTCCTGTAGGTCATTGTCTTTATGCCATAAAAATCTCAGGTAATTACGGTGGTCATTTCTGACAACGAAGCAGTGAAACATGTGTTGAACGTCTGCAGTTACTGCGATCATTTCTTTCCTGAAACGCAGCAGTACTCCCAAGAGATCGTTGGTCAAGTCTGGACCTGTAAGCAGGACGCTGTTAAGTGAAACTCCGTTACATTTGGCGGAAGAATCAAACACACCTCTTATCTGATCGGGTTTCTTCGGATGATAAACACCAAACAATGGCAAATACCAGCACTCCTCGTGTTCGTGCAATGGTGGAGCGAGCTCTGCATGATTATTGTCCAGGATCTTACTCATAAAAGTAAGAAAGTGTTCCCGCTTAACTGGGTTTCTATTCAAACTGATGTCTAACATATTAGCACGATGAAGAGCTTGTTGTCTGTTGCTTGGCAATGGCTGTCTTGGCACTCGGAACGGCAACGGTGCTACCCAACTTCCTTCCGAGTCTCTTACAAATTCGTTGTCCATCTGCTTCATGAACATTTTGTCCTCATATGACTGTCCAGGCTTGTCATCGTCCCTTGTTTTTTCAAAGAGTGGCGATTGTAAGTCTTTCGTTACAGGGTCTGTGTAGTTTTCCCGGATGTCAAACTTGCTTGTGCATGGTTGAAAGGTTGAAGGTTGTCCTGTAGGCAAAATGTTGGTTATTTTGACATTTAACTCAAGAGGAACATGCTGCTTGTTAATGCAGGTTTCTCCTATCACTACCCAACCAAGTTTCAATTGATAAGCATATGGAGTTCTGGGTGGTCCTATGCGCTGATCGAGGACATGGTGTGCCTCTATAAGGTCTCTGCCAATTAAGAGAAGAATTTGGCAATTTTCCTCTATTGGTGGAATGCTACCTCTAAGTTCTTTTAAATGAGGGTGATGCATTGTTACTTCAGGAGTAGGTATTTCGTCCCTATTATTGGGAATATGATCACATTCAATCAGTACAGGAAGGTCAAACTTGTCATTACCATTGATTGATTCCATGACGAAACCTCTTCCTCTTTTGCCGGAAGTGACTACTTTGCCGGAGCATGTTGATAAAGTATAGTTTTCCGGTTTATCTTTGACGTCGAAAAGATTGAAGAATTCGGGCGATGCTAGTGACCGGTTGCTTTGGTCATCAATGATGGCGTACATGCGAATAACTTTGTACTGGTTATCTTTGTGATAAACATTCACAGGAAGTATTTTAGCACAAGATTTCCCACTATATGTATCTTTGCAGATCTCAGTACAGGTAGAGTTAACTGAGGTTGCCTTAGTTTCAGCCGATTCTATAGGCTCCCCGCCGTAGGCTTGCTTAGGCGAGCTAGACTGCGAACTTGTAGGTTGCTGTGGTCTAGTGATGTGAAGTGCGGTAGTGTGTTGTTTACTTCCACATTCTTTACAACTTATGCTTGCATTGCAATCCCGGCTTCTATGTGTGGTAGAATCACAACACTTGTAACATACATTGTTTTCTTTCAAAAGACCTTTGCGCTCCTCTATTGACTTGGCTCGGAACGCTCGACATTCATTTAAGGAATGCTTTGTATTGTGCAGAATACAAAGACCTTGTTTGCTGGCGTCTCTAGATTGCTGCTCAACTGCTGTTTTATGAGCACCAACTTTAGTCCTAGGGTAAGGCGTAGACCTTGGCGCAGCACCTTTTGTATTTGGTGTGGCTTTTGACCCAAAGATGAACCCAGGATCGTTCTTTGTTTTGCTGATTTCCCTGATGTAGGCAGAGAATTCTGTGAAAGGTGGAAAGGCAACGTCATATTTAGCCTTGTATCTTGTAGCCCTTGTGGTCCACTTTTCTTGGAGTCCGTACGGTAATTTTTCAACAATAGGATTTATCCCGGACGAGGAGTCAAAATATGCTAGCAAACATCCCAGCTTGGGATTTTCCTTGTGATATTCTATTTCTGATAGAATGTCAGACAGTTCGTAGAGACGTGCGTTGTCCTTATTTGTTAAGGTAGGGAATTTTTCAAGTTTACTCTTGAGAGAGGCTTCCAACATTTCTGGAGCACCATACCGCTCGTCAAGCCTCTTCCATAATCTCTGTATACCTATGGTAGGATTATTAGCGTTCGACGCTCTTATGCTAATGGCGTGTTTAGCAGACTCTGGACCGAGCCACTTGATCAGTAAATCGATCTGTTCTGAGTCAGAGACTTGTAACTCATCAGTCACGTTCTTGAAGCTTGCTTTCCAAGTATGAAATGACTCTGCCCGGTCGTTAAAGCTTGTTAATCGGGAGAAAAGCAAGTCCTTGCGTAAAAGGAATCTAGTTATCTCTGATGTAAAGTTGATTTGTTGCTGGTGTGCAACAGGGATCTCTTCTACTATGCCTTGTTTTTGGTGTGAAACAGGGATCTCTTCTATAAAGTCTTGTTTTATGCGTAAGACAGGGATCGCTTCTTTAACACCCTGTTTTTGATGTTCAGTAGGGCTCTCATCTGAAAGACCTAATTTTTGTATGCCGGTTACTAATCCCAGATCTGGGATAAAGGTAACTTCCGGTGACTTAGAATCGGAAGGTAAGACAGCAGATGTCTGTGACAGCAAGTTCAGTGCCGCGGACGGCACGAACGCTGGTGCTTCGTGGCTCAGCTCAATTTTAACAGGAAATTGCTTTTTCTTTTGAGGTGCTGTTACTTCCTTCACAGCTGTTGATACAGGAAGTTTGTTGACAAAATCTTGCACACGCTGGAGCGGGTCTTCCTTTTCGTCAGGTAGTTCGCTAAAGGCTTGACTATCGTCGTATTCCAGGATACGAGCCTCGGCTTCTGCGGCTGCAGCTTCTTTCTGTGCTTCAAGAAGGTTAAATTTGGCTTTAAGCTCGACCTTTTCCCGGCTTACTCGTGCGGCTTCTTGTTGCATTTCAGCCTTCCTGCGCATAGCCTCTTGTTTACGTTGAGCGACTTCTTGCTCCATTTCTGCCTGTTTGCGTGCAGCTTCCTGTTCCATTTCACCTTGTCTGAACAGGGCTTGTTCTTCTAACATTGCTTCCTGTTGTAGGATAATGGCATGTTTCTCTACAAAGGCTATTTTAGACTTGGCAGCCTCTGCCTTGGCACGCTTTCTCCGTGCTAGGCTTGACATGTCTGACACGTTAGAGCTACCACTGCGTGAGGTTTTCTTACCTTTTGAGGTCTTTGTTTTAGTGGATTTGGACTTTGTTAGAGCGAGGCGCTGCTCGTGTAGTTTTTCCATGACCAGTTCCACTTTGGACAGACGAAAATCTAAAGAGAGTTTACACGCATCTATTTCTTTTTGACTCTCCAGTGTTCTGGTCCTTTTCAGAAAGTCAAGGTTCTCATCTGTGAGCCTACGATAGTTATTACAGGCTTTAACTAGTTTGTCCTGAGCTGTAAGGAGTTGCTGGAGCTCGTTAGGTGGCGTTGTTACTTCCAATAACTTGGATTCAATGTCTGTCCAGAGAGCCTCTAGTTCCTGACAGAACTTGTCACGTTTTTCAGTGAAAGCTCCTTGTCCTTTTTCCGTGAGGTCACGAACTCGCCTAGCCTCGGGAATTTCATCTGACTGAGATGTATTAGACGGATTTTCTAATATTTCAGGGACATCTCCTTCTTGGGGCTGTACCTCTTCTTGTTGTTCCTCATGACTGGGATCCATGTTGACTCAACGTTGTTAGATTGCTGTCGAGTATACACACGATATGTAGTCCACTGTCAGTGTGAAGGTATGTACGTTGCTACGTTGTCGTTCCTTGTCTGGATATGTAAAGACAGGTTGTCGTCAATTTACTGTGCTGAGCCTGACTCAGCTAGTATAACCATGGGATTGTATCGCAATCTCGGCAAATTATAAAGAATAACAACTTGTGAGTGAAGCTTGTAGATTATAATTCCACCAGAATTGGTACAGGAGTTTACAGAGTGTGTAATGTTTGGTAAACTGAAAGAAATAAAAATACAATATTTTACAATATGTACGAAAGAAATATATGAATGTTCAATGCAATAATAATATCAAGTCAAAAACGAAAGTAGAATTCTCAGTTCAATTCATAGAAATAAACAATTACAGTTCGTATTGTTGAATAAACGTGGAATCCAAGTTAACGGAATTAACGGTATATATATTTAACAGTTTATAATTGATTTGAAACGTACTTGACGGTGATTTGTCACAATATCCGCAGGAGCAGTTTTGTCGTGGCATCCATTTGCAATAGACCGGTGAGGAAGAGAAAGTAAGCACTAGTGAAAATACGGAGAAGTTCAGATTATTTCCGGAAAATACGGATGTCTAAAAATCCAATCAAATAGACTATACAATGAATATAATTGCGGATGTGATCCAGAATAATATGTATATTTGACAATGTTTAGTTGGTTTGGATCATTTTGCAGAGTTTCACAGCGGTCATTATCAAATTCTAATGTCAACTTCCCACATAATTTCATGACCACCAGGGACCTCAAACCAATCGCTAAATCAGTTTCAGGACGATTTTGCCCATACATTGGAAACTTTTTATAAAACTTGAAAAAAAAAAAAATCACATGATCGATTAGTTTAAACATGTTAAATATACTGTATGATTATTCGAAATGACAAACGGATCAGACACAAGTTTAACAACTTTGTAACGACTTCGCCAATTGCGTGATGCAGCGTGCTGAGGAAAGAACCAGTCTAACATGCAGTGAGGAAGGCTTAAAATCTTAAAAGCTATGTCACAAAAATAATTAACCATAGGATAAAGTGTATGCAGGGAAGTGGTTCAAAAATAGTATAAGATATCAACTGAAATCTGCTGTAAATGTGAATACAGTTTGACCAAAGAGTAGACAATAAATATCTGATATATAAAATAGCAGTATTTATATGTACCTTCATACATAACATGCTACTAGTATAATGTGTGACAGTTGTACATAAGTATTGACTTCCTGTTGTACGTCTGAGAAACTATGAATGAGTTGTAAAGATAATTTCACCAAATCATGTTGAATTTTCACATTTCAAACCCTAATTAGACTTTTAAGAGCAGAAACAGTTTATTGAACCATCCGAACCAATGAAGAAAAAACACAAACCACTAGAATTTGTATAAACCCGTTTGAGCAAAATTTTATATTTACCTGTTTGTTTAGAAGGTACGTCCACTGAATCTATATTTTTGTAAGACTGATATATAATATATCAAATGAGATTTTTATTAACAACACACTGTAAAACTTGAATCTCTATTATCTGTTTTCAAAACTTGAAATATTGTTAGACGATAAATATATTTTAACAAGAATCAAAATCGATGGTAAAATTTTCAAAAGAGCCTTCTCATGGGATTTCTGATTATGTGAATACTTGTACGTTTAAAATAGTGATTAATTGATTACCAGACAACATTTGTTTAAAAAATATAAACGATTATGTAATAATTTTGGCAAAAAAATGTGTTTATGTAAAAACTTGGACACCCTCATGAGGGACCTCACAAAAAACAAAACGTGATTATGCTCATGACGTACTTACCAGGTGTATCCAAATGATCCCTGTAATAATCTGTTCCCACTCCTGGTTCCATAAACTTAAGATCCACCTTTCCACCAGCTCCTAATTTATAAACATTTACTTCTCCATTTTTCCATGTGACCTTGACAGCATTCCTTGCACCAGTGTCGCCACCATAATTTCTGATTTCCGTGACCTTGCCTTCCGATCCATGACCGCCTTAGGTAAAAATATACATGTTTTAATACAAAAGTTAGGTTATGAGGTTATTCATCCATGATAGAAAAACCACTACATGCACAGCAAAAAAAACAAAATGTTTAATAGGAACATTTGTTTGGGTTCTTCATCTCCAATACATAGTGACGCCTTCAACACGGAGTTAATAATTTCACCTCGTTACTTTAAACGACACCTATCTATGGTTTGTGCGGTATGTTAGAGAGTATTTGGTGAACTGTTAAATTGTCTGTCATTTGTTTCTGATTCCTTTTCTGTTTGGATTATATACCTGTTCAAAGCAAGAAACAACAGCATAAACTTATTTGGCTAAAGTTGTGTAAGTGTGTTGATTTTTGTATGTTGTACAAAACGTTATCACTCTGAAACGATTTCGAATTTGACATATTGAGTTATTATTCACACGTTTCAGACGTTCTGGTTTTTATGTCGTTATGCTGTGGCTACGGGGCGCCGAATGGGACTCTTGTGGTTTTGTACAAAATTCAATTCTGTCATAACAAAATCATTTTTGTCTTACAAAACTATGTGCTACAGACTTGTTTTGTGAGAACTTCAATTTTGTGATGACAAAATTCATTTGTGTAGACAAAATTCATTTTTGTCATGACAAAATTCATTTTTGTAGACAAAATTCATATTTGTCATGACAAAAGTCAATTTTGTCTAAAAGGTATGTAAATATAAACATATTTGCATACAAAATTGACTTTTGTTACCTGATATGGAAATTAAATCACAAAAGTCAATTGTGTGAGGTAAGATTCAATTTTGTGAGACAAAATTGACTTTTGTGAGACAAAATTAACTTTTGTGAGACAAAATTGACTTTTGTGAGACAAAATTGACTTTTGTGAGACAAAATTCAATTTTGTCAATTTTGTTGAGACAAAAGTCAATTTTGTTAATTTTGTTGAGACAAAAGTCAATTCTGTCAATTTTGTTGAGACAAAAATCAATTTTGTTGAGACAAAAGTCAATTTTGTTGAGACAAAAGTCAATTTTGTTAATTTTGTTGAGACAAAAGTCAATTTTGTTAATTTTGTTGAGACAAAAGTCAATTTTGTCAATTTTGTTGAGACAAAAGTCAATTTTGTGACGACAAAATTCATTTTTGTGACGACAAAATTCAATTTTGTAAAAACAAAATTGACTTTTATGTGACAAAATTGACTTTCGTGAGACAAAAATCAATTTTGTTGAGACAAAAGTCAATTTTGTCAATTTTGTTGAGACAAAAGTCAATTTTGTCAATTTTGTTGAGACAAAAGTCAATTTTGTCAATTTTGTTGAGACAAAATTCAATTTTGTCAATTTTGTTGAGACAAAATTCAATTTTGTCAATTTTGTTGAGACAAAAGTCAATTTTGTCAATTTTGTTGAGACAAAATTCATTTTTGTCAATTTTGTGTAACAAAAGTCGATTTTGTATGCAAATTAGTTCACAGAAACCAAACTAAACTAATTTGAATACAAAATTGACTTTTGTCGCCCAATTTTCAAATTAGGTAACAAAATTCAAGTCTGTGTAACAAAAATGAATTTTGTCATGACAAAAGTGACTTTTGTCCGCTGATAGATAATTTTGTATGACAAAATTTTAAATTTGTAGTATGATACAAATTTTGTTAAACTGAACTTATTTTTGTTGAACAAAAGTCACTTTTGTCCGTACAAAATTGAATTTTGAGTACAAAACCACAAGAGTCCCATTCGGCGCCCCGTAGTGGCATTAAGTGTCTATTTTCATTTCCTTTATTTCCTTTAAATCATATTTTGTTGGAATTCACCTTTTCAGATAAAGCCACAGATCAATATTGTCTACACACAGCAAATAAACACAAATAAAAGTGTTGTTACAACTTCACAGATTCCATATGTAATGACTCATGATCCCTTTAACACGGCCGACACTCGGCTAACCGAGAGATTGGTCGGTTAATCTATATTGAGTATGCGGCTATATCGGCAGTAATCGGGTTGGCTAAAGTCTGTTAATCAGGTGTTATCGAGAAAATCATTGAAAACTCAGAATGTTTCATTGTATAACCTTTTAAATATATGTTTATCATAGAAAATATTTATGTCTGACAAAACTATTCAATGTACTGAATCCAGTGGTGTAATTATTATTTTTCTAGCTTCTATGTACGATCTATAAAATGAAAAGGCAAATTACTCATCAGTAAATTTATACACATTTTACACACACAAAATGTACACAAAATGACACTTGGGTTGAATTTACTTGCATGCACTATTTTGAACATCGAAAAAAGACAGGCATTATGAGTGTTAACCAAATTGATATCATTTTGTGAAAAATCTACACGAAAATCTGTATTTTGGTGACATAAATCAATCTTTATTAAAAACCTGGTCTGTTAATGGGTCGGATGTATAAAACCCGGTCTGTTAATTAGTCTGTTAACTGTTAAGAGTTATGAATGACAATAAAAGTATAATTTTATTACTTTATGGTGTGTTCATTTGGTAGGCTCAAGACGAGCGGCTAAAATATACGGAAACAACACTTGAGCAATGGAACATAAAATATATACGGAAACAAAACATGAGCAATGGAATATAAAATATACGGAACAAAACACATGAACAATAACAATGTAGGCAATGGATATTGAAAATTGATAAAAATGGTTTCAAAAAGTGTTAAATTAAAGTAAAATTGATTTTATCCGAGAATGGTCGCATATATCATGTGGATTCTGTTTAATTGTCATGAATGACACCAATTTGTCATCTACATTGGTAACCAGTATATAAACCAGAGATTAACGTCGTAATGTAACTAAACATCAGTATATTGGGATGCCTAAATATAAAGAATAGAGAAAGAATAATGGGTAAGATAAATAAAATGTAGAGAAAAGTAACATAACAATTTAAAGAATACAGAAATAAACACCCCAATCCGTACCCTCATGGTATACACGAGAATCTGGATGGAGATACAGAATACAAAATAAAAGATAAGGACAGTAGAGAGTGATGCATTGCTAAAAAAGAGAAGAAAACAAATTGTTTAAGAATAAAGACATGAAACCCCCCTGGGTGTTGAAACAGTAACGGATTGCGATGTACTCATATTGGTGACAAATGCTTGACGTTTACATGTGGACACCTGCAGTTCTCCTCTGCACATATGTAGAAAAGGAACTAAACGGAATAAAATGAATTAAATTTTAATACAAACAAATGTAGCTGCATTCGCTTCTTTCCATTTACTTCTTTAGAATGATTTGTAAACAACAGATGATTAAGTAATACAAGAAAAAAAAACTATTGGATGATGCTGAGGAATTAGGATTAAGGTGGTACCGAACACTTTCACTAAAATTAATGTGGTTCGTTTAATTTGGATAAAATTTTGACAAAGTATTTAATTTGAACCTTTAACAGAAATATAAAAATTTCAAAAAATTTGAACCAACCGTTTTGTCAGAAAAATTAACTGGTTATATAGCAGTTTGACAACCACCAATTTTGATCCTCGAGAAGCTTATTCCCTTTACAACACAACGTAATTAAAACGTATCACTGACTTTACAGAGTTATCTCCCTGTAGTGTTGGGTACCACCTAAACGTCCAGTGACAAATGTCATGTGCATATGAAAACGACAACACGTTATATATGTACCCTGTGTTGTATTAGAAACACACGTTCAATCGGATTTGAGAACATGCTACTTTGAGCAGACACAAAAATTAAGGCTGATTGAAATCGTTAATAATAAATTCATGCATATTCCAGCGACCAACCCAGATCACGCTATATTGAAGTGACACACTCTTGAGTAAAATGCAAAGAAAGTCAAAATAAAAATGCTTTTACTGGAAGGATAGTGTTGCATCGTATTATTATTTTTTGTCGAGACTTCGACTTTAGTCGAAAAAGCGAGACTAAGCGATCCTACATTCCGTCGTCGTCGGTGTCGTCGTCGTCGGCGGCGTCCACAAATATTCACTCTGTGGTAAAGTTTTTGAAATTTTAATAACTTTCTTGAACTATACTGGATTTCTAACAACCTTGGACAGAAACTTGTTTATGATCATATTAAGATAGTATCCAGAAGTAAATTTTGTAAAAATAAAATTCCAGTTTTTCCGTATTTTACTTATAAATCATGGACTTGGTTTGTTCTACGGGGAAACATTACATTCACTCTGTGGTTAAAGTTTTTAAAGTGTTAATAACTTTCTTAAACTATCCTTAGTTTGTACCAAACATGGACAGAAGTTTGTTTATGATCATAAGATAGTATCGAGAAGTAAATTTTGTAATTAAGTAAATCCATTTTTTTCCGTATTTTACTTTTTAATGGACTTAGATTTTCTTCCAGTAAACATTACATACAGTCTGCAGTTAAAGTTTTCAAAACATTTATTAGATTCATTCACTATCCTAAATTTTTACTAAACTTGGACAGAAGCTTCTTACAATCATAAGATAGTGTCAAGAGGAATATTTTTATTGATTTTTTTCCTCATTTTTGTTGAGCCTGCGATTTACAGCAAAAGTAGGCGAGACACTGGGTTCCGCGGAACCCTTACAATATTTTTTTTTACTCAAGAACATCTCATTTTTAACATTTTCAAAGGGAAAATATAAAGGTAGCACAAGTATTTTCGTGGCTAATTAACTCTTAACTGACACAATTTCAATTGTCCAACCCATTAACAGACTTTATTCACATAATTTTCACTAAAACGTGGTATTACTCACGTTATATTACAATTATGAAATATTTACTAATGTCAATTTATATTTAAAAACCAAAGTAGTATTTTGTGTCTTTTAAATGATATCTAAAATTGTTTGTTTCGCCTTTTATTAAAAAATTGCTATGCGTGTAATCATAAATACTACATACTTGCGCGACGCCTTTTACTTTTACTGAAAACTGCGCAGACTATGAAATGTTTTTAAAGGTGGAAAATGTTCTTTGATAGATATCATTTTGTCAGACACTTTTCTTTTTTTGATTTAATTCTTATAATATGCCAAAAATCTGTATATTTGATCGAGTTTAACATTAAATTGTGCGTTTTACTCTTAACAGACGTATAGCCAACCCGATTAACAGACCCACTGCCGATATAGCCGCATACTCAATATAGATTAACCGACCAATCTCTCGGTTAGCCGAGTGTCGGCCGTCAATCAATGTCTCTATATATAGCAAGGAACTTTTGTAGTCTGCTGAGTACTGTGGTCTCAGTGTATTGTTAGCCGAACGTGTTTAATTTGGGATATTCTAAAGAGTACATCTGACATATAGGCAATATATATTATATGTAGGACTCGGAACCGCGATGGTACTCCGAACCGCGATGGTCACGCTGAAATACGATGGTCCACGCTGAAGTGCGTTGGTTAACACGCTGAAGTTAGATGTTGACATTGTGACGCCTACTTATTTATCTGATATCCTAACAGTACACTCATGCTTGACTCATATATATAGTGAGACGTGACGCCTTTTCTGTAAAAAAACAAAAAAGCTTAACGATTAGCTGTTTCTCTGCTGACAATCACAAAGTACACCAAGTTTGGACCATTAGGGTTTATTTTGACCTAACCAATTGAGGAGATGATAACTGTATACGCGCATTTTTTCTTACAAAGCAGGTTTCATCTCAAGAATTAAACAAAAATATAGCTACTTGATACCAGGAAAACATTTCTAACAATTAATCTTAGTTCATTATTAAGTTTTAACACAAAGTTATGTGATGTATACTTGAAGAGAAGAGTAAATTAATAGTAAGATCAATACATTTTATTGTCTTGCAAAACGTTTTCGGCATGAATTATACATGCTTCTGCAAACACTGTAAGCACATCTGCAGACAAAGATCATTTTTTAGTCGCCTTCAGAAATGGTTTGTTTTCCGACTTAGTTTGACATACGTTTGTATTTTCGTAACCCCCACCTCTAATGCTCAAAACTGTTCGGGATTTGAATCCTTCAATTCATTCTGTTTCCTTTCCTTTGTACGTATGAAACCTTAAGCCTCATCTACAAAATCTTATTCTCCTGCCTATGTAGATATCAGATGTGGCATGAATGCCAATGAGACAACTCTCCATCCAAGTCACAATTTGTAAAAGTAGACCATTGTAGGTCAAAATAAGGTCTTCAACACGGAGCAATTTAATTTGATAAAGATATATTTCAAAACGTCACATTGTCCAAACGTAATTTCAAAACCATCTCACTTATCAGCAATAGGACCATCGCACTTTGGCGTAGTCCTACATATGTGTATAATAATTCAAAAAGATGTTTATATACAAGAAGGGGGACATACATCTGATAACCTTCTATGACATTCGGTCACCGATGCAGAATTGTCTCACTGGCAATCACATCACATCTTCTCATTTCTACATCACATTTAAATTAAAAGTGTAGATATAACATTGGCGGATCCAGGGGGAAGGGGGGTTCCGGGGGTTGGAACCCCCCTTTTTTTTGGACGATCAATGCATCTGAATGGGAGCATATAGTTGGACCCCCCCCCCCCCCCCCCCCGTTTTACTCAGGGTTGGGAACCCCCCTTTCTAAAATGGCTGGATCCGCCCCTGTCATACTTACCATCCTGTGTTCCGTAGGACCAGTCTTTACCCCGTAAAACCACAGCTCCTGGAAATATCCCCAAGGCTCTCATTCTCTGTGACGTGGCTCTTTTAGGAAGCTTTATTCTAAATATCAAAATAAATTAATAGAATCTGTTGAAAGCGTAAGATATATTCAAGTGTTTTTTCCAGAGTGTTGTGTTGATACCTCGTTGTTGACGAAAAGTCACATGACCCTCCGAAAGGATTTTCAATTGAAAACAGAAAAACTGTTATTTGTTTATAATGTTATTTTCGTTTAGATAATGCATTGCATAGTATTTTCTTGCTTACATTAAAAAGATACGAAGGTGTGGTATGAACATGATGAATGACAATGGGACATAAAACAATAATTATAGCTCAAAGTACAGACTTCATAAAAGCATAAATCAAATATGTTGGATAGAAATAATCTATATTAATACAGATGTCTCAAATCATGTCTTGTGAATTATATAAAAACAATCAAAAACTCTAAGATAAAATGCTTTTGAATTTTCACGTTACAAAAAGGTTGTCAAGTCAATCATTCTTCTATCGTACATTCTCTTGTTTACCAACTCTGTCTAGACAATGGCTAATGAAATCTGTTCTACACAACATAATATTATTATATTTAATGATAGAAAACCCTATTCATAACTTTATATTTGCTTCGCAACTAAATATAAGTATGTGTAATGCTTACGGTTTACTCGACTGCTTGTTAATTCTCAAAAACTGATGACTCAGATTGTGTTTGTCACCATAGTAACAAATAGTACACAAATCGTAGTCGTCACATACGGAACACTTCCAACGTGTTCCTATCACATTCCTCTGTTTACATTCGTCACATTGTACACCTAAATGCTTCACACCTGAAACGTTACATACATTGTCTTATAATTCAATCATCAATTACCAGGCTGAGCATAACGTAAAAATTAAAACAAATATTTTGCGATCTATAATGCATTTTGAGAAAATTATTCGACAGTGTAATGGCGGGAAATGTACGTTTCTTTCGGGGCTTCAAGAATCTGGAGTTAAATCGTGGCAGGAATATTTCACAGTAGCTGAAATGTTCAATTATACGCCTTATTCGGTGCTCTCCTAGTCTCCAGAAGAAAAACACCATTAATGTAAATATAGTTTAATATACATATATCACCTAACTAGCAGTATGCAGTGAAGAAAAGACAGTAAAGTTACACAACATTCTGCAAATTCCTGTATCATACTTGAACATTGACCTATAATGGTTAAATTTACTTTTAGAAATAGTTATTTGGATGGAGAGTTGTCTCATTGGCACTCATACCACATCTTACTATATCTATTGACCGTCATTACATTTGTTAATGTACATCCTTACAAATGTGTAACGCTTATTCGGCATATGGACGGACAAAAGGTGTCACAAAAACTCAATTTTATAAAACATTTAATTCAATTTTTCACTTGCGATTGTAGGACTATTTTCAACCCCATTTGTTTAGTTCAAAACCATTTGAATCGCGTCGAATTTTAAAAAGTCTTTTAGAGATGTTATCAAAACCTAAAACCATTTCATACATATTATCACACTTGTTTGCTCTTCAATAGTTCTGAGAAAACCCTTAAATGTGTTGTGTGTTCATGTGCATGTCTATCCTGTACAAGACAGAAATCATAAAGAATGAGGCTTTAATGTCAAGCATAGACTTAGAAAGCGTAAAGAATGAGGCTTTAATGTCAAGCATAGACTTGTAAAGAATGAGGCTTTAATGTCAAGCATAGACTAAGAAAGCGTAAAGAAAGAGGCTTTAATGTCAAGCATAGACATAGAAAGCGTAAAGAATGAGGCTTTAATGTCAAGCATAGACTTGTACAGAATGAGGCTTTAATGTCAAGCATAGACTTAGAAAGCGTAAAGAATGAGACTTTAATGTCAAGCATAGACTTAGAAAGCGTAAAGAATGGGGCTTTAATGTCAAGCATAGACTTGTAAAGAATGAGGCTTTAATGTCAAGCATAAACTTAGAAAGCGTAAAGACTGAGGTTTTAATGTCAAGCATAGACTTAGAAAGCGTAAAGAATGAGGCTTTAATGTCAAGAATAGACTTAGAAAGAATGAGGCTTTAATTGCGAGCATAGACTTGTAAAGAATAAGGCTTTAATGTTAAGCATAGACTTAGAAAGCGTAAAGAATGAGGCTTTAATGTCAAGCATAGACATAGAAAGCGTAAAGAATGAGGCTTTAATGTCAAGTATAAACTTGTTAAGAACGAGGCTTTAATGTTAAGCATAGACTTGTAAAGAATGAGGCTTTAATGTCAAGCATAGACTTGTAAAAAATGAGGCTTTAATGTCAAGCATAGACTTGTAAAGAATGAGGCTTTAATGTCAAGCATAGACTTAGTTGCTTGTTTTTGTCATTGGTGATTTATCCTATTAGATTCCATCTTCTTCAATACATCTACCTGCTGGTGCATTGTCGACGACTCTCAGATCACATTTTCCTCCTTTGCCGATATTACACTTCATTTCACGACCATTGTCCCATACTACGTCACATGTATTATCTTGACTGACAGCAATGATTGATCCCACGTGACCTTCTCCTCCATCTTTGTCGCCATAATTCCAGTCTGGACCACGGACAACTCTAATGCCGACTGACATGACTCACATAGACAACCTGTTGATTACAGAATTGTCGATTACAAAATCTAATTGTAGAACCTTTTTTTTTATAGGTGTTTAAATAGGCTGTTTTCTGATATTTGGTAAGACCGTTTACATTCTCTATCATATTACTTATAATAATGTTAGGGTGGCTGAGTGGTCTAAGTAGTTACTATATATATCCCTTACTGAAAAAATCAGCCTCCTGCAAACATTTGCTGCAAGTCTGCTGCGAACTTGCTGCAGACTTGCAGCGAACATAGAGTCCGTGTTTGCGGCGTGTTTGCTGCAAATACGCTGCAGGTCTGCTGCAAACAATTTACCATGCAAATGAGTGTTTGCCGCAGACCTGCTGCAAACATTTATATGCAAATGAGTGTTTGCTGCAGACCTGCTGCAAACATATTTATGAAAATTAATCTTTCTCCTGCGTGTTTGCTGCAGACCTGCTGCAAACATTTATATGCAAATTAGTGTTTGCCGCAGACCTGCTGCAAAAATATTTATGCAAATTAATCTTTCTCCTGCGTGTTTGCTGCAGACCTGCTGCAAACATTTTTATTCAAATCAATCTGTTATACAATTAACCAATGTCATGTTGTGTACATATCATTTTATCTATATTACACAGCAAATTCTTAAAAAATTATGATACATCCATCCATTCATAAAACAATTCAAAATACTTTATCATTTGAAAAATTATCATAGCATAAGTTTATACCTTTAACATGTTTAATAAGTTAAATTAATTCCAAGTACGTTCTCAAATGAATTACATGCATGAATCTAAAGTTAAAAAGATTTATTTGAAATTTACTTTGGGCATGTATAATGATTATATACAGCTATAGTTAAACTAAAATTGTCACAAAATTCAACTAGACTTACATATATTTTGTAAGTTATAATCTCTAAGCATATGAGGAAGTACTGTATATTGCATGGTTACATATTTGAAAATGTATTTTAAACCTCATGCATGCAGATATCTGTGGAGGGAATGAATTTCATAAGTTAATTAACATTCTACGATGAATATGTACTTACAAATAATGTCTTTAAAAACTAATCTGTTAATTGCCAAACTATAATGCCTCCCTGAATACTAATATATATCATGACACAAACATCACCAACATTTTCAAATTTCAAATCTTTATCTTCCAGGAAGTTACCAATAGGCATGCTCAGTCGTTTTATGTAGTTTCTTGCAATGCTCTTGCAAACATATAAAATTGTCAAAGATTCCTGCAATCTAGCTGCGAACATCCCTTATATTCTAGTTTTTCCTGCAATCTTACTGCAAACATATTTGTTTCTGCAACCTTGCCGCAAGCTTGCAGCAAAAAGCTGCAATGTTTGCAGGAGGTTTGCAGCTAGCTGCGAACATCTGCAAACATTATTCAAAGGGTTCCTGCAAGCATTTTGTTTGCAGCAGACCTGCAGCAAGTTTGCAGCAGATCTGCTGCAAACATTTCAGTTCTGTAGGGTACTGTAATCACTACTCGGTCAAAACTGAAGTTGTGAGTTCGAACCCCGGTCGTGCATTTGCACTCGATACCAAGCTTAATAATTGACTAGGATTGTCAGTTTTCCTATCGAAGGTAGATGGTTTTCTTCGTACACTCCAGCTTCCTCGACCAATAAAAACGAAATGGCCAAAACACGGTGCGTTAAAACACAAAAAAATCAAAAGTTAAATAATGGGATTAATCGGTTCGACAATTTTAACATGTATAATTAATCTGTGTTCTCCAAGTATTGCACATGTTAAAAACCTCAGAAGACTAATATGTAACATAAGTATTGACTTTCGTATTCGTTGGCGACTCAATATTTACGCACATGTTTTGCTAACTGGTGTTTTGTGAAGAAGAAAAAATTATAACAGATACGTTATTCAATGAGCTTTAATTTACTCTAAGTTCTCTAGAATTTGAAGTACATATATGTAGGGTTATCAAAATTCGAACAGTTGCAAGAAATAGGGGAATGTTAATATGCAAGTTTCCATTTTTTTTTCTTCATAAATAAGCATTAATTAAATCAAAATGTGAATCAATGGTGAATATTACTGTTGTAGTAAGACAAGTTATAAACAGTAGTGCAAATATAAATTAATGTTATTTTAATGAACAAAATATTAGATCAAAGGATACTAATTTGCCCCAAAAATTGATTTAAATCTGAAATAAGATATATAGTAACATTTTAACAGACGTTGTGAAGATTTACATTATTTGCCAACTTTACTGAACCAGAGGACCTTTTTGACATTTAAATAATTCTGTTCATAGACCTCGAAGTCGAAATATTTTAAAAATATTTAGAAGTTTATCATTGACAATCTATCTTTTGATTTGAAATATTTAGAATTCTTATATTGTATCAATAATTTAGATAATAGCAGTAACCTAAGACGTCTGTGACAGCCTATATTTAATCAATAAGATCGTGGTAAGTTTATAGGAACGCCACATGTCCTTGATTAGTACATGTACTAAACATAAACATTTAAAAAACTTGAACAAAGCTTGCAAAATAAATATTTATTTCAGTTTTAGTTTGCTGGTTGGTGACAAAAAAGGAATTACAAGATAAGTGACAGACGCGAAAGGCAAAGTCCGGTTAAAAACAAATGCCTTGTAAACTCAGCACCAATATACGACTTTTAATCTTACTATAAATTCATGCATTTACACAATATAAGTCTATATTTAAAAAAATTATAGTTTTTTTCTTTAGTGTTAACTTTTACTTTTGCCATTTCATTTCATTTACACGTAACATCATGTTTATGTTACAATATATCGATTACGCTCTTGTTGTTTAAAACTCTTATAACTTATGTTATTTAATGATCGACGAAAACGTCATGGCTGGTTGAAAAATGTTTTACGGAATATAATCTAATAAATATTCAGTTTATTACCTTTTAAATTACAAATGTATATTCTAAAATTACACAACTCCTGCATATAGATTTAATAATAAATAAATCTTAAGGATATTTTAGCGACTAAATCAAATAAACACAGGGACTGCATTACCTTTTATAATAATGATGAAACAGAATAATTTAAATTTATATTTTACCCGACATTAACCCAGTCAAATAAGTTCACGTCATATAACAAACATTTACTTTGTTAACAGTTTTAGAAAATAAGAAACTTTAGGCTTTCCACCAATGCAATTTCTTCTACTTTGACGGTGCCAAGCCTTGTTTGAAACAATTAAAACAACAATCGTACAAGATATATCCTAAAACAATTCAGAATAATTGTAGCAATCAGGGTTAAAATCTGGTTTATTTGAGGTCTAAATCTGAGGTCTAAATAAAAAGCAAATCAAAAGCGAAACTGAAAAAGACATAATTGTTAAAGAAAATGTACAGATGGTTTGTGTTGCAGCAGGGGCGGATCCAGCCATTTTAAAAAGGAGGGTTCCCAACCTCGAGTTCCCAAACCAGAGTAAAGGAAAGTTCCAACTATATGCTCCCATTCAAATGCATTGATCGTCCAAAAAAAGGGGGGTTCCAACCTCTGGAACCCCCCCCCCCCCCCCCCCCCTTGGATCCACCACTGGTTGCATTACTCCTGTTACTTCTTACACCATATATTTAATGTAAGTTTTGAGCCTTTACAGGTAACAATCCTTTGTTAAAAGGTACAGACATGTAGGATTTTTTTTTATGTAAAATTCGCTTATTGACGGCATCCAAATTTATAAAATTTAATATATCTAACATGTCTAATATTTTTTTATTTTTTTTTATTTACCTTTCTTTGAGAAGTTTGAATAAACTTTATCCAGCTTTATATAACATTTAAAAACGAAAGCAAAAATTGGAAAACCAAAAATGATTGAGGAAGTTAATTGGCAAGTATCCAGTTTATCTATTTATTACCCTCGACCCGGAAATTATCGCTTTGTTATTTGTACGCCTTTAAATGGCAAGATAAATTGTTTATGTTGATACAATTATAGCGAATGTACGGGTTTGTTTACGATTTAAATTAGAAAGTGACGAGACGGACTTGTTACTTTTTTAATTGTCACACTTTTTGAATATTAACTATATTTTTTTTTTGTAATTTAGTATGAAAATATCGAGTTAAATGTTAATGATAAAGCAACCTATTGACACAATCACCAAATGTTTGACATCACATCGTGCAAAACTTGTTAAAATTTTGATAAGTTGATATCGATGGCTGTATGCGCTATTTGTGCACATGAATTTCTGCTGTTCTCTTTTGACACACTTCATCCTGTATCAACATTAACCTTATTGCATGTTCAGCGCTTTCAAACAGGTATAATTCAACTGCAAATACCGTCAGATCTGTCTTTTTGTTGTTGGGATGTACAAGTACCCGGCCACGTCCGCTCTGTGTTTAAATTAGATGTATTCCTATGTGTATCAATCTGATGAGTGAAGCCTATTTCAACTGATCTTTATAGTTTGCATTATGTTGTACAGTTACACCGCTGTTCCATGTTAGGAGGGAGTTGGACGCCCACTGACATGTTTAACCCCACCGCCTGTTCGATGTCAGGAGCCTGTAATTCAAGGTTTTCGTTGTTGCTGTATATCATATTTGCTTTTCGTTTATTAATTTGTAAATTAAGCCGTTAAAAATAAACCTTTCTCGTTTGATTTGTCATTTCGGGACCTTGTATAACCAACTATACGGTATGAGCCTGAGGTATGAGCTTCTCTCATTGTTGAAGCCCTACGGTTGTCTTTAATGGCTTATATCAACATTAATTGAACTTTGGAGTGTATTGTCTAATTGAAAATTATACCACCGTATTTTTGTTTAATATTTGCCACTGAACGTTAAGCAATGAATTGTTTGAAACCCAGTCGGCGGCAATCACTAGTCATCTTGGCGCTGTCAGTTTATTTTCTACTAATGCTATTGAATGTTTTTCACCTCTCTTGAAAGCTGGAATTTTTTGTTTTCTTTTGTTATTTTACTGTAAATATGAAGAAAATGTACATGAAAAATAACACAGCGACTGTAACAATTTCATTAGCCAGAAGTGCTTTTCTTCTACCTCATTGTGTACGCTCAAACCACGTCAATTGAAATACAGGGGTGTTTGAATACGTGGACACTTTATTATTAGTTTTACTGTTACTGTCACGCAGACGGGCGTATGTAATATTTTGTTGATTAGGAATAGCGTTTTTATATGTGCTGATTTTAAACCTGATGAAATATATTAAAGGAAGCAGTGTAACCGATTTTGTAGATGATACCACAAAAGCACCACTACCACCACCACCCCTACCCAAAGTGGTTAAGGGAATCAGTGGAATAGAAATGTGTGTTCTCCGTCTGACCAACCCTGCCAACGTTGTGCGTCCGTTTGTCTGTTGCGAATGTGCAAGTAGCCGCGGCCAATCAGAACTGGGACGTTAACTCCGATGTTAAGAGATTGCCAGGTTGTCTGTGCATTAATGGATATTGCAATAACTCTATGAGCGGTCAGCATTGGTCTGTTGCAATTTTATTTTTTGCCGATTAAATAAATTAGAAATTGTATGCGAATGAACGGCAAAATCAAAAGTAGTATGCCCTATACTTTATAAGAAAGAAACAGGAACAGTTACTGCTTTCCTTTCTAAAGCGCCTGAGCTTTATTACGAACGGATGGACAGACAGATAAAAATATGTATACCACTCTACCTCAGAATCATGGAACAGAAACAATTACTGCTTACCTTTCTAAAGCGCCAGAGTTTTATTACGAACGGACGGACAGACAGACAGATAAAAATATTTATACCACTCTACCCCAGAACCATGGAACAGAAACAATTGCTGCTTCCTTTTTATACAACACCTGATTATTTTTACAGACGACGTACATGCATGTTTCTAGTTTCTCGTTTTTATATAGATTATACCTTTGGTTTCCCCGTTTGAATGGTTTTACGCTAGTAATTTTTGGGCCCCTTTATAGCTTGCTGTTCGGTGTGAGCTTAGGCTCCGTTTTGAAAACCGTACTTTAACCTATAATGGTTTACTTTTATAATTGTGACTTGGATGGAGAGTTGTCTCATTGACACTCATACCACATCTTCCTATATCTATATATGTAAATTAGTGTGACCTCTACTTTAGAAAACCCTGGAATAGAATCAGCTTCTGCCGATCTTTGTAGAGCACATGAGGGGTGTACGGAACGACGGACAGACAGTTGAAAATGAGTATGCCCTCTTATTTAGAGAAGGGGGACAGAAACAGTTACTACCTACCGTTCTACCTCACCTAATTTATTTTACGGACGGACGGACGGACGGACAACTAAAAACAAGTATTCCCTATACTTTAGATTCGTAAAATAGAAACAATTACTGCCTCCCCTTCTAGAGCACTTGAGTTATGTAACAGACAGACGGACAGCTAAAAATTAGTAATTATAGCCTCTACTTTTAAACAATGGAACAGAGCCATTTCTGATGTTGACTGATCTACAGCACCTACGTTATGTTACGGACGACGGAGAGCCGTTACTGATGCAGACGAATCCATTCTAGAACACATTACATTACATGAGTTGTGCTGTTGTACGGAACGATATATAAATTAGTACAGCACTTTAATTTAGAGAATTGGAACCGAAATCTTTACTGCTGATAGTTCTGATTTTAATATGGTTTTGGTTGGTTTAATTTTAATAAATACTGAGTCGTCTTTGATAAGGTATATATCATTCATGTCTGTCTATTTGTAATGTTGTTGTATGAAATTTGTTTTTCAACGTTAGTTTGGATGGACCACTGTAGCATTACACATCAATGTGCATAGATATGACAATCGAACTGAATAATTGAGGGTCTGGATGGAGTTTACATAATACAGAATAATGTGCAGAATTAAGGGTCAAAACAAGTAAAGAACAGAGAAAAATAGGCGGAATTCATTAAGAATAGAGAAAAATGGCATTAAAAATGTAAGATTACTCTTAATGAATAACCCCACATTCAAAGCCACATGATAGACTAGTATCGCTTTTTGTTCAACTTTGAATATTTTAACACGAATAAACCAACAAGATATAATTTTATTTGCTGAACTTTATTTTTTATTAATTATATTGTTGAAATAGGCTAACTTCCAGTTGTCTTATCTTTCTTTTAGTCTTTATCTGAATGTTTCTCCTTTCATGGTTCACTAGTTACATCACCGCTTGAGCCATATCAATCTGCTCGTAGGGTGTCGGCACTGTTACCTTGATCTGTTTAGTTATATTAAAACCAAGCAGCAACAGTTCGGGTGACGTAATGATGGCTTTGGCACACGTTTCACTACCTGGTATCATCACAACTTGTTTTGTGAGTCGAGATGTAGAAAAGGGACCCAGTCCTGTGATTGTTACAGGAGTACTATGATCTATTCCGGAAACCACTACAGTAATTGGGTTTCCTGTAGTCTCAGATTCTTTATTCAAAATGCCGTCTGAAAAAAGGAAAAAATACTTCAGTTATTCAAGATTATTTTACTTCTATTTTTAATCATTTATTTCTTGGGATATTGGCAGTGAATATATATATATCTGTGGTCCCAAAATACTCTAGCAATATTTATACAACTGTTCAAACGAATGAATATCAAAGGATACATGCCTTGATTTAAAAATAAATCTGAAAACAAGAAGAAGAATTTTGAGGATACGACTAAATACCCTTCTGGAGCAAGCTTTGATGTGTCCAAGTTATAAAGGAGCATATTTCTAGAACGGTAAATGACTCACAAATGATATCTCTGTCTTCTTGTGATGGTTTTTGTCATTGGATTTTTTTTTAATTTTGATGACGCAAATCCAAGTGCAGATACAAACATTGGACAGGTGGACGAAAAAACAGACGGACACATGGTCAAGAGTAACCCTTAACGCCCGGGCGGGGTCATAGAAAAGCACCCAAAAGACGATCATTACCTTAACAACAGTTTAGAATTGAGGATGCATATGAAGTATATTAGCCAAATGATCAATAAACCGGATATACCGTTTTCTTCTGAAATTGCCCGTACCAAGTCAGTTATGTTTTACTAGTACATGGCAGTGGCTTTAACTTGTTTAGATAATTGACAGCCTTTTGTTGTCAGTTTGTATGATCTTTTTTTTGTTATACTTTTTTTACTATCATCTTTCATTTGAAAACTAATACATGTATCTATACCAGAAAAATAATGAACTGATATTTTTTTTATTTATTTAGGACAACCATTGCCGTATAAGAATTCTTTTTAATTTTTCACACGTAAGAAGGCAAATAAAATGGCCGCATTGAAGAGGGTGTGAAATAAATGCTTATGAAATGTCTACAAAAGACCAAATGACACCGGAATGAACAACTATAGGTCACCGTACAGCCTTCACAATGACCAAAACCAATATCGCATAGTCAGCTTTAAAAAGCCCCGAAATGACAAATGTAAATGAAGAAAAACAACGACCATGTTCTTTATCAGGACAATCTTTGCCTTATCATGCTTATATGAATTCTCAAGAAATTTTCAAACAATATTTCTGTATTTTATTTCATACAAGCTTAATCAAATATAGATATCGGTCTAAAGTTTACAGAGATGTTATGATCAGTAAAGGCAAACAAGCAAATTATCAATTTCATTTATTGATTTGTCAACCAAAATCTCAAAAACCAAGATTTTAAATCTTTGTATGGTATTAATTAGGTTTTGAATTTATTTGCATAAACTTGAAATTGGATGTTATTAAAGATCCGTTATCATTTTCTAAAATAAAAATTATACAATTTCTGTTCGATAAAACTATATGTCCTTTCCTACAAGCAGGTACAGACTGATCAGCCATATTTGAAACTAGATTTCGGTGGGTTTTTTCATTGTCTCAACCTTCCTGAATAATTTTGTTTTAATTTCAACTACATTTATTCAATCGCAACAAACAAATCATATGTGGACAAGACTGGCGTTCACATAGAAGCCCTTTGCAATTCTGATTCGTTTTTGTTTGTTTGTTAGATTTTATGAAATACGTGCATATGATTTGCTATTGGTTGCTTTTTCTATCTAAAGTATTTTATTAATTACTATACTATATAATAAAGTATTAATTTTCGTGAACCATTTAGGTCACAGAAAATCCAAAAATGGCATAAATAAGGAGAGTTGTACAAAATGATGTGAATACACAGAACCCCGATCCAATTTATCGTTAATAAAAGTATTCACCTTTTTCTGTTTTATATGTGCTAACAACATTCCATTTTTCTTCAATATCGATTAAAATATTATAAAACCTGCAGTTAAATAAGGTCGCATACCCCAAATAAACATTCCCCGATTGGTCGAACTACTGTTGTCTCGATGTAAAGCGACGCTAGCCTCGTTAAACTTGTAAATTATATAAGAATGTAGTACTTACTCCCGATTGGTCGAACTACTGTTGCCTCGATGTAAAGCGACGCTAGCCTCGTTAAATTTGTAAATTATGTAAGAATGTAGTACTTACTTTGATCTACAACAAGAAGTCTTTGGGCTTCCCCGATTTGGTGTAGTTCAATGGCCAACTTAATTATACACGTTGAGAAGGTATGCTGTCCTTGGTAACTGTCCTCTCTAATACCCTGTACTGTTTCACTTCTTTTTATATGTTGCCAATTCCAAGCTAAAACAATTAGATTCGTGTTGCACAATTAGATTTGTGGGGTTCGTGTTGCGTATTCTTTACTTTTCTATGTTGTATCAAGTGTACTATTGTTTGTCTGTTTGTCTTTTTCATTTTTAGCCATGGCGTTGTCAGTTTATTTCGATTTATGAGTTTGACTGTCCCTCTGGTATATTCCGTCCCTCTTTTAGATCAATCTTAATATTCTATTGTAAGTTATCAATTGACATACGGATTTTTTTTATTTTGGTTTTTTTTTGGTACCAGGAATCACATTGTAGATCCAGTATAGAGTAATGCAAACAAACAAACTGGAAATCATCAAGATCCAACATCCGACAAAAATACTAACCAACAACCAACAAATGTCCAGAAACAACTTGATACAAAAACTGGTGTAATCACCAACACAAACCTACTGATGTATTGTTTGTTGCTTATACGTGGGACATAATCTTATCAACTGAGACACACAAACGTCATTAGATAAAGGAGATAGAACGTTAATTCTTATGAATGAAAAGTTAACAGGAATAGTACATCAACATCAACATTATTACAAACCCACAAATCATGATTCGTCAATATCTTACAAATCCTTGCATACAAATAGTAGTATAAAATAACTCATTGTAAAGGTTGAATTGTACGCCAGATACACGTCTGATCTCCAAATTAAAAAAAAAAATTAAAAAAGACGAATTATGTACGAAATCGAAGAGCATTGAGAACCAAAAGACGAATTATGTACGAAATCGAAGAGCATTGAGAACCAAAAGACAAATTATGTACGAAATCGAAGAGCATTGAGAACCAACAGACGAATTAGGTACGAAATCGAAGAGCATTGAGAACCAAAAGACGAATTATGTACGAAATCGAAGAGCATTGAGAACCCAAATTGAAAGAGAACTAATATATGAAATTAAAATATTTGAAAATTTAAGTATTTCACATTTAAATCAATTGTAAACTACTTATTTCAATAATAAAACATTAATTAGTCCGATAATAGAAGATGCGGTATGAGTGATAATTTTCCATCAAAGTCACAATTTGTAAAAAGTAAATAAAAAATATGTAAATTACTTACATGGATATAAATCTGTCCATCGTGGTGTTCCCTTGCTTTCCTTTAACAGTACCAGTAGAGTTAAAGTGAGAATCATCTTTACACATTCCATGTTTAGCTCTTCCTATGTTCAACTGTCTCCCGTGGACAATGTTTAGTCTTCATCATTATATATAATGGAACGTTTTCCATTTTTTTTTGGTTTATGTAATCCGTTGGCGTCACTAAAGACTATGATACTAGACACAGTACAATAGAATTTATAGCCAGTCTTTCATTTCAAAATAGAAAATATCATATTTTCAGACAATAAACACAATTAAGGTGGAGTTTGTATTTTTGTCTTTTGTTTGGCCGTCTGAAATAGTTTTTCATTCATCTAGGATGAGTTGCTGCACATGCATTTGTGTTAAAAAGCACTCAAAGGAAATATGTACAGCGTGCATTATTTTTATTCCTATCAGATGATTAACGACTTCAAACTGCAGACCCTTACTGAAAATGTTGATGTCAGCTTCATGTGTTTAGAAAAAAGAACGGTATTGTCCATATTTGCTTTGATTATGTTTACAAAATCCCGAGAATATTTCTTTATTCTGAAGTTGAATTAAACTCAATAGGTGCGGTGATGTTTAGTACGCCTGAGAACGTCAGTGCAAAGCTATTTTACCATCCCCTTTTATTTAATAATTGGCATTTTTATTAAGATAACTCATTTCAAGTTTGCACTTTTCTCCAAGTCGCAAAAAACGCTTTTTTTTCGTTTGTCCAGTCTTTAAAACTTAATTTGAACAACATATAGAGCATAAAGGACTTTTACCTTATAGTTGCATTGGTATTATTTAGATCTCATAACGATAGAAAGGAAATCTTGAATATGTTTGAATTTTAGTAAAAAATATTTTATGGGCTATTGCACAGTATTATATGAACAAAAACATCGGAGTTATGGGGCAAATGTGTACCCTGTATCATAGCACAAAAACCGAAAATCTGACAAAATTTCCTAAACCTGAACTATGTACATCCTTATGGTTTAGATTGAACATTTTCAATGTAAATAACAAAAATAGGCTAAGGATGTTGCTAGAATGTTGAATCGAAAGGTTGATTTGAGATCCTGTGAATATTCGTGTGTGACATCAGAACTTCCTACCCAAACGAGAGTCTTCCAAAATTGCATGGCAATATATTCTATTGAATAAAATAATGAGCTTCGTAAGATAGAAGTCGATCTTATGCAAATAAATATTGAAACATCTGTTTACATATTTCGGGTTGATAAATTATATACGAACAGCCTTGCTTGTTTGAAAAGTGAATTGTTATAACATGTATAATAACCCTACAAAACAGATCTTCTTTTTTTACTTGAGTGTCAAAAATCAATTAAAGTCTTGTACAATTAAATGTGCACTTGTATAAGGTCAGTTACTATCCTACTCATAATAGACATTTGCGGAAACTTGGTCCATACCTAGGATTACACTTTAGACTTCCGATTGGTACGCGGAAGAAGGATCCCGTAGACCGCCCTACGTCACGATTCATGAATTACGGGTGATAAAAACAAGGGGTCATCTCAAAATACAAAAATAAACCAACAATACAGATACAAAATAGCAAATGGTGTCTTCTATAAAAAAAAAAAAAAAAAAAAAAGAGGTGAGCAACACGTTAAAATTTCATATGTCCGAAGCGCTTTCTGGATTTATCATCAGGACAGCACAAAGCCGAATATTTGAAGACAATGATTTATGAGGACCGAGGGTGTAGATAGATGTATGAAATATATATTATCAGCAGGAGCAATAGACTTTCCCCGTGACACAGGGTATTTTTAATGCAATGGTTAGTATTATACGAAAACCAGCAAAAATATTGTTCAGAAGATTATACTCTACAAACAGTTTTATTTGAAATAGTAATGTTGGTGTCGTTTTTGTTATGCACGAGATTACATCTTTTTATCCGCAACTGTTGCCTTGCCGACTTAATTAAATTGTTTTTTTTTTATTTCTGCTGGCCTGCTGCACTTTTGCATTTTTTTATCCCTAAAAATCAATTGAATAGATTTGTGTAATGAACAACGACGCAGGAGAGATCACGGGCTGTTCCGGGCGTTGGAACACCCCTTTTCTTGCCGATCAATGATTTTAAATAGGGACATATGGACGCCCCCTTTTATTTTGGGTTGGAATCCCCTTTTGAAAATGGCTGAATCGACCCCTGCGTCGTCAGTGCACTCTATATTATAATTCCATGAAAATTCCATGAAAACAGTACCCGTCTCGGAACAAGGATTAAAGCTCATGTTTTGAGTATACCAGTTCCACCCATGTTCATGGGGGATAATTATCAACACCGCGAAATAAAATCGTCCATACTTAATGATTCCAAAGATCTCTATTATAATAATTGCATAAAAGAAAAAAAACTTTTGTCATTTTTTGTTTGTTGCTGTTGAAAACATAGATAGCAAAGTTTTAACTATTTGAGTACACCTATTCTTACATTTCAACTGAGTCTGGCGAACAGTCAAACATATATTTCCGACATAAAGAAGTTCGTTGATAACTGGGTTTTTTTCTCGAAAAGTCGTGATTTTTTTCTTTCTATTGGAACCAAACAATAGACAAAAGTGTTTGTCCTATTCAAGAAAAATAAAAGATTTCAAAATTATACCGAACGAAAAGTGAAATTTCATACAGAATAAATAGCTCCGAAACACCCGTCCGCTGTATTTCCTGATCCTCTTTAAAACAAAATATAAGAGAGAAAATGAGAAAGTATGTTTAAGCATAAACATGCCAACATGCTTTATGGTTGATTGCACCTTTCCTAACACAAAGTATTGCTAGATTTTTTTCAGCAATTGTCCCACTCTAGCTACCACAACGACAATTGCGATATTTTGTGTGTCTCATATTAAATTTATATCATACATAATCTTAGTTCATTATATCATACTTCGTACAATTACAGCATTTTCAACCTGGATAACACCGTATACAACACATTGCTGCAAACAGTTTAGAAAAAAATCGTTGTTGAACTACAGAAAAACATCACTATCGTTACATTGTTTTGAATTGACGGTTTATTTTTACACTTTGAGAACGCCCAAGATTTAAATGCAACGGTAAGTGTAATTGTAATCCTAATCGTAGGTGTATGAAAGTTTCCGCAAATGTCTATTGATAATGAGTGAAAATATCTGAGTTATAATTAAATGCATCTAACACACGTGACATCTACAATATACAATACATAGTTTACCTGATCACGCACGTGACATCTACACTAGACGATACATAGTTTACCTGACCCACGTGACATTTATAATAGCTAGACGATATATAATTTAGGTCATAAAAAACATGGACAAAGCAAAGGATTTGAACTTAATAGCAGTAAGAAAGGGGCAGAAAGAATATCCCTTCCAAGTAAGGTAAATAAACAATTAAGAGACAGTTCAAAAGAAGCGTTACCAATAAAAAGAACACAGACACCATGCAAATGATAAAATGGCATAAAATACTCAAAACCACTTGAAAAATTAATCAATCCCATAACAAATGGAGGGGATTTCTGAAGGAAAAACAACGTTTATATAGTGGCAGATTAATGTCGAGACCTACTTGAATGTGATTGTATCACCGAGAATATTTAGGACACAAGTACTCCATTACGGTAACAAAGCCATGATGGCTGGCATGAAACCCTCAAATTCACAGTCATCATCAATATCCATTTGTTTCTATCGGGGGAAAAATCATAGGAGGAATATAATCAATGATATCGCATTCGTTAGAAACACATTCCACATGAAGATGAGTATATAATGCAATAGCATCTAACGAGAAGTTAATACAGTATATATAAAGTCATTGATGAGCGTAAATGTTGGTCTCAAATGAGCATCGAGATAAACAATGTTCCGACTCCTAGTATTTTTTTCTCTCCTACGATGCAGGGTAAAATGTTTCGCCCCATAACACCGATTTCTCTTTTCATATATTAAGACTTTTGATTTCAGACCCAAATAATACCAATATTAATACAAGGTAAACGCCCGATTCAGCCTTTTCCATCATGTTTTTATTATTCTTAAATATTTAATATCTCGAGCTCAATATATTTAGCTTATTTTGTTCCTAAACTAATGGGCGTCAGACTTGTGCACTTGTATTTGTAATATTTGTATTTTTATCCATCTAATGAGTTAAACTAGCTTTTGCAACTGACTTTTTTAGTTCGTTTTTATGTTGTACTGTTACATCACTGTCACAGGTAAGGGGATCCCGCTGTTATGTTGAACCCCGCCACATTCTGTATGTATGTAGCTGTCCCAAGTCAGAAGCCTGTAATATTTTAGAAGTTACATATTTGTTTTTCGTTCATTTTTTAACATAAATTAGGCCGTTTATTTTCTCGTTTGAATGTTTCGGGGCCTTTTATAGCCGACTATGCGGTATGGGATTTGCTCATTGTTGAAGACCGAACGGTGACCTATAGTTGTTAATTTCTGTGTATGATGGTCTCTTGTGAAGAGTTGTCTCGTTGACAATCATACCACATTTTCTTTTTTATATTAAAAATAAAAACGGATAAAGTAATTGTGGAACTAGTTCAATTAGTATCTTATCATAAGTCGTTGGTTGGTACTTCATGGGCATTTTTTGGTAGGTATTACGGGTTCTAAAGTCGTATATTAGTTCGATACTTATATTGTACGTATTTAGGTGCTCACAGAAATTTGTAAGTACAACACGTTCTGTATAGTATATAATTTACATTATATTATATTGAATTAGTATAGATTGTGTAGGTGTTTGTTTGTTTAGAGATGCTTGTAATGTTTTGTGCATTTATCAAATGTTGCATCAAATAGAAAAATGATAAGTTTATGTGGATAAAGCAAGTTTACATTATGACTTGCCTCGTATTTAGCAATGTAACTTTAAAAAAAAATGAGACGAATTGATGAGTGAGAATTCAAAAACCTCGAAAGTGGTGTGACAGCACAACAAAAGAAAAAACAACTATACAAAAAAACCTTAACTCATCAGACATATGTCCATACAAAGAAAAACATAAATTAAAACACAGACAGGACGTTACAGGATATATATCCATTCATCATCCACAACAACAACAAAGATACCAAGTACACATCTATCAGTATTGGCATTTACTGACAGCTTGCTCAAAGTCAATAACAACTAATAAACAAAATAAAGTATTTCAGACTGAGATGGTAATTATTTGTTTTTGTATCTAGATCAGTAGGAGTATTGATTGTTGAAAAAGATGCTTAAAAACTAAAGAGTATTCGAATGTATATACTTGTATGGCAAATAAAGGAAACAGTAGTATACCGCTGTAATATATTTCAAAAAAGATTGAAGAAACGGATACTAGAATGACAATTAACGTCAATGAACGTTTCATCCCGGAGGGTATCACCAGCCCAGTAGTCAGCACTTCGGTGTTGACATGAACATCAATTATGTGGTCATTGTTATAAATTTCCTATCAACAAAACTTTGAATTTTTCGAAAAACTAAGGATTTTCTTATTCCAGGCATAGATTACCTTAACCGTTTTTGGCACAACTTTTTGGAATTTTGGATCCTCAATGCTCATCCAACTTTGTACGTGTTTGGCTTCATATCTATTTTGATATGAGCGTTACTGGTGAGTCTAATGTAGACGAAACGCGCGTGTGGCGTACTCAATTATAATCCTTTTGATAACTTTTTACACAGAAACACCAAAAATTGAACAACACAAAACCAACTCAGAATCAAGTTTTTGTAAAATGGGCTCTTCACAGTAATTTTGGTTCTCAATGCTCCCTAAATTCGTACTTTATATGGCCTTTTTTAATAATCTTTGATTCGAGTAACACTGATGAGTCTTTTGTAGACTAGCGTCTGGCGCAAATATAAAATATCAATCCTGTTATCTGTAATGAGTTTAATTATAAACAGTTTCTTCTCCGTCATAAAAAGAAATTTCAGCAAAAAGTCGCATTCTGTAATGTTCCAATCGTAAAATTACATTTTTCTCATCCAAAATAATTTCTTAATTATATTTGAAAATTCAAAATATTCGGAAAAGCAACCTAAGCAAAAAAAAAGCAGTAATGATATACAGAAATATAAAATGAAATAAATAAATAAATAATGATAAAAAGTCTATATCAATAACAAGACAATGAAAGATAGGGGAAAATGTAATACGGAATATACACCTATCTGTATAAACCTGACAAAAATGATTTACGTGAAATAGTAAAGTGATTAAATTGTAACTTATGCAGTATTATACTGAAATGAAAACGAATATAAGTATGTAATGAGTCCCACGCACAATTCTCGAAGATTGTTATGTAAGATGTCAAAGGTCAGTTTCCATATTTCGTTTTGCACACATACATTTATATAAGTGTCTAATAAAAAATGATCCTACTCTCAAACCTTCCAATGTTGCTATAAATCTTATGATAACATTGTAATAGAGTCCAGTTGTCAAAGTTGTACTTATCCAAAGAGCAAACATGGTTATATTTTCCACATAAACCAGGACATTATACAGCATTTCTCCTCTAATGGCTTCTAGGTGCCGTTTGGCAGTAGTTGCAGACGTGAAAATTAAAATAATACTTCTGTAGCTGACAATGGAAAGAAAAACGGCTTTCCTTTTACTTTTTATCCTTGTGGATTTGCGTGTGCATTCCCTGTACAACAGAGTGACTACCATTATCAACCAATGAGATAATACAATCACAATAACATAGTAACCGAATTCTACAGTAAATATTGGAATAAGCACTATTCTTAATCCAATTCCAGATGCAGTTTGGACAAATCGTAGAAATTTGTATACCACTGACACTTTGCTTATAGTAAGATCGTACATAGCGTTTGTATAAGCTAGAACTGAAGCTGTTACACTTATCCAGGATCCGAGCATTGATGCAGCACGAAACATTTGTGTACTAATATCTTCATCTACTGGTGCTGTCAGAGTAAAATATATCTGAAGAATTAGCTGTGGGGTTGCCTCCATAAAAGCCTCAATAATTTTCAATCTTGTTTCGGCTGCATTGTTTTCCAAACTGTATGTGTAGTGTTTTTTGCGCATCTTATCATTTGTGAATTTTGACCTGCTCTTTATTCCATGATAAATATGTGTAAATGTTCTGTCTACGGTACCAGAGAGTAATGGAAACGAAACGAGACATCTTAACATCTTTGCTAATGGTCCAGAAACATTGCCATCATCGGATTCTCTCGACTCGTTCTCCTCAACATTATTATTTTCATTTTTAACCTTGAACTTTCGTTGTGCGTTAATTTCTTTTGTTTTTTTGTTTGCCTTAATACATTGCTTTATTTTAATTTGTTTTCCCGTTGATATAAAGAATTGTTTCGAATCCTCCCACGAACAATGTTTTCTGTTTATAATAAGATAGATATTCATAACGTTAACCACAAAAAGTGGAAGGGCAATAAACGCTGTAGTAAATACAAAAGCTCTAAAATTACCGTCATTGTAATACTGCATAGCCAACAGAATATCGGAAACTATATCATAATAGAAGAACGAAATACAAAGTACTGCCGTTACCAACGTATGTGCTCGGAATATGTTCCGATATTCTTCAGGATCGAACGACTTAATAGATTTCCACCAAAAATAAAGGCAACAGTAGTATACCGCTGTTCAAAACTCATAAATCCATGGACAAAAAACAAAATCGGGGTAACAAACCAAAACCGAGCGAAACGCATTAAATATAAGAGGAGAACAACGACACAACACCGAAACAGACCAATCATCAGACAAAACACCACGAGAATAACAAATGTAACATGAAAACCAAATACATGAATTTGGGATAGACAAGTACCGTGCCACGTCTTATCTCAATATCTCAAAAATAAGAGAAAACCTAAAAAGAAGTCTTCAAACACAGCATAAACTTTTCTTAAACTCCCGCTACACCCTTCGTGTAGCGGATCAGTTGTAATGTTATCATCCTCGTTTCCACACTCTTCAATTGGTAACTCTATACCATGACACAGTTCATGTGTAGTTGTTTCAGATTGAGTTGTATATCTAGGAACGTTCTCATCGATAATATTTACTGTCTGCCCGTTTATAACGTTTTCTTCTACACTCTGGTCCAGTTTCCAGTACTGGATGTCAATATGTTTTCTGTTATGGTATAATATTTTGTTTTGTAAGATTACATATTGTGCACGGTCCCCGTCCATAAAAGTTTCTTGCAACCCACTTGATAATATGTCTGTCATTGTTTCAACGCATGATCTACAAATGAAATGTGCACAACCTAATCAAATCATATTTCCGTAAAGACATCATAACAAACTGGCCATGTTTACCTTTAATAGTTGTTATGTAAATGAATTGATGTTCAAATTGATATTATGTACATGCCTGGTTGGGTTTTTTTTGGCGGCTACCATTTTTATACATGTTACATATAAGAATACAATATTGTCTAAACATTTGTATCCCATAATACATTTTTAGTCGTATTTGTTTTTGTAGGATGTTTGGTTTTCCAGAATAAAAATGTTATATATACATATTGTCATTTTTTTATATTGTCATGTTGTCACCTTTTCTAGCTTGTTATGCAGTATTGGTTTTGATCATTAAGGAAGGCTGTACGGTGACAAATAGCAGCTAATATCTACGTGTTTTGTCTCGGATAGATGTTAGACTTATTCATGTTATTAGCAATCATGCCAATTCTCCTTAACTTATACACATGTCACAACTATTACCATTATCTATCGTCTAATTGATAAGAATGTGGTATAGAACAAGAAAAGTGTACTTTGTCTATGATCGAGAGTATAGACCCGTATCTATTTGAATACTAATCTTGCGCATTTCGCCTTAACACATATTCTGTAATTTTTATTTTTTTTTATCATTTCTAGATCGGTATGAGAAAAATATTTCTCATCTTTAGAGCAAACTTTGTTCTCGGCATATAATTGGTCGAAATTCAATTATGATGTCAAATATTATTGGTTTCTTCTGGCTTTCCTGTTGTGACGTCATGAAAAATGCGACCATGCCAGATGACATCACATAATAAGAACACATGTTTCTGCTAATCTGTGAAAGGGAAGCATAATCTTTGTTAACATATTGTCTAAAATTCATTATAGAAACAGATCCCAACACTATAAAATGTGTACTACGATATATGTCAACTTTTAACATTTCTGTTACAATTATTCAAAAAGCTTGGAACGTACGGGCTCTCAATATTAAAATCCAATCGTCTCGAAATATCGAAACACACTTGATGCAATTTTGAAATCTGTATATACATGGCAGATATAAATAGGACTTGAAGCTGAAAGCAACTACCCCTCTGCTAACCATGCGGTATGTCGGAGTATGATATAAATAATTCAACAGTTGTATACAGCTGTTCACAGACAAGAACATTCGAAATCAGAATAATATGTCAGAGTAGGTTTACCTGTCTTATAGGAAAATGTTCTCTTTATTTTATGAAAATGAATGGATAACAATGCTCTAATTTTAGGGAGGGAAAATGATAATAGACTTCTCCGTTTCTTATAATCTCACTTAAAAAGAACTCTCAGTCTGGTTCTGACATTGTCATATAATTTGTATTGACAACACATTTGCTGCGAATGCACGGAGAATATGTTTTTAATTAACATTTCCAGAATAAACCAACTGTGCTCCGACTTGTACCTCTCTACTCATATGTGACAGACCTCGTACAGGAGCTACCTTGGACTTATACCTCTACTCATATGTGACAGATCTCGAACAGGAGCTACCTTGGACTTATACCTCTAATCATATGTGACAGACCTCGTACAGGAGCTACCTTGGACTTATACCTCTACTCATTTGTGACAGACCTCTACATGAGCTACCTTGAACTTATACCTCTATTCATATGTGACAGACCTCGTACAGTTACCTATCTTCATATGTGACAGACCTCGTACAGGAGCTACCTTGGACTTATACCTCTACTCATATGTGCAAACGACAGACCTCGTACAGGAGCTACCTTGGACTTATACCTCTAATCATATGTGACAGACCTCGTACAGGAGCTACCTTGGACTTATACCTCTATTCATATATGACAGACCTCGTACAGGACCTACCTTGGAATACTAAAATAAGCTAGTAATATCCCTTAATTAACTTAATATTCGATATATCGATAATATCCATTCACTAAACAATTCAAACTTTACTATATTTAGAGCATATATCCAATGGAACTTAATATAAAAGATGCATATAAAGTCTGATTTTGGTCAGGTTGTCAGGCATTATCCAAGTGGTGTTAATAGTTATCAAAGGTACCATGCCTATCATTTAATACGCCAGACGCGCGTTTTGTCTTCATCATGTTCATAGGACTCATCAGTGACGCTCATATCTAAATAATTATAAAGCCAAACAAGTACAAAGTTGAATAGCATTGAGGATCCAAAATTCCACAAAGTTGCGCCAGATACGGCTAAGGTAATCTTTTTATACGCCCGTCAAAATTTTTATGGGACGTATTATGTTATACAAATGTCCGGTGTCCGTCCGTCTGTCTGTCCGGCGTAAACATGTCGCACCGTAACTTGAGAACGACTTATCCAAATTTCATGAAACTTATTATAGTTGTTTCTTATGATGGTCAAATGATCTGTATACTTTTTGGTGAAAATAAGATTTAAAGTTTTTGAGTTACGGCACTTTGTAACTAAAAAACTAAAACAGGGGGGGGGGGGGGGGTTCACATGTCGCACCGTATATCAAAAACGATTTTTGATTATTGCTTAAAACTTTACACACTTCTTAGTTATATTAATCTTAGGATCTGTATACTTTTTGGTGATGATTCAAAATTTCATTTTTTAGTTATTGAGTATTATGTACAAAAGGGGAGGGGTTTTTACATGTCGCGCCGTATCTCAAAAACGATTTATGATTATTGCTTTAAACTTTACACACTTCTTTGTTATATTAATCTAAAGATATGTATACTTTTTGGTTTTGATTCAAAATCATATTTTAGTGATATTTAGTTTTTTTGAGAAAAAAAAGAGGGTTCATATGTCCCTCTGTATCTTAAAAACAATATATGGTTATCGCTTAAAGCTTTCTCAGAAACTATTTATGATTATTGCATAAAACTTTCACACAAGACGACGGGCGTATCATGCACTCATGGCGCAGCTGTTTATTTAATCTATGAGACATTAACATGACAGAATGAAAACAATTCGAACTAGAAAACAAAGTGATATATTTATCTGTATTTGGCAAAAAGATCATATCTTTTTTCATTCATTTTTTTTTTAATAAATATCAGGCCATTAGCTTTGTCCTCAGAACTGTTTTACATTTGTCGTTTGGGGGTCTTTAATAGCCGACATTATTGAAGGCTTTACGGTGACCTATAGTTGTTAACTTTTGTGTCATTTTATATCACGCGGAGAGTTGTCTCATTGTCAATAATACCACATCTTCTTAATAATATCTACAATAAGCCACTGAATGTTTACCAGTCGTTAACTCATCAATAATAGTGAATGCATTGACAGGTTAGAATTTTTAGTGTTTGAGTAAACTTCATATCTACATTTGAATAAATATCACGTTACTATGGGAATGCTTTGGTGTCTAGCCTTCAATACAGATTATGACGATTGTATGATTAAAGTATTGCTTTATACGAGTATACCGGCGGAGTAGTATTCTGCGTCATTTGGTTCCTCTTTTTTTGATATATTCAGTTAGTGGTTCAAATGATTAAATTTGACACATTGAAACAAACATTTAAATAATTATCTGACCACTTTGTGTTTTATACTATATAATTATGTTGTCTCTTTTACACATTCTCAATTTCTATTCTAAATTTTATATGTTTTTGCCAATGCTCCATTCAAGATCCTCTAATAAATAAACTAACCTCATTAATTCATAATCTCCTGATTATAGGAACATATATATCATTCATATCCATGTATGTTACTTAAGGACACCGTTATAAACATCTTACCAGCTTCCTGTATGAGGAAATGTATCTTAAGAAAGTCCTATGAATCACTTGTCATTTTTTTATTGCATACAGTGCATAATGTACATGTATACGATCATGAATATTTTATTTAACAGAAGCCAATTTGTGTTTAGAACAGAGTGTCAAAAGCCTAAATGCCAGGTTTGTAGTTGTTGTTGCATATAATAGTTGTTTTTGTTTAGGTTTTGTACATATATAAACTCACCATATATATATACCGGGATTGCAATTTTGCAAAAAATAGCACGAAGTTGGAGAGCATTGAGGACCAAAAAGTCCTAGAAGTTTTGGCAAATACAGATAAATTGATCAGTTTGTCTTCTGGCTTGAACTGTTTTCATTCTGTCATGTTGATGACCCAAAGTTGTTTATTATATATATCTACATCATTTGGTGAATACATGTATGTGCCTCATTGACAATCATAATATATCGCTTCATTATAGAATTCTTAACCAAACTATCGCTTTGTGCAGTTTTTATTGCTTAAAGTCAATAAAAAGTAATATTTGAAATTGTGGTGTGATCATCAGTAGAGTTATTTGGCACAATTCCAACTTTTCTGATTTTTGTTTTTTCAGCTGAGATCAACATTTTTTTTTTTATTCAAATATACCCGATTTACAATTATCAATTATTTCCACTATTTTTGTTTCTTTTTACAATTGAATGGTAGATGTTGCATACAAAATCGTTTTAAGTTAAATAAAAGTGTTCTCATCAAAGGAAAAATTAAAAATCATAAAAACCTGGACTCCGTGAAAAATTCAAAACGGTAGACTCTAAGCAAATGTCAAATTTAAAGCGTCCAAGCACATCAAACTGATGGATAACAACTGTCATATTCCTGACTTGGTACAGGCATATTCGTATATAAAAGAATGGTGGATTAAACTTGTTTTTAACTAGTTTAAACGCTTACTTATATAACCATGATAACAGTTGAATAAAAATTCCATTATAGTGACAACGATGTGGGAACAAAACAAATAGACAAAAAAAAGTAAACATATCAGATAGTCATCATTGTGTTATAATCTTAATCACTATAAAAGCAAATAAATATATAAAATACATAACAAAAAAACATATAGACAAAGCACATTTTAAGGAAAAACAAGGAAGAACAGAATACAAATTGTATGCTGGTTCATATTCTGGACGCCAGTCTTTGCTCCTTTCTCATATAAATTTTATTTTAAATATTTTCCCTAGCACCATAACGCAATACATCGTTAAAGACAAAACAACAGATGATGTTAAAGTAGAATTTTTCCTATTGAGTTTACTAAGGACAGATGGCTAGAAATTTATAACACGAAGCTATATATCATAAACTGTACTTTTAATGTGCGCGTCGTAATTAAAAAGACGTAAATAGCAAAAGACTGAAATTTGCCGTCATAACATTTCAAAAACCATTTACAATTAGGGAATAAATTCCCCTTGTGCAAATAGATATAAGAAGATGTGATATGATTGCCAATCAGACAACTCTCTATCGAGGTGACAATTTGTTTAAGTAAACCATTATATGTCAAATTGAGGTCTTTTAACACGGATCCTTGACTCGCACCAAACAGCAAGCTATAAAGGACCCAAAAATGACTAGTTCAAAACAATTCAAACAGGAAAACAAACGGTCTAATCTATATTAAAAAACAATATGTGATTTTACGTATGCTCTATAAACAAGTAGAGAATTCCATTCGTTCACTTTTCTATGATGCAATAGGACCTGATTTGACTTATTAGAGTTGTTCATACATTTTCATGATTTTTGACAGGCGAATGTCATTTAAGTGAGAGGTTTAGCTAGCTATAAAATCAGTAGTAATCCACCATGTTCTACTTATATATATATAAAAAGAAGATGTGAACTTTTGTTTATGTTTTTTCCAGACTTTTTTCCCATTATGTCACAGTTTTATTGGTTTTTTTTTTTTAAGTCAGGCAACTTTAAGTTGTTTAATCTCAAGGAAAATTTGTCATCTTCTGACTTAAAATAGAATACAGTTCTAAGATGTAGCTAAATCATACTTTGTTTTACTTTAGTATACTAGTCTACAAAACATAAAGAGAATTAATCATGTATCGTGTTATAGTTCTTGCTATTTTATTGTTGTAATACTAGGGTAAATGATTAGGATAATGTATCGTGTTATAGGTCTGGCTATTTTATTGTTGTAATACTAGGGTAAATGATTAGGATAATGTATCGTGTTATAGGTCTGGCTATTTTATTGTTGTAATACTAGAGAGAATTAATCATGTATCGTGTTATAGTTCTTGCTATTTTATTGTTGTAATACTAGGGTAAATGATTAGGATAATGTATCGTGTTATAGGTCTGGCTATTTTATTGTTGTAATACTAGAGAGAATTAATCATGTATCGTGTTATAGTTCTTGCTATTTTATTGTTGTAATACTAGGGTAAATGATTAGGATAATGTATCGTGTTATAGGTCTGGCTATTTTATTGTTGTAATACTAGGGTAAATGATTAGGATAATGTATCGTGTTAAAGGTCTGGCTATTTTATTGTTGTAATACTAGAGAGAATTAATCATGTATCGTGTTATAGTTCTTGCTATTTTATTGTTGTAATACTAGGGTAAATGATTAGGATAATGTATCGTGTTATAGTTCTTGCTATTTTATTGTTGTAATACTAGAGAGAATTAATCATGTATCGTGTTATAGTTCTTGCTATTTTATTGTTGTAATACTAGGGTAAATGATTAGGATAATGTATCGTGTTATAGTTCTTGCTATTTTATTGTTGTAATACTAGAGAGAATTAATCATGTATCGTGATATAGTTCTTGCTATTTTATTGTTGTAATACTAGGGTAAATGATTAGGATAATGTATCGTGTTATAGTTCTTGCTATTTTATTGTTGTAATACTAGGTATCGTGTTATAGTTCTTGCTATTTTATTGTTGTAATACTAGGGTAAATGATTAGGATAATGTATCGTGTTATAGTTCTTGCTATTTTATTGTTGTAATACTAGGTATCGTGTTATAGTTCTTGCTATTTTATTGTTGTAATACTAGGTATCGTGTTATAGTTCTGGCTATTTTATTGTTGTAATACTAGGTATCGTGTTATAGTTCTGGCTATTTTATTGTTGTAATACTAGGTATCGTGTTATAGTTCTGGCTATTTTATTGTTGTAATACTAGGTATCGTGTTATAGTTCTGGCTATTTTGTTGTTGTAATACTAGGTATCGTGTTATAGTTCTGGCTATTTTATTGTTGTAATACTAGGTATCGTGTTATAGTTCTGGCTATTTTATTGTTGTAATACTAGGTATCGTGTTATAGTTCTGCCTATTTTATTGTTGTAATACTAGGGTAAATGATTAGGATAATGTATCGTGTTATAGTTCTTGCTATTTTATTGTTGTAATACTAGGGTAAATGATTAGGATAATGTATCGTGTTATAGTTCTGGCTATTTTATTGTTGTAATACTAGGGTAAATGATTAGGATAATGTATCGTGTTATAGTTCTGGCTATTTTATTGTTGTAATACTAAGGTAAATGATTAGGATAACGTATCGTGTTATAGTTCTGGCGATTTTATTGTTGTAATACTAGGGTAAATGATTAGGATAATGTATCGTGTTATAGTTCTTGCTATTTTATTGTTGTAATACTAGGGTAAATGATTAGGATAATGTATCGTGTTATAGTTCTGGCTATTTTATTGTTGTAATACTAGAGAGAATTAATCATGTATCGTGTTATAGTTCTGGCTATCTTATTGTTGTAATACTAGGTATCGTGTTATAGTTCTTGCTATTTTATTGTTGTAATACTAGGGTAAATGATTAGGATAATGCATCGTGTTATAGGTCTGGCTATTTTATTGTTGTAATACTAGGGTAAATGATTAGGATAATGTATCGTGTTATAGGTCTGGCTATTTTATTGTTGTAATACTAGGGTAAATGATTAGGATAATGTATCGTGTTATAGGTCTGGCTATTTTATTGTTGTAATACTAGGGTAAATGATTAGGATAATGTATCGTGTTATAGGTCTGGCTATTTTATTGTTGTAATACTAGGGTAAATGATTAGGATAATGCATCGTGTTATAGTTCTGGCTATTTTATTGTTGTAATACTAGGGTAAATGATTAGGATAATGTATCGTGTTATAGGTCTGGCTATTTTATTGTTGTAATACTAGGGTAAATGATTAGGATAATGTATCGTGTTATAGTTCTGGCTATTTTATTGTTGTAATACTAGGTATCGTGTTATAGTTCTGGCTATTTTATTGTTGTAATACTAGGTATCGTGTTATAGTTCTGGCTATTTTATTGTTGTAATACTAGGTATCGTGTTATAGGTCTGGCTATTTTATTGTTGTAATACTAGGGTAAATGATTAGGATAATGCATCGTGTTATAGGTCTGGCTATTTTATTGTTGTAATACTAGGGTAAATGATTAGGATAATGTATCGTGTTATAGTTCTGGCTATTTTATTGTTGTAATACTAGGTATCGTGTTATAGTTCTGGCTATTTTATTGTTGTAATACTAGGTATCGTGTTATAGTTCTGGCTATTTTATTGTTGTAATACTAGGTATCGTGTTATAGTTCTGGCTATTTTATTGTTGTAATACTAGGTATCGTGTTATAGTTCTGGCTATTTTATTGTTGTAATACTAGGTATCGTGTTATAGTTCTGGCTATTTTATTGTTGTAATACTAGGTATCGTGTTATAGTTCTGGCTATTTCATTGTTGTAATACTAGGGTAAATGATTAGGATAATGTATCGTGTTATAGTTCTTGCTATTTTATTGTTGTAATACTAGGGTAAATGATTAGGATAATGTATCGTGTTATAGTTCTGGCTATTTTATTGTTGTAATACTAGGGAAAATGATTAGGATACTGTATCGTGTTATAGTTCTGGCTATTTTATTGTTGTAATACTAAGGTAAATGATTAGGATAATGTATCGTGTTATAGTTCTGGCTATTTTATTGTTGTAATACTAGGGTAAATGATTAGGATAATGTATCGTGTTATAGTTCTGGCTATTTTATTGTTGTAATACTAGGGTAAATGATTAGGATAATGTATCGTGTTATAGTTCTGGCTATCTTATTGTTGTAATACTAGGTATCGTGTTATAGTTCTTGCTATTTTATTGTTGTAATACTAGGGTAAATGATTAGGATAATGTATCGTGTTATAGGTCTGGCTATTTTATTGTTGTAATACTAGGGTAAATGATTAGGATAATGTATCGTGTTATAGGTCTGGCTATTTTATTGTTGTAATACTAGGGTAAATGATTAGGATAATGTATCGTGTTATAGTTCTGGCTATTTTATTGTTGTAATACTAGGGTAAATGATTACGATAATGTATCGTGTTATAGGTCTGGCTATTTTATTGTTGTAATACTAGGGTAAATGATTAGGATAATGTATCGTGTTATAGTTCTTGCTATTTTATTGTTGTAATACTAGGGTAAATGATTAGGATAATGCATCGTGTTATAGTTCTGGCTATTTTATTGTTGTAATACTAGGTATCGTGTTATAGTTCTGGCTATTTTATTGTTGTAATACTAGGTATCGTGTTATAGTTCTGGCTATTTTATTGTTGTAATACTAGGGTAAATGATTAGGATAATGTATCGTGTTATAGTTCTGGCTATCTTATTGTTGTAATACTAGGTATCGTGTTATAGTTCTTGCTATTTTATTGTTGTAATACTAGGGTAAATGATTAGGATAATGTATCGTGTTATAGTTCTGGCTATCTTATTGTTGTAATACTAGGTATCGTGTTATAGTTCTGGCTATGACTGTCCCTTTGGTATCTTTCGTCCCTCTTTTATTGTTGTTATACTAGGGTAAATGATTAGGATAATGCATCGTGTTATAGTTCTTGCTATTTTATTGTTGTAATACTAGGGTAAATGATTAGGATAATGTATCGTGTTATAGTTCTTGCTATTTTATTGTTGTAATTCTAGGGTAAATGATTAGGATAATGTATCGTGTTATAGGTCTGGCTATTTTATTGTTGTAATACTAGGGTAAATGATTAGGATAATGTATCGTGTTATAGGTCTGGCTATTTTATTGTTGTAATACTAGGGTAAATGATTAGGATAATGCATCGTGTTATAGTTCTTGCTATTTTATTGTTGTAATACTAGGGTAAATGATTAGGATAATGTATCGTGTTATAGTTCTTGCTATTTTACTGTTGTAATACTAGGGTAAATGATTAGGATAATGTATCCTGTTATAGGTCTGGCAATTTTATTGTTGTAATACTAGGGTAAATGATTAGGATAATGTATCGTGTTATAGGTCTGGCTATTTTATTGTTGTAATACTAGGGTAAATGATTAGGATAATGCATCGTGTTATAGTTCTTGCTATTTTATTGTTGTAATACTAGGGTAAATGATTAGGATAATGTATCGTGTTATAGTTCTTGCTATTTTATTGTTGTAATACTAGGGTAAATGATTAGGATAATGTATCGTGTTATAGTTCTTGCTATTTTATTGTTGTAATACTAGGTTAAATGATTAGGATAATGTATCGTGTTATAGGTCTGGCTATTTTATTGTTGTAATACTAGGGTAAATGATTAGGATAATGTATCGTGTTATAGGTCTGGCTATTTTATTGTTGTAATACTAGAGAGAATTAATCATGTATCGTGTTATAGTTCTTGCTATTTTATTGTTGTAATACTAGGGTAAATGATTAGGATAATGTATCGTGTTATAGGTCTGGCTATTTTATTGTTGTAATACTAGAGAGAATTAATCATGTATCGTGTTATAGTTCTTGCTATTTTATTGTCGTAATACTAGGGTAAATGATTAGGATAATGTATCGTGTTATAGGTCTGGCTATTTTATTGTTGTAATACTAGGGTAAATGATTAGGATAATGTATCGTGTTAAAGGTCTGGCTATTTTATTGTTGTAATACTAGAGAGAATTAATCATGTATCGTGTTATAGTTCTTGCTATTTTATTGTTGTAATACTAGGGTAAATGATTAGGATAATGTATCGTGTTATAGTTCTTGCTATTTTATTGTTGTAATACTAGAGAGAATTAATCATGTATCGTGTTATAGTTCTTGCTATTTTATTGTTGTAATACTAGGGTAAATGATTAGGATAATGTATCGTGTTATAGTTCTTGCTATTTTATTGTTGTAATACTAGAGAGAATTAATCATGTATCGTGTTATAGTTCTTGCTATTTTATTGTTGTAATACTAGGGTAAATGATTAGGATAATGTATCATGTTATAGTTCTTGCTATTTTATTGTTGTAATACTAGGTATCGTGTTATAGTTCTTGCTATTTTATTGTTGTAATACTAGGGTAAATGATTAGGATAATGTATCGTGTTATAGTTCTTGCTATTTTATTGTTGTAATACTAGGTATCGTGTTATAGTTCTTGCTATTTTATTGTTGTAATACTAGGTATCGTGTTATAGTTCTGGCTATTTTATTGTTGTAATACTAGGTATCGTGTTATACTTCTGGCTATTTTATTGTTGTAATACTAGGTATCGTGTTATAGTTCTGGCTATTTTATTGTTGTAATACTAGGTATCGTGTTATAGTTCTGGCTATTTTGTTGTTGTAATACTAGGTATCGTGTTATAGTTCTGGCTATTTTATTGTTGTAATACTAGGTATCGTGTTATAGTTCTGGTATTTTATTGTTGTAATACTAGGTATCGTGTTATAGTTCTGCCTATTTTATTGTTGTAATACTAGGGTAAATGATTAGGATAATGTATCGTGTTATAGTTCTTGCTATTTTATTGTTGTAATACTAGGGTAAATGATTAGGATAATGTATCGTGTTATAGTTCTGGCTATTTTATTGTTGTAATACTAGGGTAAATGATTAGGATAATGTATCGTGTTATAGTTCTGGCTATTTTATTGTTGTAATACTAAGGTAAATGATTAGGATAACGTATCGTGTTATAGTTCTGGCTATTTTATTGTTGTAATACTAGGGTAAATGATTAGGATAATGTATCGTGTTATAGTTCTTGCTATTTTATTGTTGTAATGCTAGGGTAAATGATTAGGATAATGTATCGTGTTATAGTTCTGGCTATTTTATTGTTGTAATACTAGAGAGAATTAATCATGTATCGTGTTATAGTTCTGGCTATCTTATTGTTGTAATACTAGGTATCGTGTTATAGTTCTTGCTATTTTATTGTTGTAATACTAGGGTAAATGATTAGGATAATGCATCGTGTTATAGGTCTGGCTATTTTATTGTTGTAATACTAGGGTAAATGATTAGGATAATGTATCGTGTTATAGGTCTGGCTATTTTATTGTTGTAATACTAGGGTAAATGACTAGGATAATGCATCGTGTTATAGGTCTGGCTATTTTATTGTTGTAATACTAGGGTAAATGATTAGGATAATGTATCGTGTTATAGTTCTGGCTATTTTATTGTTGTAATACTAGGGTAAATGATTAGGATAATGCATCGTGTTATAGTTCTGGCTATTTTATTGTTGTAATACTAGGGTAAATGATTAGGATAATGTATCGTATTATAGGTCTGGCTATTTTATTGTTGTAATACTAGGGTAAATGATTAGGATAATGTATCGTGTTATAGTTCTGGCTATTTTATTGTTGTAATACTAGGTATCGTGTTATAGTTCTGGCTATTTTATTGTTGTAATACTAGGTATCGTGTTATAGTTCTGGCTATTTTATTGTTGTAATACTAGGTATCGTGTTATAGGTCTGGCTATTTTATTGTTGTAATACTAGGGTAAATGATTAGGATAATGCATCGTGTTATAGGTCTGGCTATTTTATTGTTGTAATACTAGGGTAAATGATTAGGATAATGTATCGTGTTATAGTTCTGGCTATTTTATTGTTGTAATACTAGGTATCGTGTTATAGTTCTGGCTATTTTATTGTTGTAATACTAGGTATCGTGTTATAGTTCTGGCTATTTTATTGTTGTAATACTAGGTATCGTGTTATAGTTCTGGCTATTTTATTGTTGTAATACTAGGTATCGTGTTATAGTTCTGGCTATTTTATTGTTGTAATACTAGGTATCGTGTTATAGTTCTGGCTATTTTATTGTTGTAATACTAGGTATCGTGTTATAGTTCTGGCTATTTCATTGTTGTAATACTAGGGTAAATGATTAGGATAATGTATCGTGTTATAGTTCTTGCTATTTTATTGTTGTAATACTAGGGTAAATGATTAGGATAATGCATCGTGTTATAGGTCTGGCTATTTTATTGTTGTAATACTAGGGTAAATGATTAGGATAATGTATCGTGTTATAGGTCTGGCTATTTTATTGTTGTAATACTAGGGTAAATGACTAGGATAATGTATCGTGTTATAGGTCTGGCTATTTTATTGTTGTAATACTAGGGTAAATGATTAGGATAATGTATCGTGTTATAGTTCTGGCTATTTTATTGTTGTAATACTAGGGTAAATGATTAGGATAATGCATCGTGTTATAGTTCTGGCTATTTTATTGTTGTAATACTAGGGTAAATGATTAGGATAATGTATCGTGTTATAGGTCTGGCTATTTTATTGTTGTAATACTAGGGTAAATGATTAGGATAATGTATCGTGTTATAGTTCTGGCTATTTTATTGTTGTAATACTAGGTATCGTGTTATAGTTCTGGCTATTTTATTGTTGTAATACTAGGTATCGTGTTATAGTTCTGGCTATTTTATTGTTGTAATACTAGGTATCGTGTTATAGGTCTGGCTATTTTATTGTTGTAATACTAGGGTAAATGATTAGGATAATGCATCGTGTTATAGGTCTGGCTATTTTATTGTTGTAATACTAGGGTAAATGATTAGGATAATGTAGCGTGTTATAGTTCTGGCTATTTTATTGTTGTAATACTAGGTATCGTGTTATAGTTCTGGCTATTTTATTGTTGTAATACTAGGTATCGTGTTATAGTTCTGGCTATTTTATTGTTGTAATACTAGGTATCGTGTTATAGTTCTGGCTATTTTATTGTTGTAATACTAGGTATCGTGTTATAGTTCTGGCTATTTTATTGTTGTAATACTAGGTATCGTGTTATAGTTCTGGCTATTTTATTGTTGTAATACTAGGTATCGTGTTATAGTTCTGGCTATTTCATTGTTGTAATACTAGGGTAAATGATTAGGATAATGTATCGTGTTATAGTTCTTGCTATTTTATTGTTGTAATACTAGGGTAAATGATTAGGATAATGTATCGTGTTATAGTTCTGGCTATTTTATTGTTGTAATACTAGGGTAAATGATTAGGATAATGTATCGTGTTATAGTTCTGGCTATTTTATTGTTGTAATACTAAGGTAAATGATTAGGATAATGTATCGTGTTATAGTTCTGGCTATTTTATTGTTGTAATACTAGGGTAAATGATTAGGATAATGTATCGTGTTATAGTTCTGGCTATTTTATTGTTGTAATACTACACTACAAACCATTAAAAGTCTGAAATGGCCTATATCTGTACTCGACTGTACTGATTTTTACTCGACCAGTCTGATTTCGTCTGAGATTTACTTGATAATACTCGACTGTAGTCTGAACCATACTTAACAGTATGAATGTGTACTTGACCAGTACTTAACCGTTTTATACGAGTCTGAACTGTACTCGACCAAGTCTGAACCGTACTCGACCTAGTCTCAACCATACTCGACCTAGTCTGAACCATAGTCGACCAAGTCTTAACCAAACTAGACCTATTCTTTGTATCTATTAACTGAATTTTATCAATTTAGGATTTTTTTTTTAATAAAAATGAAATTTAAACAACAACTTGAAATTAAAAATGTATTTAATACAGTTTTGAAATTAAAATTCCACTATAATCAATCATAATATAACTTCAACTCAATATTAGTCAACACTTACATAATAATATATATCAACTTTTAAAATATAAATAAAACAAGCTGATCAAATAATCTAAAAAAATGAATTGTGACTAATATTTTCAATATTATTCTAATTTTATGAATATTTCGGAAGTATTTTATGGTAATTGGACTATTTTCACCATTAACTTAAGCCTAGTATAGATTTATGTTGTCAGTTGACTTAATGCAGTGAATGTTTTTTTTATTAAGATATGTATAATAGTATATAAAACAACTTAATGAATTTAAAAAAAATGAGAGCTTAATTGTTTTGTTTTATTAAACCAAGAATTTAATATAATCATTATAATAGAATTTCCCTAGCAATCCTTGATAACCTTTTTAAAAAAGGAAATGTATTCCAAAGTAACAGTAAAAAAAATTTTAAATTAATTTAAGTATTTTTTTGTCAAATTAACATGGTATACATAAAGCACTTTAATATGTTCTAATTAACTCAGTACATGTGTGTTTTACAGGTAAAAAGAAAGCCCTATTTTCTTAAATTCGTGTATTACTTATCTAGTACATACATGTATATTTGAAAGGCCTTGTTATTTAATTTAAAAAGGATGTTGCAATTTTGAATCAATGTTATTTAGAATTTAATACCTCTGACCAGGTGTGATCTTATTTATGAGTTTGCCCCAAGCAGAGGTTATACTTTATATTTCACCACTAATCAGAAAAATAATTTTATTCATTTATCTAATTTTATCCCTTTTTTTATATAAGTTATATATAATATATTTTTTTTATCCTAAATATAATCAGAGATATATTTCTTATATAAGGTTAAAATCTTTTATAAATTTTGTTGGCTGTTGTTATATATGTCAGTTAAATTTATTTAAACAGTTAAAAAAAGTAGAGGGTTTTTGGTCTAGTATGGTTCAGACTGGTCGAGTATTGTTCAGACCTTTGGTTAAGTATGGTTTAGACTGGAAAAATAGGTCGAGTACATGTCAAGAATGGGTTAAGACTGTTTCAGACTGGTCGAGTAATAGTTCAGACTATTTTCAACAGAAAAAATAAGGGTCAAGTACGATTCAGTACAGTCAAGTATGGTTCAGACTGGGGTCGAGTAATGTCAAGTAAAAGTCAGACCAATTCAGACTGGTCGAGTAAAAATCAGTACAGTCGAGTACAGATATAGGCCATTTCAGACTTTAATGGTTTGTAGTGCTAGGGTAAATGATTAGGATAATGTATCGTGTTATAGTTCTGGCTATCTTATTGTTGTAATACTAGGTATCGTGTTATAGTTCTTGCTATTTTATTGTTGTAATACTAGGGTAAATGATTAGGATAATGTATCGTGTTATAGGTCTGGCTATTTTATTGTTGTAATACTAGGGTAAATGATTAGGATAATGTATCGTGTTATAGGTCTGGCTATTTTATTGTTGTAATACTAGGGTAAATGATTAGGATAATGTATCGTGTTATAGTTCTGGCTATTTTATTGTTGTAATACTAGGGTAAATGATTACGATAATGTATCGTGTTATAGGTCTGGCTATTTTATTGTTGTAATACTAGGGTAAATGATTAGGATAATGTATCGTGTTATAGTTCTTGCTATTTTATTGTTGTAATACTAGGGTAAATGATTAGGATAATGCATCGTGTTATAGTTCTGGCTATTTTATTGTTGTAATACTAGGTATCGTGTTATAGTTCTGGCTATTTTATTGTTGTAATACTAGGTATCGTGTTATAGTTCTGGCTATTTTATTGTTGTAATACTAGGGTAAATGATTAGGATAATGTATCGTGTTATAGTTCTGGCTATCTTATTGTTGTAATACTAGGTATCGTGTTATAGTTCTTGCTATTTTATTGTTGTAATACTAGGGTAAATGATTAGGATAATGTATCGTGTTATAGTTCTGGCTATCTTATTGTTGTAATACTAGGTATCGTGTTATAGTTCTGGCTATGACTGTCCCTTTGGTATCTTTCGTCCCTCTTTTATTGTTGTTATACTAGGGTAAATGATTAGGATAATGCATCGTGTTATAGTTCTTGCTATTTTATTGTTGTAATACTAGGGTAAATGATTAGGATAATGTATCGTGTTATAGTTCTTGCTATTTTATTGTTGTAATTCTAGGGTAAATGATTAGGATAATGTATCGTGTTATAGGTCTGGCTATTTTATTGTTGTAATACTAGGGTAAATGATTAGGATAATGTATCGTGTTATAGGTCTGGCTATTTTATTGTTGTAATACTAGGGTAAATGATTAGGATAATGTATCGTGTTATAGTTCTGGCTATTTTATTGTTGTAATACTAGGGTAAATGATTAGGATAATGTATCGTGTTATAGGTCTGGCTATTTTATTGTTGTTATACTAGGGTAAATGATTAGGATAATGTATCGTGTTATAGGTCTGGCTATTTTATTGTTGTAATACTAGGGTAAATGATTAGGATAATGCATATTTGATTTTGACCTTAATCACAACGTAATGTAAAATTAAAATCAGCTGTCAGGGTACTTTGCTATCATAAATTAATGAATTTAGTTATGATGTTGTATTTGTAATACTGATCGGATATTGTTAAATGTGTTGTCGTTTGTAGTTGTGGTTCTATTTTTTTTAATATTCTATTCGTATGTAAAAGTAAAGATAATTAATCACCAAGTTCATTTATAAGATTTTAGTTTAGGGAAACTTGACGATTTTTTTGTTTTATAGTTTTATTTATAAAATTAATAACTACATAGCTAGATAATGCAATTATTTATCTGGTTGCTTACACAATTCTATAATATTAATTAAATTTTTATCGGTGTATTATACATTGAATGCCATATTACAAACCTGATTTTGAACTATATCAAACTTTTAAAAAACTATCGTGACGTTACTTTTACCTGTGACATCATTTTGTAGCGTAGCGTTATTCTGTAGGTGACAATGCAAGGTTATTTTGTACTGTTTAATGCGCTTTCGCCTTTTGTTTTACATGTTTGTTTTTATTCTGTGGTAAGTCACCACCGATGTTGACAAGAACATCAATTTTATGGTCATTTTTTTTTTTTTTAATTTACTGTTTGCAAATATATAGAAAATGGTGAATTAAACCTGGTTTTATAGCTCGCTAAACCTCTCACTTGTATGACAGTTGTATTAAATTCCAATATATTGACAACGATATGTGATCAAAACAAACAAACGGTCAAACAACTGCAAAATATCAGAAATCAGAAATAAACTGACAACGACATGTTTAAAACTAAAAAGACCAACAGAAAACTTACGATTAAGCAACACTTATCCCACTAAACAACAGGGGTTGATGTCAAGTGCTCTGGTAACATGTGTAGCTCCTGTCATGTTGCTCATGTTAGTTGGTACAAACCGTCCACTTCTGTAGAATTTTGTACTATTTAAAGTTATACAGGAACTTGTCATTGATCACGTTAGTCAATTAGTATTATTGAATACTGGTTTTGTCACAATCTTATCAAATCTCTTTTTTTGATTCATTTGATAAGTCTTCTTGAAAGCCAACATATACAAAATGTATAAGAAAAAAAACCACAATTCAAATATAAATATTTATTTTGCATCAATATTTAATTTTCAATGACTCAATAAGCTACATAAAGGTTTTCTTTCTTAATATAATTCTGCTTAATACATAAACACTTGTGGCATTCAAATTAAAATACATAGTTTAGATACCTATATAATATTCACAAAGACATACATTGGACTATCTTGGCAGAAGAAAATCTGCTCTGATTGAAAGTGAAATCTGACATTTCTGCATTTCAGATTTTTTTATTCTATATATATTTTTGTGTGGATTGGTACTACCTCTTTCCAGAAATGTAAATAACAAACAATACATCAATGAACACATATTTTCAAATGCTAGAAAGGTTTACATACAGGTAAACATTATTCTTAATAGCGATTCAGTGCATCTACCGGCCATTAATCAATTATAAAGTAAAATGCAATACACATTATTACAGTCTAGCTTATTTCTATTTTTCTCTTTTAAAACAAATCAATCTATGTCAGTTGTCTGTAGTTATACATTTGGGGTTCTTCAAATGAAAAATAAAAGCAAAAAAGCCTTAGTGCAGTGAAAACTCTATCTTTGCATAAGGTAGATTTCAATTCGATGCAGCTCATCTTGTAATATTAAAACATTGAAAGATTGATAGAGGCAATGGAAACATAAACAAGTTAATTGAAGAGACCTTTGCTTGTGATGGGATTAATGAATTGTGGGTATACAACCTTCTGTAATATACAGACATTATTAACAATAATGGTGAATGGGAAGATGAAAAACAAGGAAAAAGTTTAAATAAAAATTCTCATAGGAATCTATCTTTTAGTAGTGATCTGTTCACTAAGGGGAAAAATAACAAAAATCCAATATATAAAAATTTTCTGTTAAAGGAGTAGGTTCACTAAGACCCCTTTTCGGCCCCAAAATATAGCAGTTTTAGAAAATTGTGAAAATGTAATCTTTAAGCTATATTTTGGAAAGTTAAATGCTTCTGCTTCATAAATATGAGCTGTTCTTAACGATACAATGCACAAATATCGCGTTTTAGCATCATTAAGTCATGCTAAATTACTGAAATCTTCAAAATTTTACCATTTTGGTCATTTTTTAGACGGTTTCCGTCTAAAATGAAAGTGGCCGCATTCGTGTTCATTCATAATATTGAAATGTAAGTTGTATTTGATGATAATACAAAACATATATAAAGGTTGAGGATGAACACGGATGCGGCCACATTCATTTTGGACAAAAACCATCTAAAAAGAGACGTTTTTTTGGCATATTTGAGAGATTTTTCATATTTAAGCTCGAATCAGAGCGTTTTTATTGACTAAATCAGTTAAAATCTTTCACATAAACAAACGAATCAATTGAAATAGACACTTAAGTGTTTAAAAAGTGTCCAAAAACTTTCGTTAGATGAACTTGAAATTTGAGGCCAAAATCGGCCCTTACCGGACCTACTCCTTTTCTCTTTTTTAAACTATTCATTTTTTTCTAAATAAATCTGGTTTAATCAACCTCTTCATCTTTGTCATCTTCCTCCTTTGATTTCATTTGTAAATTGTCTTTGCTGTCCTCTGATTGGTTCAGAATACCACTCACGTCTGTTTTGATTGGTTGAGAAGCTTCTGACATCTGGACATTTGTTGTTTCTTCAAGGCTGAAATTCACTTTTACCTGAAATAAAAAAAAGTAAGTTTTATATTCAAATGATTTCTAAATAAATGCATATTGATATGAATGTACCCTTATGGATTGATTTCAACAAAAAAAATCAGACTTTGACCTCTTGAACTACTAACCATGATTTCAATTAATTGTTTTTCCTACATTTTACTCATGAAAACCAATAAACTTTTCAAAATAAATGTTATGGGCTGCTGTAAAAGATATATTGACTGACTTATGTTTTTTTCCAATTAGCAATTGTTTTAAACCAAGAAAACATTTAGTAGGGTTTGTTTTGATAGTAATTATTAATCATGTCACTTTAATTTTATGACAGGATAATGCAAAAGGTCAGGTTAAAAAGATCAAACAAACTTCATTATTTTTCTCTGAATAAGGTTATAATGGCAAATCCATATTATATGCATGACCATTTCAGGCTCAGCCTAACCAGTCAAAAACATAATTTAGCAGGCAAGTAAGTCTTTAAGTAACAACCATTTTGAAAGCACTACTGCTATGTTTGGTAAATTCTGCTATCATTTTTTGTGTAAAGCATGTTAAAAGTACTTACTTATTTCAAAAGCAAAAGTATAATCATCTGATTACACACATCTTGTTCAACAGTGCATATTTATATCTTATATTATTGTGTCCATTCAGAATCATAAACTTTATTATTGTATTTTAGATTTTCTCTCGTCATGTGACAACCTAAGAGAGAGCCGTGGTTAGTGCATCGGACTACTAACACAAAGGTTCCTGGTTCGATTCCCGTCTGGGATGAAAATTTCAGGGACTTAATTTTCGGCTCTCCCTTGACACCATTTGCGAGAATGGTCTTGAGGTCACGATGATAGTCCGTCGGAAGGGGACGATAAATGGCTGACCCATGTTAAGAGAGAGCCATATCTCTTGCACGTTAAAGACACCCTTGTAGATTTCGAAAAAGACAAGGCAGCATTCGCACCCGCAAAGTGGAAAGGGATTAATTATAAGTTGAAAAACTTGTTTCCTAATCCACTATAAATAAATATGTTTAAACTAACCTAATTACCAGCTGATTACTTGTTTTGATTGTTTTTTCATTATTTAACTTGATTTAATTAATAAATATGTTTATTTAAGAAATTACTTTATCATTATTTTCTCCATCTGTTCTATCATCTTTATTCTGATTTAAGTATGCTTCATCTGACACTAATGTGGCATCCCCGCTAGGTTCTGACGTTATTGTGGCATCACACTCCACTTCTGACGTTATTGCTGCATCACCACTAGGTTTGACCATGTTGGATTTGCTGGTAGGACTAGCATTCTGACTGAGTTGCCATGCTGGCAGTGATGATGATGATGGTGTTGGTGGGAACTGTCGTCTGTTAATAAATATAAACATATCTGTTGAGTCCTTCATCACAGGGGCAGATTTAAGGGGGCCAAGGTGCCTCAAACACCCCCTCCCCCTTTTGTTAAAAAACAAGAGGCTCTCAAGAGCCTGAATGGCTCACCTTCAATTTTTTTGTTTAAATCATTAATCAATGATTATTTTTGCTTTTCAGTGTGTGCTAAAATATGCCTTTCAAACATTCTTTGTATATGTCATATTTTCTTCACAGGCAAAAATAATGCATTTTACCCCTAGCAACATTGGCTTTTTTTCTTGAAGTAAAAGGAAATGAAAGAACATTTAAAATTAATAATAATTAGAGTTATCTCTCTTTGCATATTTTAAGTCAGTGTGTAGAAACCAAAAAAATAAATCTATATAAATTAAGTTAATTATCTCTCTTCAAATATTTCAGACCAAGAATATCTTCCTTTATGCATATTCTCTGGTCATGTACTGGATCTGTGTAAAGTTTAATTAATATTGGTACAGTCATTTAGGAGGAGTTGTGCTTATCTCCCTTGAAAAAAATCTTACCAGAAATATCTTCCTTCATGCACATCTACAGGTTGTGTACAAAAACTGTGTAAAGTTTCATCAATATTGATTAATCTGTTTAGGAGTAGTTGCGCTTACAGACTTGTTGCCATTTATAGCTATATTTAACTAAGTAAAATCAATTATCTCCCTTAAAATAATTCCGACCAGAAATACTTTTCTTCATGCACATTCTCAGGTTGTGCACTACAACTGTGTGAAGTTTCATTAATATTGATCCATCAATTAAGGAGGAGTTGCGTTTACGAGACATATGGACAGACAGACGGACGGACAGGGTGATTCCTATATAGTTCCCCAAAACTTTGTTTTTTGGGGGGTATAAAAAACACAAATTAATACAAGTTACCCTAAGGATTGTTAAGTTTTAAGTTAAAGTGAAATTAGTTCAGTAGTTTAAGAGAAAAAGATTTTTTTAAGTTAGCAAACAATGAAAAATTGTGTAAAATTATCATTAAAGGGCAATAACTCCTTAAGGCGTCAACTGGCATTTTTAGTCATTAAACTTATTTGTAGATCTTACTTTGATAAACATTTTTGTTGTTTACAGTTTATCTCTATCTATAATAATATTCAAGATAATAACCAAAAACTGCAAAATTTGCTTAAAATTACCAATTAAGTGGCAACAACCCCACAATGAGTATCGATTTGTCTGAAAATTTCAGTGCTGATAGATCTTGACCTAATAAACACTTGAGCTCCTCAACATATTTGCTCTAAATGCTTTAGTTTTTGAAATACAAGCCAAAAACTGCATTTTAACCTATGTTCTATTTTTAGCCATGGCAGCCATGTTTTTTACAAAACACAAACTTTATACAAGATACCCTTAGAATGATTTAGCATAAGTTTACCTGCAATTGGTTCAGTACTTTCAGAGAAGAAGATTTTTGAAAGTTAACAAATATGATGAACAAATTGTGAAACATTGTCATTAAAGGACAATAACCCCTTAAGGGGTCAATTGACAATTTTGGTCATATTAACTTATTTGTAGATCTTACGTTGCTGATCATTTTTGCTGTTTACAGTTTATCTTTATCTATAATAATATTCAAGATAATGACTAAAAACTGCAAAATTTCCTTAAAATTACCAATTAAGTGGCAGCAACCCAACAATGGGTTGTTTGATTCAACTGAAAATTTCAGGGCTGATAGATCTTGACCTAATGAAAATTTTTACACCATGTCAGATTTGCTCTAAATGCTTTCGTTTTTGAGATATAAGCCAAAAACTGCATTTGACCCCTATGTTCTATTTTTAGCAATGGCGACCATGTTTGTTGATAGATCAAAACTTCAGATACAATTTATAAACTAGATACCCTAAGGAACATTCAGTTAAAATTTGGAAGTATTTGGCCTATTAGTTTCAGAGGAGAAGATTCTTGAAATAGTTTACGACGACAGACGACGGACGCCAAGTGATGGCATAAGCTCACTTGGCCCTTCGGGCCAGGTGAGCTAAAAATTGGTTGAGAACTGGGCCTTCTTCTTAACCGCCAGGGCATTTTTTTTCAATTAAATGAAAAAAAGTATAACAATTTCAAGGATATGTTTTACGGCCTTAGTATCTAGCCTTAGTATCTAGAGACTTTATACAACTATAAGTATTAGATAGTGGGCTAGTAACCTTATACAATACATGTAGGTTCAGGAAATTCCATATTATTGGAAAATAATTAGAAAAATAACAATGATAAAAAGTGTTTTGTTCCCCTGTTTTTTAGATTCCCAAAATGGCCAATGGAAACTAATATTATTATTACCTGTTTAATAATAACCCTTTTACAGTCTGTAGCTCTGACTTCATTTCTGTGGCAAACTGTGACTCGTTTATATTACTCATTGCTGTGGAAGACTGAAATATCAGGACATTCTAATTAAAATAAGGACATTCTAATTAAAATCAGGACATTCTAATTAATATCAGGACATTCTAATAAACCAAATGTTTACATTAAAAAACTTTATTACAGTATAACAACTCGAAAGGAACAATTTAAGTTACATTTCTGATCTTGGTGTATTTCAAGTGTTTTTAAAAAAATTTGGAAATTTCTGTAATAGAGTAATAACAAGCTATAATCCTATCAGATTTATTTTGTGTCTTTTTCATGTGTTGTCCAGATATGGAGAAGCCATGAAGCCAGCAATTATAATCTATATAATATATAAATTTATAATCAACATTATCTTCATTTTTAAAGATCTTAACTCAAAATCAAAAACAAAACAAATTTTGTAGTGAACTGTTGAAAGATAAAAACTTTAAATCAGTAATAAGAACAAAACATAGATTTGTATTGTATATTGATATAGGAAGATGTGGTACGAGTGCCAATGAGTCAACTCTCCTTCCATGTAACAATTTATAAAAGTAAACCATTATAGGTAAAGGTATGGCCTTCACCAAGGAACTTTAGCTCACACCGAACAGCAAGCTATAAAGGGCCCTAAAATGACTAGTGCAAAACCATTCAAATGGGAAAACCAATGGTCTAATGGTTTATTTTAAATATTTTTTTAAAATATATTTTCCAAGTGGAAGAAATATTCCCAAAACTAGAATCATGTTTCATAAAAGTACAATATAGAATAAGCAGTTGTTAGTATACACCATGGTTAGGCTTTCTCCTTTACTCGCTCAAAATATGCTTAGCTTTAATTTACCCTTTGTGAGTAGACTTCATGTGACATAGCTTGTACTTTCTCCTGATTGGTTGACATTGTTTCCTGCATTGAGGTCAAGGTAAGTTGTATCTTTGACAAAGTCTCCACAATGTTTTTCTGAAGCTCTATCACCATGCTCTCAATTTTATCTAATCTGTCTTCTGTCTTTGGTTTACCTAACATCCATGGCAGTAAATATTCCTACAAATAAATAAATAATAAAACATTATATTGTGTCATACATTGTTAACTGTAAACCACTGCAATTTTTCTAATTGCACACAACATGTGCACACATAACATGCACTTAAAAGCGATCACAAACATTATCATACTTGATATGACATGTCAAAAAGCATGTGAAACGCACAACAGAGATGCAGAATTTTTAATAAGAAAAATGTTCATGATGTTCATAATATCACATGATACAAATTTGTTTATATAAAAAACACTGTAACATTATTGATTAGTTTTACTTGTTTATATTAACTGTAAAATGTGATAAAATTAGACCTTCAAACACTCAAACCAATTTAAACTTGTTGTTTCCAGTCTGTCCATGTCTCACTAGGGGTAAACAAATGATATGAGAAGACTCATAATCATAGAGACATCAACACTGACACAATCTGTTCAAATATTTGTTGCATAACCTTATTTTTTTAGCAATTCTTTTGGACAAAAATGTAGCTAATACCATGAATACATATATATAAATTTCAGTTAAAACAAGAGTTTATGCTTACCTTGAAAAATTTATAAGCAGCATAAGATAAGCCTCCTATTAAAGCTATTGTGTGTAAAACATCTCTTATCTTTACTAATGTACCAACAGGAGGTGCTGAAATAAATATAAATATCTGTTGGCAAAATAAGACAACCCTTCTAATAAAGCTCTTGTCAGTAAAATATCTTGTATCTTTATTAATGTACCAACAGGGGACGCTAAAAATAAATATCTTAAATATCTGTTGGTAAAATAAGACAACCCTTCTAATAAAGCTTTTGTCTATAAAATATCTTGTATCTTTATTAATGTACCAACAGGGGACGTTAAAAATAAATATCTTAAATATCTGTAAACAAAATAAGACAGCCCTTCTAATAAAGCTCTTGTCTATAAAATATCTTGTATCTTTATTAATGTACCAACAGGGGACGTTAAAAATAAATATCTTAAATATCTGTAAACAAAATAAGACAGCCCTTCTAATAAAGCTCTTGTCTATAAAATATCTTGTATCTTTATTAATGTACCAACAGGGGACGTTAAAAATAAATATCTTAAATATCTGTAAACAAAATAAGACAGCCCTTCTAATAAAGCTCTTGTCTATAAAATATCTTGTATCTTTATTAATGTACCAACAGGGGACGCTAAAAATAAATATCTTAAATATCTGTAAACAAAATAAGACAGCCCTTCTAATAAAGCTCTTGTCAGTAAAATATCTTGTATCTTTATTAATGTACCAACAGGGGAGGCTAAAAATAAATATCTTAAATATCTGTAAACAAAATAAGACAACCCTTCTAATAAAGCTCTTTTCTGTAAAATATCTTGTATCTTAATTAATGTACCAACAGGGGACGCTAAAAATAAACATAAATATCTGTAAACAAAATAAGATAACCCTCCTATTATCGTGTGTAAAACATCTCATATCTAGATATATTGGTGCCTGTATCACAGGAGGCAGGGGTGGGTATACTTGGGTAGGTTTATCTGGAGGTACACCACTGCTCCAGGTATAGGTAGGTGCCTAATTCACAGGAGGCAGGGGTGGGTATACTTGCGTAGGTTTATCTGGAGGTACACCCGATCTCTTTATAGATAATTCTATTTACCTGACTGTTGGTAGGGCACCACTGCTCCAGGTATCGGTGCCTGTATTCCAGGAGGCTGGGGTGGGTATACTTGCGTAGGTTTATCTGGAGGTACACCCGACCTCTTTATAGATAATTCTATTTACCTGACTGTTGGTAGGACACCACTGCTCCAGGTATCCGTGCCTGTATTCCAAGAGGCTGGGGTGGGTATACTTGCGTAGGTTTATCTGGAGGTACACCCGATCTCTTTATAGATAATTCTATTTACCTGACTGTTGGTAGGGCACCACTGCTCCAGGTATCGGTGCCTGTATTCCAGGAGGCTGGGGTGGGTATACTTGCGTAGGTTTATCTGGAGGTACACCCGACCTCTTTATAGATAATTCTATTTACCTGACTGTTGGTAGGGCACCACTGCTCCAGGTATCGGTGCCTGTATTCCAGGAGGCTGGGGTGGGTATATTTGGGTAGGTTTGTCTGGAGGTACACCAGATCTTTCTACTGCAATTTCTATCTCTTCTTTTGTGAGGCCTGAAATATCGCCATAGAGAAATAAAATTTTCTGTTTACAAACATCACAGATTATTTATCAATTTTAAATTTCAAAACTAATGTATAAGTAATAACAATCAAAGCGCTGTAAGCGCTGAAGGCAGTTAACCAAAAACCAAGGCAACCGTAATTATGAAAACTGTGGCAATGTTGCCTCAACATTAAACATTCATATATAGTACATTCATGTTTATCTAATGATTTATTTATTAAGGCAAATAATTTATATGTTATCAAGGTTTCAAAAGCAATGCATATATCAATTTATATTTTTTATGGTGAGTCTGCAGTGGTACAAGTTCCCAATGATTGCAGTTGTTCTACTTGGTAGTTAACCTTGGTTTTATTTGACTGCTAGAAGTTCAATTTGACGTAGTATGAACATGTAATAGTATGAATGGACTGGTTTCCCTGGAAAGAAAACTGAGTTTGTGTTCTATAGTAAAAAAGTTATGAGACACGAATCAGACAAATGTTCACTACAACAGGGATCAAAGATGAGGTCTGACTGACTTGCCCATAGTAAATGTAAATGATTTGTTATTTTGTCCCATACATATGAATATATATAATTTAGGGGTGGGGATCTCAACGGTTTTCAAGTTTTCAAACAGGTAGGGGTAGGCAGAGGATTTAGGGGGCAGGGGGCCCGGCTTCCCCTTTTTTGGGAAAAAATTGGTTGCTTATATAGGGAATCACTAGAGCGGGCCCCTCTTAGGTCAGTCAGTGGGCCCCACTTATGAAAATTTCTGGATCCGCCATTGGGGGTAGGGTGACCCTAGGGACTTCCCCTACATTTCATTTATTTGTTATATTGTCCCATACATGAATATATATGGTTTAGGGGTGGGGATCTCATTGGTTTCCAAGTTCTCAAACAGGAAGGGTAGGGTGACCCAAGGGACTCCCCCTATATTTCATTTAATTAGTTATATTGATCCATACATGAATATATATTGTTTTGGTGTGGGGATCTCGACCGTTTCCAAGTTCTCAAACAGGAGGGTTGGGATGACCACAGGGACTTCCCTTATATTTCATTTGATTTGTTATATTGTCCCATACATGAGTATATATGGTTTAGGGAGCTACCATTTAATTTTTATGGGGGGGGGGGGGGGAGGGGCTAGGATGAAATTTGAAAAAATAGGCAGGACAGGAGTTTTGAGTAAAAAAAAAGGCAGGATGAGACACTTGCAAAAAAAAAGTCAGGACGACAATTTAGGTAAAAAAAAGTCAGGATAAACTAAAAAAAAAGAAGGCAGGACCGAGATTACAGCTAAAAAAAATGCAGGACAACATTTTTCCTCCTAGCCCCCCATAAAAATCAAATGGTAGCTCCCTCAGGGGTAAGGATCTTGACCATTTCCAAGTTCTCAAAAAGGAGGGTGAACAGTGACCTCAGGGACTCCCCCTATCTTTCATCTGATTTGTTATATTGTCCTATACATGAATATATATGGTTTAGGGATGGGGATCTCGACCATTTTTAAATTCTAAAACAGGAGGGGTGGGGTGACCCCTAGCGACTCTTCCTATATTTCATTTGATTTTTCATATTGTCACAAACATGAATATATATGGTTAAGGGGTGTGGATCTCGACCGTTTCCAAGTTCTCAAACAGGAAGGGGTGGGGTAACTCCAGGGACTCCCCCCTATATTTCATTTTTTATTTATTATATTGTCCTATACTTGAATATATGCAGGGGAGGGTTGCGGGCTTGCACCCCCCTTAAATTTGCAAAGCATGGGTTGTTCTCAGCTTAATAAAGAAAATTCCGATAATTTTACCTCAATTTTTTTTTTAGACTCGCTCTGCTTGGCGAAAATTTAAGTTTGCGCCCCTCCTAACCTAAAATCCTGGATCTGCCCCTCATATGGTTTAGGGGTGGGGAGCTCGACCGTTTCCAAGTTATCAAACAGGAGGGGGTAGAGTGGCCCAAAGAATGCCACCTATATATCATATGATTTACTTACATTAAGGTATATATAATATAGTTGCATTATTTGTGAAAATAAAGAATGAAACTTTCAGCTACTTTAATTGACCCTTCAAAATTGAGAAAAAACAAATAACCCCTCGAAATTGCAGTAATATGTTTACACTTTAAAAGCATCTCACATGCATTATCATCATTTATCATTTATAAAGAAAATTTAGACTGTGACCATGAACATGTATATTGTTAAATATACTGTTCCCAGCTGTCACGTTGTATTGGATTTTTAAATTAAAATTTATCAAAAAGTAATTTTTAGTTTCTGAATAAAATATTTTTCTGCTTTTTCTTTCTTTTACATATATCTTTTGGTTTACAATACTAGTGTTTATATTCATTTACCATGCATAGATGTATTTTTTCACCTGCTTGGATTTATTTTGTAAATGATCGTCAAACCCGGAAATTACCCTTGTCCGCTTCCGGAATCGGATCCGATTTTGTAAAATTTTGTCTTCACGGCCGCCATTGTTATGTGTTTACAATGTTGTTTTTGTCAATCAGATACGATTTTACTCGAATTTATACAATATTTGTCGGCGATTTTCTGTATAAAGCTAGCGGTTGAACAAAATGAACATCGCCGTCATGAATAATAATGATAAAAATAAGTTTTTAGCTCGTTTAATTGGAGACTTTAGTGAACATGGTGAAAAGGTTTGCAAAGTAATTTCTTATTTTCTTTCAAATGTATAAAGGCGACTACGTCGGGCGTAGCTAGAAACCAACTATCCTAGTCGAAATTCCGCTTGCAAAAGTGGAAGGTCTCGGACCAACGCTAATTTGCAAACCTGCCTCCAAATTGAAAAGCTACGAAAATTTCTTTTTCTAATTTGAAATTGCCGCCAACAGCATGAACAGTTGAATTATATAATTATAGACTACTGACGTAGTTGTACTACGTATTGATGACAAACAATATTCCTACGACTTTTGTCATTTGGGAAATCTAAACTGCTTGTCTTCAGAGATTTTCGGCGATTAAATATTTCATACAATTGTTCTTTGACATCTTAGCTAAAAGCACAAGTCATAATGAACTACACAAGGATTTTTAATAAGCACTACTTCCTATGTGTAACTTTAAAACTTTTGGATAAATCGACGATCATTTAAGGTTTTTCTGGTCATTTTTTTTGTAATCCAGAATAAAAGGTATTAAAAAAGTGTTTAATTAGTTATATATAACATAGTAACAAGCTAGATAATAACAATGGCAAGTATTTCAGGATTTATTGGGTAGAACACAAATCTAGGGTGCTCGCATAATGCAGCTTAACTGCATAATAAAACTAAGGTTTCAATATCTGATTATCATAAGGTAAAGTTGAACCTAGAATAATCTATCTCTTCTGTTTAGTTTTATAAAAAAGATTTAATGCTTTGATAGTAATATCAAAATTCAATTGCAGTTTGTCTAGGAAATCTGAAAACTGCTTACAAGGTGCAATAACATTTACTGCACCAAAACTCAGAAAATTTGGTCCCGGGTGAATAGTCATACCAAATATATCTCATATTTGAATTAAATATCACCTTATGTTTTTTGTGGACTTGGTGATGGGCAGGTTTCCCTTTTCTATGTTCTGTGATTTGTTGTCTTGTCATACTTTTTTCATTTCTTGCTATGGCATTGCAGAGACATATAAATACAGAGATTGGCAACTTATCGTTACGGCTATAACCAGCGGTCAACTTCACGCGTGTGCACGAGATTTCTCGAGAGTAGAAAATTCGCCAAACAATCCGCCATATTGATTATTTACAAACAGCTTTAACGTACAGAAAACAACCAGATTATAATAAAATACAATCTATATCAACACAATTCAGTTAAGAATAACTTAAATTTATGTAGAGGCGTAGTTTATTTGTAATTTTAAGCTTTCTTTAGTAATAGCTAATAAAATTATAGGCGAATTTATATCCCGATTCAAGAAGCCCAAATTTTAGATTCAGTACTCGATAAGGCTCCCGACTTTTGGAACAAAAATAAATAAAACGAAGCAATATTTCGAGGTTGTGCTTGTTTAAACAATGACATATAAGGTTTATAAAACGGTTTCTTGTATTATAGTTGGACTAGGATAATCCTGAATAAAATGATCGTTGGATAACAAAACTACTTGAATGGTCTCAAAATGGCTTCAGAGTCATAATGTTCTTTTACTTGAAAATTAAAGCAATGATAATTAAATTAATAAACACATGCTAATGTTCTTGTTGTTAAGCTCCATTGATTCAGGTTTTAATGTTGCTAATAAAAAATCTTGATCATGGTAATAAAACTGTTTATAATTTGACACCTATTAATAAGTAAACATCCTGTAAGGTACATGAAGTAAAGATCAAACATGTTAGGTTATCAGTAGCTGTATGATTCTTCCTCTTAATAAGTTAGTAACTCATGTAATTAAACCACTTGGACATGCAGAAATGTCACCTGTTGTTAACAAATTGATGAAGTCTTTCTAGATTAATTATTAACATCATAAACATGGTAGTGTGAACCCCTCAGTGGTGTTAAAACTTGAAACTTTTTATCACAGTGTAAAGTAGCCCAACATATCTTGTCAAGTTGTTCATATATGCACCACGAAGCCATTTAATTAAGTACCAAGCCACTTTGACATTTTGTTTTCATAATAATTATTCAATCTTGGCGGAATTGATGATTCTTAAAGTTTTTCTTAGGGAAGTATTACAAAATTAACATAGCATGCATGGACAGGACCTTAAATACTTTTAAAGGACATGTACTTTTGCATATTTTTTTTTTTTTAGCAAATGCGTCCTTGTTAAAGGGATGGAGAAAAAAATAACATTTTCGCCTAAATTACCTTTCAATTGTTTTCCATGTTGTCTTGATGTGTGTCCACGGAACCCAGAGATAGATTTCAGAATCTTGTCACAGTCGTCTTGATGTGTGTCCACGGAACCCAGAGATAGATTTCAGAATCTTGTCACAGTCAAGACATTTGTAACCATCAGTAGCAGTAACATCTGCACTTAAACTCTTGTCAATTTCCTTGACCTTTTTTTTTTGGGGGGGGGGTGCACACCTGTCGCTAGAACAAAGTCGTTGTCACTAGGCTACAATTGGGTCAGTGTCTGTGTATTCCCCGAACAATATATCTAAATCTAAATTGTCGTCCCATGATAAAAAATCTGTCTTGGACATCGTGAATATCACAACAGCCACCAAGCATCAATTTTAATATGGATATAAATATTGAGATGAAATTTAATTATAAAGTTTTATAAATTTTTTTTAATTTTTTTTTCTCGACATTACACAGTTATTTCCAGCAAAGATAATAATTTCCCACATACTCCTAATCATGGGACCCCCTAATTAACAGACCGATTGATGCTACATGTAAACAGCGTCATTATTATTCACCTGCGAATGCGAATTTGTTTACAATACAAGATTTTAATTCTGAAAGTCTTTGTCCTGGTCCTTAATACAAAGAAAAACAACAGGGTGTTCCGAGTGATTATTATCGATTGTCTAGACTACCGCTAATCTCGTTATCATATGATTAGAGGATGCTGGGTACGAGTTTACACGCGTGAAGTCAGCGAGATTTACAAGTCGCTAATCTCTTTAGTATACATGTCTCTGGGCATTGTCAGTTCATTTTTGACTTATGAGTTTGATTTTTTCTTTAGAATCTTTCGACAACTTTCATTCATGTGTCAATGACACACTTTATCAATTTTGATTGGCAAAATTCTAATTACCGTTTAAAAGTGTGTATAGTACATGGATTTTTTACCATGGGAATAATTTCTGAAAAAGGTTTATGTATTGGGTATGGGTACACTGGCATTTTTCAGGCCGAATACTTCCCAAGAAAACCAGGTGATCTGGAGAAAAACATATCTGAAGCAAAAATGTGATTGTTGTTATCATGGTTATGTTTTAAATGTATATTTGTTAATGCTTATACATGGATGCCCAATCCGCATCATCATTTTCTACGTTAAGTGGACCGAGAAAATGGGATAAAATCTCTATTTTGGCAATAAAATTAGAAAGATCATATCATAACTAGAGGCTCTCAAGAGCCTGTATTGCTCACCCGATTCTACTTGGGTTTTTGAAATCATATAAAAAAATATAAAATTTGGCTAAAAGTGACAACACAACCTCATTTATAAGGAAAGAAACATGTTTAATTTCATTCAAAAGTCCCCCACTGGCGGCCATCTTGGATGACGGATCGGCTACAAAGTAACAACACTTGGTCAGCACCTCATAAGGAACATTCATGCCAAGTTTGGTTTTATTCCATTCAGTGGTTCTCTAAAAGAAGTCATTTGTATGCATTTCCCATAGGGTCCTATGTTAAACTAAGTCCCCTGCTGGCGGCCATCTTGGATGATGGATCGGCTACAAAGTAACAACACTTGGTCAGCACCTCATAAGGAACATTCATGCAATGTTTGGTTTTATTCCATTCAGTGGTTCTCTAAAAGAAGTCATTTGTATGCATTTCCCATAGGGTCCTATGTTAAACTAAGTCTTGGATAATGGATCGGCTACAAAGTAACAACACTTGGTCAGCACCACATTAGGAACATTCATGCCATGTTTGATTTCATTCCATTCAGTGGTTCTCTAAAAGAAGTCATTTGTATGCATTTCCCATAGGGTCCTATTTTAAACTAAGTCCCCTGCTGGGGGCCATCTTGGAAGATGGATTGGCTACAAAGTAACAACACTTGGTCAGCACCACATAAGGAACATTCATGCCATGTTTGGTTTCATTCCATTCAGTGGTTCACTAGAAGAAGTGATTTGTATGCATTTCCAATAGGGTCCTATGTTAAACTAAGTCCCCCGCTGGCGGCCATCTTGGATAATGGATCAGCTACAAAGTAACAACACTTGGTCAGCACTCCATAAGGAACATTCATGCTATGTTTGGTTTAATTCCATTTAGTGGTTCTCTAGAAGAAGTCATTTGTATGCATTTCCCATAGGGTCCTATGTTAAACTAAGTCCCCCGCTGGCGGCCATCTTGGATGATGGATCGGCTACAAAGTAACAACACTTGGTCAGCACCCCATAAGGAACATTCATGCTATGTTTGGTTTTATTCCATTCAGTGGTTCTCTAAAAGAAGTCATTTGTATGCATTTCCCATAGGGTCCTATGTTAAACTAAGTCCCTGGCTGGTGGCCATCTTTGATGATGGATCAGCAACAAAGTAACAACACTTGGTCAGCACCTCATAAGGAACATTCATGTCATGTTTGGTTTCATTCCATTCAATGGTTCTCTAAAAGAAGTCATTTGTATGCATTTCCCATAGGGTCCTATGTTAAACTAAGTCCCCCGCTGACGGCCATCTTGGATGATGGATCGGCTACAAAGTAACAACATTTGGTCAGCACCCTATAAGGAACATTCATGCTATGTTTGGTTTTATTCCATTCAGTGGTTCTCTAAAAGAAGTCATTTGTATGCATTTCCCATAGGGTCCTATGTTAAACTAAGTCCCCTGCTGGGGGCCATCTTTGATGATGGATTGGCTACAAAGTAACAACACTTGGTCAGCACCACATAAGGAAAATTCATGCCATGTTTGGTTTCATTCCATTCAGTGATTCACTAGAAGAAGTCATTTGTATGCATTTCCAATAGGGTCTTATGTTAAACTAAGTCCCCGCTGGCGGCCACCTTGGATAATGGATCGGCTACAAAGTAACAACAATTGGTCAGCACTCCATAAGGAACATTCATGCAATGTTTGGTTTCATTCCATTTAGTGGTTCTCTAGAAGAAGTCATTTGTATGCATTTCCCATAGGGTCCTATGTTAAACTAAGTCCCCCGCTGGCGGCCATCTTGGATGATGGATCGGCTTCAAAGTAACAACACTTGGTCAGCACCCCATAAGGATAATTCATGCTATGTTTGGTTTTATTCCATTCAGTGGTTCTCTAAAAGAAGTCATTTGTATGCATTTCCCATAGGGTCCTATGTTAAACTAAGTCCCCGGCTGGCGGCCATCTTGGATGATGGATCGGCAACAAAGTAACAACACTTGGTCAGCACCTCATAAGGAACATTCATGTCATGTTTGGTTTCATTCCATTCAGTGGTTCTCTAAAAGAAGTCATTTGTATGCATTTCCCATAGCGTCCTATGTTAAACTAAGTCCCCCGCTGGCGGCCATCTTGGAAGATGGATCGGCTACAAAGTAACAACACTTGGTCAGCACCTCATAAGGAACATTCATGCCATGTTTGGTTCCATTCCATTCAGTGGTTCTCTAGAAGAAGTTCAAAATGTAAATTGTTAACGACGACGACGACGGACGACGACGGACGACGCCGGACGACGACGACGGACGCTGGACGCCAAGTGGTGAGAAAAGCTCACTTGGCCCTTCGGGCCAGGTGAGCTAAAAATGGGGTTTTTACTATGCATGGGTACATTAAATACACTGATAAAGACGTTGGTCACTTCTTGTTTAGATCAATTCTCCCTTCTAATCTTACCTTTCTTCTATAAGAAAGCTTTTCATTTATAATCCTACCTTTTCTCTCTAAGAAAGCTTTCCTTTGTGACACAGGACTTTGTTGAACTTTGGGGTTCTGTAAAAACTTTATTGCTGTTAATATCTGAATAAAAAACACACAAACAAATAACAATTCTATATATATACAATGTATACACAGAAGTGTATTTTAGGAAGAGAATGTCTATATGCAATTACAAATCTAAATGGCCACCTACCAATTGCAATGAATCTTTGAAGTTGGCCACTAAACCATGGCCAATACCCCAGAAAAGTAAACTGCATTAGATCTTCATATTTTTTTCTCCAAAGACATGAAAGAGTTTCTTTAACAATATTTTTAAATTAATCTACAAATGATCTAAACATCAAGCTACTGACACGACTGAGAGCATTGTCTTAAACCTACAATAATAAAAAATGGTCTTACCAGCTCTTCTCTTGGTCCGTCAGAAGGAGCTAAAACATCCTTGGATAATTCAACCTAGAAATTAAAAATAAAAATTGTGTACATTGATATGCAACATCATGGCCAATTCTCATTATTAGATTTTCTTCCTAAAATTTTCTAAATCTGTAATAACATATGTTTGATATTTGTAAAATTATTTCATTTATAGTGGGCTCTTAGGGGAACTCTTGAGACTGCGCAGAAACTAAATGCATAGCCTTGATAACTAATTTCTTAATTAAATTAATACATTTTTGATTAACCATGGTAAAGCAATGAGACGAGGCTATTAAGGGATAAACTTAGCTGTAATAACAAGGAATAGTTATTAAAGGAATGTAACTTATTATATAAGACACTTGGAAATTACGGTGCAGTCCGGTGTATCCGCGCACCTAACTTACGACTTCACTTCATTCAAATGATAAAACCAATAATTGAATAATATTGTGTGAATACATTCATAACATACTTTTATTTCATAAACATATCAGTTTGTAGGGTTTCACCCTCAAGATTTTGTGTAATGTGTTTCCGAAATTGGGGAAACCCCTGTTCTGAGAGTTCCTCCAATGTCCGGTGATTTCGCGCATGCCTTCCAAAAAATAGATTATTTTGAATAGAGGAAAGATTTGCTGCTACAAAAGGTAGCTAAATTCAAACCAAGCACACTGCCAAGGATGTAGAGCAAAAATTATTTCAATCTGATAAAAATTTGACTAAAGTATAACAAATTTTATCTGATGCTGTATTTTTTTTAATGGACATTGGCCAAATATTGTAAATCACGGGATTGCAGTTATTATTTCAATCTGGAACTTATCAATTTTATTCTTTTTTATCCCTTCAGAATGCTAAAACAATTACAAGAATAATTTTATTTGCGTTACGGTGTTGATGTAACTAAATCAGCTAATGGGCATTATCACCGGCCGCGCGGACACTGGTGACTCCACTGTACTGAAAAACTTGCACAGAACCTCATTACATGCTCTGGTCATTATTTCTTACAATAAATTAAAATACATTGTAATTAAGCATGATCTATGTCTGAGCAAATCCTTTGAAGTGATATAGAGAAGCTGTGATAACACCCTTTAGTTATTAAAAGGCATATTTTTTTTCTGTGATAACATATAGGTGTATTATGCAAAATGGCAAACTATGAACATGATGAACTGTTATATCTTTCAATAGTTAAGTATACATATAGACAAAAGTAATATCAATAGAACTTTTACAAATTTTAATGAAACTAATGATGTATATTGTCCCTTTGAAACATGTAACATATGTATGTTATCACAGTTCTTTGATTTTTTAGTCTACAATAACAAATGTATGTTATTTTCCTGTAATAACCCTATAGAGTTATATCCTTGACTGATGTTTGTTCGAAATCCTAGAGCCATTTCTTCTTTTCATTTTTTTTTCTCAGAATGTTAAAAGTCAGACACCTCCCGAATTCAATCTTTATCCAATGTTTGGTAATAAGCATTTTGTAAAATATTTATTCAAGGCAAACTACAGTGATATTGTTGTCTTTTTTCAAAACTACCTCTACCGTTTTTTACTGGGAAAAATGCATATTTTTTATTGAAATTGGGAAATTTGTATATTTTATTCTCAACACATCTCCGATTTTTTGCTGACCTTTGCTGTCTTTTTGGCACTGTTTTTTCATGTATATTTTGGCTGTCAGACATTTTCAACCTGAAAGGTACTTTCGGAGAGAGGAAAGAAACAGACGCAATGATGGTACTTAATGCATTGAAAACTACATGTGTTACAAACACCATGATGATTCTGATCAGAAAACCGGATTTCAAACGTGCTTTCTAATAGCACAATAATAACATGAATACGATATTTACCAACATTACTACCAATGCCATCACTGTTTGGAGAAAATTTAAAACTTTTAATGAGGAATTTTAAGCCATTTTTTTTTTGTAATTGGGAATTTTCTCATGGGGAAAAGGCCGAATTTCGGCTGTAATTTGAGGCAAACAATATCACTGAACTAAAGTTAGTGAACTGGGAATAAATATTTTAATGCACCAGAGGTAAATTATGATATTGTGATTGTTTTAAGGCCATCACATGGTAACCCCTTATGGATCCATAGGGGACAATATACCTGATTGTTTTAAGGCCATCACATGGTAACCCCTTATGGATCCATATGGGACAATATCCCTGATTGTTTTAAGGCCATCACATGGTAACCCCTTAGGGATCCATATGGGACAATACACATGTATCCCTAAATTGATGTGCCTCCGATTGAAGAACACAAAAGTTGTTTGTAAAGGAGTAGGTCCGGTAAGAACCGATTTTGGCCTCAAATTTCAGGTTCATCTGACGAAAGATTTCGACCACTTTTTAAACACTTAAGTGTCTATTTCATTTGAATCAATTAGTTTATCAATCTAATTAAAAACCGATCTCTCATCGCTCCTGTTTCTGATATGTCGCGTGGGAGATCTAACGAAACCCGCTTTGAGGTCACATGTGAGTGACCTCGTAGGTGTGTCTTTTTCGACCAATGAAATTGAGTCTTCCACGATCTTGGAAGTTTAACGTAAGGCAAAGGGATGTAACTCATTTTATTTACGACGAAATCGTCAGTCAAAATAATTCATAAACTTTTTTGATTGGCTTATTAATAGGTCGTCAACTCATTTGCATATCTTTATAAATTCATAACTTTTAGTTCACTCACATGTGACCTCAAAGCCGGTTTCGTTAGATCTCCCACGCGACATATCAGAAACAGGAGCGATGAGAGATCGGTTTTTAATTAGATTGTTAGTTTATGTGAAAGATTTTAACTGATTTAGTCATTAAAAACGATCCGATTCAAGCTCAAATATGAAAAATCTACCAAATATGCCGAAAAATGTCACTTTTTAGATGGTTTTTGTCAAAAACGAAAGTGGCCCCATCCGTGTTCATCCTCAACCTTTATATATATTATGTAGTATCATAAAATACAACTTACATTTCAATATTAAGGATGAACACGAATGCGGCCACTTTCGTTTTACCTGAAAACTGTCTAAAATTTAACTAAAAAGCTAGAATTGTGAAGATTTCAGTAAATTAGCAGGACTTTATGGTGCTAGTACCCGATATATGTGCATTGTTATGTCAAAAACAGCCCATATTTATGTAGCAGAAGTATTCTACTGTCCAATAAATAACTAAAAGTTTACATTTTAACAACTTTGTAAAACTGCTATATTTTGGGGCCAAAAAGGGGTCTCACTGAACCTACTCCTTTACAAAAAATCTCTGTGTACTGTGTAGTGATATTGGACATGTTTCAATGTTTAACAAATGACTGAGCTTAACCATTTGTGTTGATCTGTAAAGTAAAGGCCAAAGAATAAGTGTGTAAAAACTATGGAGTTATTATTATATATGTATTCAAAGTATTAAATTTTCAGCATGTTCAGACATTGTGTGAAAAAAGGGACTTTTTACTATGAAGAGTCGCTTCACGAAAGGATTGTCAGGGTACAAAAATGTATGCTAATTTACCGAAAAATGAATCACACTTCATACCCCAAAAATTTATCCACACATGTGAAAATGTCTCAGCTTCGAAACAAGCCATCATATACAAGTTTAGGATATTGGCTGAGCTAGAGAAGAAGACGTTACCATTAAAGTTTACGATATTGGCTGAGCTAGAGAAGAAGACGTTACCATTACGGCCTGTGGAGAAACAATTGCGCATATTGCCCCATATACAAGATGTATGGGATTAATAAATTTAATATGGGATTCAAGGCATGTAATCTAATGTTAATTGTATTTCATTGTTCATGTTGTTGTTGTTTTTAAACACAGCATATATATTGTAAAGTACAGTGTTTGATAAGTTCTATATAAAGTTCACTACTGACCCTCTACAGACAAAAGAGTGTGGGTAAAATCCTCACTTCTATGGAGTTTACTTACCCTCTTAAGACTCTATGGATCCATGGGCATGGGCTGCAGTTATCAGCATGGTCAGTAGCAAACATGTAACTTATACAATGTAATGTCATCACTCAGAGAAAATTTATTTTTGTATCGGACAAAATGGTAAAATAAAAAAATTGAAGCTACAATTCAAAAATTTTATCAACTACATGTTTTGGGCTCGGACAAAAATTTCTGAATTGACGTCTAAGTAGGGGACGACATCAAAAGTGAATTAAGTTTTTTATCCTTCAGTGAACTTTTGAGGTCGTCCCTAGCATGCCTAAGGCGTCAAAGCAAAAAAAATAGAACTATGCTTGGACTTTGAACTTTAACAAAACGACAAGAGTCAACGAAGAGGGAGGTTTTCAGGGCTTTTAAAACATTAATAAAACGTAGGTTTATTCAAACAATTTATCTTGTCTTCGTGTGTAACTGACAACACATAACTGTGTCAAACATAAGTGTGGGAAAGAAAAAAAGTAACCTTTCTATTTGTTTCGTCTGTCATGATTTACACTGGATCTTTTAAATTCTACAGACACAAAATGTCACATATTTTGAACCAGGAACCAGATCTGTAATAAACTACCTAAAACCCTGTATTAATTAAAATTAATTATGGGAAAATTTATTACATTGATTTTGATCCCGATGTAGGTGTAGATCTTTAATCCTGTTCTTATAAGACTAATGAAATTAATTATTTAACGAAGGTTACTTATTTAACAATGACATGTTGATCTTCTCTGAGGCCTTCGAAAATCATAAATACAAATAGAAAAAAAAGAAAGGTATACAAACAAAATAAAATACATGTAATACCGTACCTTTAACTATAGATCTATATACAGATGTATATAACAGCTTAAATATCGATTAACCCATATGCTTTCAATAATTAAAAAAAAAACAAAAAAAAAACAGATTCAGCGGCATGCACTTTTCACAAAAAAATTCTTAAGAGTAAAAATACATACTCATTTTAGTATAACTTGCTTGCAACTCAAATTTAAAAAAAAAAACTTGCTTGCAACTCAAACTTTAAAAAAAAAAAGGTTTTAATTGTAAGATTATTTGTGAGAGTTGCTGGTTTATTCATTCTGTATAGTTGAAAAAAAAGTTTGAACATTTAATCCTAAATGAATATAAATTATTTATTTCTTAAATTATATCTATAAAGTTATTCTCAATCCTTGTACTCAGACTAGCATATTTAATTGTTCTCGGTTTAAGAAAAAAAAAAAAAACGAATTAGGTCTTGATACACGAACATGATGAAGAAGCCTTAATTAGTTTAAACAGTATCTAATACTGAAAAATACAACAGCAAAGTATAGCAATGTTACATAAAATTCAAATATAGGATTCAGTAAGAAGTTTGGAGAAAGCTTTTATTAACCAGCCTCCCTATGCTACTTGAGCGAATACTGATTATAAAGATCAGTATATATATATGTTGCACTTTTACTGGGGTAAAGCTGATGACCGTAACTGCATTCACGGTCATCCCAAGATGTCGGATGAAAAATTAGGTCAGTTTCTGTATTGTCTGTTAAAGTGTTTCTATATTATTTTCTTTACAAATCATACATTGAAACGATGTAAATTTATAAAAGAATCACTCTAAAATCATTAATTACTTCCGAGAAATGTGCATGAAACGGGAAGTTCGATTTGAAAAAATCGTTAAGATGACCGTAAATCATAATCAAAATATTTTCAAGATGACCGTAACATAAAACAAGGATGACCGTGATTGGTAAATAGATGACCGTAACTTGAAAAGGATGACCGTAAATTGCATTTTTCTCGTAAACAATGAAATATTTATTGATATCGACGTTAAAATTTTAACACAAATTGACAGCGATACGACGAAAATTTGAAGAAACATGAATGTGTCCCTAGTACACAGATGCCTCATCTACACTATCATTTTCTATGTTTAGTGGACTATGAAAATGGGATAAAACTGTAATTTGGCATTAGAATTAAAAAGATCATACCATAGGGGAAAATGTGTACTAAGTTTCAATTTTATTTAACTTGAAGCTGGACAAACGGACAAACAAACAGACGAACGGACGAACGTACGCACAGACCAGAAAAACATAATGCCAATAAATGAAGCATTAAAAACATTAATAATACATACGAATATTTGGTAATCGAGCCCATGTGTATGGTTCCAGAGGAAGCAGATTAAAATCTTAATTTGTCTTGATATATGCAGGCGGAAACACTTTTGAAATGGAACAAAAGAATCGAAGCTCTGTGTTTATCGAGAAAGCGATCAATGTTAACTGTAATGTTTGATATAGTAACACAATTTTAAAAAGTTAATAGAAACAAATAAAACGACAATTTTCTTATTTTAAAAACACCATTTGCATAAGTTTTCAATGTATCTATTACATAGTAATGCAAAACAATAAGATATCAAGTCGACGACATGGTTCTTATCGGGGCCTTTAATAGCTGACTATGCAGTATGGGCTTTGCTCATTGTTGAAGGCCTTACGGTTACCTATAGTTGTTAATGTTTGTGTCATTTTGGTCTTTTCTTGATAGTTGTCTCATTGGCAATAATACTACATCTTCTTTTTTATATATAGTATCTATAAGTTGGATGTAGAAAATGCATAACCTCCGATTTTTTTTTATCACGGACGGAGAACATATCAATCTTTTAGTTCAGAAATTTTCGTGTCTGTCCTTCCATTATGTGAATCAAGAAAAAATTCCCCAAAACAGGTAACGATTGTATCGAAACGAGAAAAAATCGAGTGCACCTTCTTATGTTAGGGCATGTTTGGGGTGTATATTTTGTCTTTAAAACGTACAAAGCAAGAGTATTTTATATAGCATCTCGCTTCAGATTCTATCATTATTATATATCAAAGCTACAGGTTGACTTTATAACGTAAAAAAATGACAGTACGAAAAGATGAAATATATCATGGGTCAAGTGAGATACCTATCTAAAGAATCACAAAAACAGAGTAGGTGTGTTCGAATAGCTATTTTTTCTAAAAGTACTTGACGACAGTCTTTTAATTTGGATGATGAAAATGGATATCTTCGAAAAAATATGATTTTCTTGTGTGTGATAACTAGGGTTCATAATCTTCAACTACTGAAAATGTTTAGTCTGCCCTTCCACGAAATATTTAATAAGAATTTTTTTAAATGCTTAAGAATTTTCAAAAATTCCATCTGACATCCGAACAGACAATATTTTTAAGTTGAATCAATGCAGAAAAGATCATTAACTAATGCTCATTAGCTAGTAGATACATTTGTCTTTTAAAATATAACTGACATATAACGATCAATCGTAATGGTGCTATGTGGATAAATTTATCAGTTTTCAAGAGCAAAATTGGCAGAGCGTCATCCCTACAATGGCTTCCATTTCTACGATTGTGAGCATGAACTGGCGTAATGGGGAGATAATTTTGAAGAAGTAGAATCCTGACTGTATGAATAACATTTCTGTATATATATACAAATTGACAACGTTCCGCCTTGTGATACGCTTTTCGTACAATACTATTTTAAGGATCTACTTTGCTGGAGCTCACCTTCACTAGTTTATTCGAATGATATTTTCAAAATGTTTCTGTTATTTTATTTGCATGACAAAATGAAAGACGATATAATATCAATGGGTGTACATGCAAATTTTTGGCATTTTTAAAAATGTGTATTTATTATATGTCTTTTAACGGAATCCCAGAAACAAAAACAAATCTTTTGTCGAGCAGTTGAAGGCTGTGCACCGCATTTTTTTCATTATGCTTGTAAGGTGTCATTTTATCGCGCTTTTGTAGCATTTTTTCCCTTCCTGTTCATTTGCATGTCTTTTGTCAAATTCATTTTAAAAATTAAACCCTCTACTGTAAAAAAGATACATATGGTAATCTTTGCATTTGAAGCACGTCTTATTTTCTTCTACCTATAGGATAAAACTCTCATATTAATATGTGTATACCAACACGATTAATCATTTGATATAAAAAGATAGTTATATAAATACGGATATTTCTTAGAATTGAGGGTCATCCTTTAAAAGTTACGGTCATCATTTACAAATTATGGTCATCTTAAAAGCAGTTACGGTCAGCCTTGTTATGAATCTCTGATTCTGTTACGGTCATCTCGATTGTGATTTACGGTCATCTTGGCGATTTTTTCAAATCGAATTTCCCGTTTCATGCACATTTCTCGGAAGTAATTAGTGATTTCCGAGTGATTCTTTTATAAATTTACATCGTTTCAATGTATGATTTGTAAAGAAAATGATATAGAAACACTTTAACAGACAATACAGAAACTGACCTAATTTTTCATCCGACATCTTGGAATGACCGTGAATGCAGTTACGGTCATCAGCTTTACCCCAGTGACTTTATAAATACAGCTGTTTCTCAAATCACTCCTCCTTTGGGAATCTATAATATTCATAGTTTTTTTTTTCACGTACTGGTTCCCAGATATGATGTCTATGTTTGATCTTGTAGAAACATAACTTGGGAATGTTACCAGTAGATACACAAATGCATAACTGTCAAATTGAAATCTGTGGTCCACCGGAAGTCAAGTATAGGAGTAGCACAAACTTTTAGTGTAAGTTTAAACTCTTAGAAGTTCAGGGCATATATGCACGTTGAAAATATGCCGCACAGCCCTATAGTTTGACCTTTGAAAAAATAGTAGTGCATATAAACCTTTATCCTATGATATTATTTTTATCAAAACTTCATAGTAAAAGTGGAACAGTCTTAGCCGTAAACGGAGTTCCTAAGGGAAATTACATAGTAAAAGTGGAACAGTCTTAGCCGTAAACGGAGTTCCTAAGGGAAATTACATAGTAAAAGTGGAACAGTCTTAGCCGTAAACGGAGTTCCTAAGGGAAATTACATAGTAAAAGTGGAACAGTCTTAGCCGTAAACGGAGTTCCTAAGGGAAATTACATAGTTCATATTTACAGAAATGCAACCTATAAGCAGTAAATTTATCAGATAGATAATCAGGTCCTGAGACCCTCATACAATGCTTAATATATATAGTTAATTGAAGTCTGGAGCTGGCATGTCAGTTAACTGCTACATGTATTAGTCAATCTGTTGTTATTTATGTATTATTGTCATTTTGTTGGTTACGTCTTCTGACATCAGACTCGTACTTCTCTTGAACTGAATTTTCATGTGCGTATTGTTATGCGTTTACTTTTCTACATTGGCTAGAGGTATATGGGGGGAGTTTGAGATCTCATAAACATGTCTAACCCCGCCGCATTTTTGCGCCTGTACTAAGTCATGAGCCTCTGGCCTATGTTAGACTTGCATTATTTTTAATTTTAGTTTCTTGTGTACAATTTGGAGTTTATTATGGCGTTCACTATCACTGAACTAGTATATATATTTGTTTAGAGGCCAGCCGAAGGACGCCTCCGGGTGCGGGAATTTCTCGCTGCATTGAAGACCTGTTGGTGACCTCCTGCTGTTGTGTGTTTTATGGTCGGGTTGTTGTGTCTTTGACACATTCCCCATTTCCATTCTCAATTTTCATGTCCTAAGTCAGGAACCTGATATTCAGTAGTTGTCGTTTGTTGATGGGGTTCATAAGTGTTTCCCGTTTTTTTAATAGATTAAACTGTTGGTTTTCCCGTCTGAATAGTTTTAAACTAGTCATTTCTATGCCCTTTATAGCTTGTTGTTCGGTGTGATCCTAGGCTCCTTGTTGGAGACCATACTTTGACCTATATGTGGTTTTTTTCTATTACAAGTTGGGACTTGGGTGGAGAGATGTCTCATTACCACTCAGTCATACCACATCTTCATATATTTATTTAAACACTAAGATAGCTTGCAAATATTGTATCTTAGGCTAGCAAATATAGTCATCCACACAAGTTTTATTATAAAAGATTAAACTTAACTAAGTTAGAAGAAGAAAAAATGACGAAGAAAAAAAATTGTAAATTGCTTTCATATAACAGCCCTAAAATAAAATCGATGTAAAGAATTTAACATAAATACACAAAATTTTAAACAATAAAAAATACCACTCAACTAAGAAGTAGCAATAAAAAGAATAAGCTGACGTTAATTTAGATTTTTTTAGGAAACGAAGGCTGCATCGCAGTGTTGTAATGCACTAGAAGTAAAACTTCAATTGGTATTGCATTATACTAATGTACATGTATTAATCTATAGAACACTATTTATTAATTGTTCAAATCTAAACCATGTAAACGAAGAAACAACACGACAACTTTTCTAGATAGTTTGGCTACCCCTGGTTTCTTCTTCAATTTACTCTTTGCTTTATAAAAAACACAACGTCACAGTGAACTCGTTTACTACGTTTGACTGTGTCCCGTGCCAACAACGTTAGAAACAGACAACACAACAGGACAGAGAAAGCAGCCATGTAATGTAGGTGTAGAGCGAGAGACAAGACACAAACACAATGTTCTATACTGTGTAGAGCGAGAGACAAGACACAAACACAATGTTCTATACTCTGGACAATGTTCTTATTCCTGATCTCTATCAAATTAAAAAGGAATTTGATCTGTAAGTACATTCTATTACATCATTGTTAGCTTTTATGACCCGATTGGTTGTTTATACATATACGGTGATAAAAGTAGATCCAGAAAAGACTTCCGGTCATACAAAATAAATCGAGTGTAATTGCCATGTGTAACCTTTTTATAAAACTTACACAATGTTTTGTATGCTTCTATTAGCCTAATAATGTAATAATGTAAGCTTTGAATTTTGGAAAAATTAGTTTCTTTATAATGTAAAAAAAATATAAACGGACAATTTTAGAAAGGTTTGTTATCAATCATGTCAGTACATAAGGACATATCTTATATAAAAGGATAAAGTTAACGTAAAAAGATTTTTACTCCTGTTTTAGTACTCAATAAGTTTTGAAGTAACTGATTGAAGTTGATATGTAGCAGAGCAAGCGCGGGGTCCGGGGCTCAGGCCCCCTGCCAGGTCGAGGGTGAAGCCACGTGGAGGGTCCAGGGGGGCAACGTCCCCCGGAAGCTCATGGGTTTTAAGGAATAGGTGATAGATCAAATTAATCAAAAATAACTTGTAATGTTGGCATTTTTTCAATGGTGTAGCTTTGGTGAGTTATAAGAAATCATAAAAAAGTTTCGAAAATATGTAGTACAAGGACTAAATCATAAATTTCAATCCTCTTAGTTCAGTGTCTTTTTCTGCAAGACACTGACTATGTCTGTCACAAGAAAAAATATTATATTTCATGAATAAATATTATAATTTATCATAGGCACCATATTTGCATTTTGACTAAGATGTTTTTTATGTGTAACAGTATACAAATTTACATTCTAATTAATATTTTTATGAGAATCAATGAGAAACATTCATGGCTTATCTCCACTGACAATAAAAAAAATCTACTCTTGTATTTTGAGGGATAAAAGTTACATGTATCATGCTTAACACTTTGGTATTTTCAATAAGTAAAGTTCTTTGTAGTTTAAGTTACTTAGTAATTTTTCTCATTGTCCCTGTAATTGAGTAATTAAATACAAATATAATTATATCAATCTGATTTATTTGATTCAATTAAAACATGTTGTTATCATTTTCATTTTGTTCATCATCATCCTCATCTCCACCATCAATGTCAAAGTCAAGATACATTTTTTTGAATGCAGCCTGCACTACAAGCCTTACCTCCTCTCTGTCACTTAAACTTGAAAGAGCAACAGGCTCTGTCTGTACTGACATGTCTTGTACTTCAGTTAAACTTGAAACAGCAACAGGCTCTGTCTGTACTGACATGTCTTGTACTTCAGTTAAACTTGAAACAGCAACAGGCTCTGTCTGTACTGACATGTCTTGTACTTCACTTAAACTTGAAACAGCAACAGGCTCTGTCTGTACTGACATGTCTTGTACTTCACTTAAACTTGAAACAGCAACAGGCTCTGTCTGTACTGACATGTCTTGTACTTCACTTAAACTTGAAACAGCAACAGGCTCTGTCTGTACTGACATGTCTTGTACTTCACTTAAACTTGAAACAGCAACAGGCTCTGTCTGTACTGACATGTCTTGTACTTCACTTAAACTTGAAACAGCAACAGGCTCTGTCTGTACTGACATGTCTTGTACTTCACTTAAACTTGAAACAGCAACAGGCTCTGTCTGTACTGACATGTCTTGTACTTCAGTTATATTTGGAATAGGATTTTGTTGGTTTATCATTCTACAATTTTGTTTAACTGCAAGTTTCCTCCTGTTTTTAGTTCCTATCCATGTTTCCACTGCTTTTGGTATAACATTGGATTTTTTTAGACTGTCCATATCAGGGCCATTTATACAAACATGCATACATGATTGGATCATTTATAAGATAATCGAATTCTAAGTCTCTACATTTTTTTTTTTTATTTCAAAAAAGAAGGACCATGGAACAGGTATACATATGATTTATGGTAAAAGTAATTAGTCTGCTTTTAAGTGGCTTTATCACTTAAAAACAAGAAAATGAAAATCACTCAATGAAAATAATGTGATGTCTGCTTTTACGAAACAAGACATTGCCAAGAAGGCCAATAAACCAAAAAAGATGTACATTCAATATATGTAGAAAAAAAAAACCGATGAAGATCAGAGAAATGACAACTATTGGAGAAATTCCCGAGTTTGTATAAATGACTAACTTATATGCAGCTATATATATTGGGTATAACTAATGAAAGATCTGAGGCCAACGAGACAGAAACCCAATGAAAAAAAGAAACAAAAGTCACCTCAAAGTTCGTATACATTCTGAAGTACACGGAGTTGTTTTTCGTACAAACATTTGACTAAATACATAAATTATCACTCACATTATTTCAGCATTGATATAATAGAATGGTATACTCGACTTCTATTAGAACATGTAACAAAACCACGTCATCTACGTGGTCTTCCCTTGTCACTGTTTGTGTTGAAAGATATGTCTGGTATGAAGAAACGGCTGAGAGAATCACGTATGTAAAATAGTATTTTTCGTGCATGTAAATAGTTTTTATATTCTTAGGAAAATGATTTACTCTAATAACTATTTAGCATTCAATCATTAAAGGCACATCCTCTATCCGCCACTTGTTTATAAGATATAAAAGAAAGGCGAAAGATAGGGACATTCAAACTATCTTCCTATATTATAAGTTGAAAATAAACTGACAACCACATGGGTAGAAAAGGAAAAAGACAAACAGACAAACAGTAGTACATAAACCCAACATTGAAAACCTAAAAACGGAGCAATACGAACGCCACCAAAATATGAAAGTGATCGAAGGTACCCCGGAACAATAGTTGTCTCAGTTGTCTTGTTTCATATTTTTCATGTCGAGGCTTTTTATAGCTGTTTAAACGGTATGTTTTTTTCATCATTGTTGAAGGCCGTATGGTTGCCAGCATACCACTTATGTTTACGTGAAGTAGCATTATCTGTTCATTCCAGGAATTCCTGAGATTATAGATATTATTTCCTGTTTAAGTGACGAATATTGCTCTGTTCATTCTAGGAATTCCTGGGATTATAGATATTATCTCCTGTTTAAGTGACGTAGAATGCTCTGTTCATTCTAGGAATTCCTGAGATTATAGATGTTATTTCCTGTTTATGTGACGTAGCATGCTCTATTCATTCTAGGAATTCCTGAGACTATAGATATTATCTCCTGTTTAAGTGACGTGACATGCTCTTTTCATTCTAGGAATTCCTGAGATTATAGGTATTATCTCCTGTTCATTTGACGTAGCATGCTCTGTTTATTCTAGGATTTCCTGAGATTATAGACATTATTTCCTGTTTATGTGACGTAGCATGCTCTGTTCATTCTAGGAATTCCTGAGACTATAGATATTATCTCCTGTTTAAGTGACGTGACATGCTCTTTTCATTCTAGGAATTCCTGAGATTATAGGTATTATCTCCTGTTCATGTGACGTAGCATGCTCTGTTTATTCTAGGATTTCCTGAGATTATAGACATTATTTCCTGTTTATGTGACGTAGCATGCTCTGTTCATTCTAGGAGTTCCTGAGATTATAGATATTATTTCCTGTTCATGTGACGTAGCATGCTCTGTGCATTCTAGGATTTCCTGAGATTATAGACATTATTTCCTGTTTATGTGACGTAGCATGCTCTGTTCATTCTAGGAGTTCCTGAGATTATAGACATTATTTCCTGTTTATGTGACATAGCATGCTCTGTTCATTCTAGGAATTCCTGAGAGTATAGACATTATTTCCTGTTTATGTGACATAGCATGCTCTGTTCATTCTAGGAATTCCTGAGAGTATAGATATTATCTCCTGTTTATGTGACATAGCATGCTCTGTTCATTCTAGGAATTCCTGAGATTATAGATATTATTTCCTGTTTATGTGACGTAGCATGCTCTGTGCATTCTAGGAATTCCTGAGATTATAGATATTATTTCCTGTTTATGTGACGTGAAATGCTCTGTTCATTCTAGGAATTCCTGAGATTATAGACATTATTTCCTGTTTATGTGACATAGCATGCTCTGTTCATTCTAGGAATTCCTGAGAGTATAGACATTATTTCCTGTTTATGTGACATAGCATGCTCTGTTCATTCTAGGAGTTCCTGAGATTATAGATATTATTTCCTGTTTATGTGACGTAGCATGCTCTGTGCATTCTAGGAATTCCTGAGAGTATAGACATTATTTCCTGTTTATGTGACGTGACATGCTCTGTTCATTCTAGGAGTTCCTGAGATTATAGATATTATCTCCTGTTTATGTGACATAGCATGCTCTGTTCATTCTAGGAATTCCTGAGAGTATAGACATTATTTCCTGTTTATGTGACGTGACATGCTCTGTTCATTCTAGGAGTTCCTGAGATTATAGATATTATCTCCTGTTTATGTGACATAGCATGCTCTGTTCATTCTAGGAATTCCTGAGAGTATAGACATTATTTCCTGTTTATGTGACATAGCATGCTCTGTTCATTCTAGGAATTCCTGAGAGTATAGATATTATCTCCTGTTTATGTGACATAGCATGCTCTGTTCATTCTAGGAATTCCTGAGAGTATAGACATTATTTCCTGTTTATGTGACATAGCATGCTCTGTTCATTCTAGGAATTCCTGAGAGTATAGATATTATTTCCTGTTTATGTGACGTGACATGCTCTGTTCATTCTAGGAATTCCTGAGATTATAGATATTATTTCCTGTTTATGTGACGTGACATGCTCTGTTCATTCTAGGAATTCCTGAGATTATAGACATTATTTCCTGTTTATGTGACGTGACATGCTCTGTTCATTCTAGGAATTCCTGAGATTATAGATATTATTTCCTGTTTATGTGACGTAGCATGCGCTGTTCATTTAAATATTGAAATGGAAGGTGTTCATTTGTGTAAACCTCAACAACAGAAAAAATCGTCGTAAGTTTATACATATACATATATTTAAAGGCTTGGTTATATTAACAGAATGCAATTACAAGTAATGACGTATTTGTATTTTTACCCCACTCTTCAATCATTACGATATTCAAATCAACCCAAGCAAGATTTATTTGTAGAACTTTTTTTTTTGTAATTATATATATAATTGATATTTAGTCTAAAACTTTATCTTATCACATTTCAAGGTTCATTTAAAAGACCATCCACACCGACAAAACTGTGAAATCAAATGATCTCTAGTATAACATGTAATAGACATAAGGAATCAAATGATCTACTTGTATAACATGTAATAGATATAAGGAATCAAATGATCTACTAGTATAACATGTAATAGATATAAGGAATGATCTACTAGACTAAAATGTAATAGATATAAGGAATGATCTACTAGTATAACATGTAATAGATATAAGGAATCAAATGATCTACTAGTATAACATGTAATAGATATAAGGAATGATCTACTAGTATAACATGTAATAGATATAAGGAATGAAAGAAACACATTTCAAGATACACTTAACTAATGTTAAAGTACTTTCAGGTTAGGGTTTGCACGTGCATTTCTATCATGTTCTAACTCCATCCAATATAATCAAAATATAACTCTCGGATTTTGCGTTCTCATACTAGAAGTATATAAAAACCTAGTAAATTAAGATGATTTCTTACAAAATGATTGTCAATGTTTCTTAACAGCAATTTTTTTTAAAATCAATATTCGTTTTTTCGTTTACACAATTGTTAAACCAAAATTCACGAAAAACATTTACTATTAAACATAAATTTATACCTTTTTGAAGGTTTGAAGGAACATTTCTCCATGGTCAGAACAAGAATAAATCGAACCTACTGAAATTGATAAACAACCATACTGATCTTTTCCCAAAACTACTGTGTGCCAAAGTGGTAAGTGTCAGTTTACCGTTATACATACTGATCTTTTCCCAAAACTTCTGTGTGCCAAAGTGGTAAGTGTCAGTTTACCGTTATACATACTGATCTTTTCCCAAACTTCTGTGTGCCAAAGTGGTAAGTGTCAGTTTACCGTTATACATACTGGTCTTTTCCCAAAACTTCTGTGTGTCAAAGTGGTAAGTGTCAGTTTACCGTTATACATACTGATCTTTTCCCAAACTTCTGTGTACCAAAGTGGTAAGTGTCAGTTTACCGTTATACATACTGATCTTTTCCCAAAACTTCTGTGTGCCAAAGTGGTAAGTGTCAGTTTACCGTTATACATACTGATCTTTTCCCAAACTTCTGTGTGCCAAAGTGGTGAGTGTCTGTTTACCGTTATACATACTGATCTTTTCCCAAAACTTCTGTGTGCCAAAGTGGTAAGTGTCAGTTTACCGTTATACATACTGATCTTTTCCCAAACTTCTGTGTGCCAAAGTGGTAAGTGTCAGTTTACCGTTATACATACTAATCTTTTCCCAAAACTTCTGTGTGCCAAAGTGGTAAGTGTCAGTTTACCGTTATACATACTGATCTTTAACCAAACTTCTGTGTGCCAAAGTGGTAAGTGTCCGTTTACTGTTATACATACTGATCTTTTCCCAAACTTCTGTGTGCCAAAGTGGTAAGTGTCTGTTTACCGTTATACATACTGATCTTTTTCCAAACTTCTGTGTGCCAAAGTGGTAAGTGTCCGTTTACCGTTATACATACTGATCTTTTCCCAAAACTTCTGTGTGCCAAAGTAGTAAGTGTCCGTTTACCGTGATACATCCTTATTTTTTCCCAAAACTTCTGTGTGCCAAAGTAGTAAGTGTCCGTTTACCATTATACATACTGATCTTTTCCCAAAACTTCTGTGTGCCAATGTGGTAAGTGTCCTCTTACCGTTATATATACTGATCTTTTCCCAAAACTTCTGTGTGCCAAAGTGGTAAGTGTCCGTTTACCATTATACATACTGATCTTTACCCAAAACTTCTGTGTGCTAAAGTGGTAAGTGTCCGTTTACCGTTATACATACTGATCTTTTCCCAAAACGTCTGTGTGCCAAAGTGGTAAGTGTCCGTTTACCATTATACATACTGATCTTTTCCCAACATTTCTGTGTGCTAAAGTTCTAAGTGTCCGTTTACCGTTATACATACTGATCTTTTCCCAAAACTTCTGTGTGCCAAAGTGGTAAGTGTCCTCTTACCGTTATACATACTGATCTTTACCCAAAACTTCTGTGTGCCAAAGCGGTAAGTGTCAGTTTACCGTTATACATACTGATCTATTCCCAAACTTCTGTGTGCCAAAGTGGTAAGTGTCAGTTTACCGTTATACATACTGATCTTTTCCCAAACTTCTGTGTGCCAAAGTGGTAAGTGTCAGTTTACCGTTATACATACTGGTCTTTTCCCAAAACTTCTGTGTGTCAAAGTGGTAAGTGTCAGTTTACCGTTATACATACTGATCTTTTCCCAAACTTCTGTGTACCAAAGTGGTAAGTGTCAGTTTACCGTTATACATACTGATCTTTTCCCAAAACTTCTGTGTGCCAAAGTGGTAAGTGTCAGTTTACCGTTATACATACTGATCTTTTCCCAAACTTCTGTGTGCCAAAGTGGTAAGTGTCTGTTTACCGTTATACATACTGATCTTTTCCCAAAACTTCTGTGTGCCAAAGTGGTAAGTGTCAGTTTACCGTTATACATACTGATCTTTTCCCAAACTTCTGTGTGCCAAAGTGGTAAGTGTCAGTTTACCGTTATACATACTAATCTTTTCCCAAAACTTCTGTGTGCCAAAGTGGTAAGTGTCAGTTTACCGTTATACATACTGATCTTTAACCAAACTTCTGTGTGCCAAAGTGGTAAGTGTCCGTTTACTGTTATACATACTGATCTTTTCCCAAACTTCTGTGTGCCAAAGTGGTAAGTGTCTGTTTACCGTTATACATACTGATCTTTTTCCAAACTTCTGTGTGCCAAAGTGGTAAGTGTCCGTTTACCGTTATACATACTGATCTTTTCCCAAAACTTCTGTGTGCCAAAGTAGTAAGTGTCCGTTTACCGTGATACATCCTTATTTTTTCCCAAAACTTCTGTGTGCCAAAGTGGTAAGTGTCCGTTTACCATTATACATACTGATCTTTTCCCAAAACTTCTGTGTGCCAATGTGGTAAGTGTCCTCTTACCGTTATATATACTGATCTTTTCCCAAAACTTCTGTGTGCCAAAGTGGTAAGTGTCCGTTTACCATTATACATACTGATCTTTACCCAAAACTTCTGTGTGCTAAAGTGGTAAGTGTCCGTTTACCGTTATACATACTGATCTTTTCCCAAAACGTCTGGGTGCCAAAGTGGTAAGTGTCCGTTTACCATTATACATACTGATCTTTTCCCAACATTTCTGTGTGCTAAAGTTGTAAGTGTCCGTTTACCGTTATACATACTGATCTTTTCCCAAAACTTCTGTGTGCCAAAGTGGTAAGTGTCCTCTTACCGTTATACATACTGATCTTTACCCAAAACTTCTGTGTGCCAAAGTGGTAAGTGTCCGTTTACCATTATACATACTGATCTTTTCCCAAAACTTCTGTGTGCCAAAGTGGTAAGTGTCCGTTTACCATTATACATACTGATCTTTTCCCAAAACATCTGTGTGCCAAAGTGGTAAGTGTTCGTTTACCGTTATACATACTGATCTTTTCCCAAAACTTCTGTGTGCTAAAGTGGTAAGTGTTCGTTTACCGTTATACATACTGATTTTTCCCTAAAACTTCTGTGTGCCAAAGTGGTAAGTGTCCGTTTACCATTATACATACTGATCTTTTCCCAAAAATACATACTGATCTTTTCCCAAAACGTCTGTGTGCCAAAGTGGTAAGTGTCAGTTTACCGTTATACATACTGATCTTTTCTCAAAACTTCTGTGTGCCAAAGTGGTAAGTGTCAGTTTACCGCTATACATACTGATCTTTTCCCAAAATTTCTGTGTGCCAAAGTGGTAAGTGTCCGTTTATCGTTATACATACTGATCTTTTCCCAAAACTTCTGTGTGCCAAAGTGGTAAGTGTCCGTTTACCGTTATACATACTGATCTTTTCCCAAAACGTCTGGGTGCCAAAGTGGTAAGTGTCCGTTTACCATTATACATACTGATCTTTTCCCAACATTTCTGTGTGCTAAAGTTGTAAGTGTCCGTTTACCGTTATACATACTGATCTTTTCCCAAAACTTCTGTGTGCCAAAGTGGTAAGTGTCCTCTTACCGTTATACATACTGATCTTTACCCAAAACTTCTGTGTGCCAAAGTGGTAAGTGTCCGTTTACCATTATACATACTGATCTTTTCCCAAAACTTCTGTGTGCCAAAGTGGTAAGTGTCCGTTTACCATTATACATACTGATCTTTTCCCAAAACATCTGTGTGCCAAAGTGGTAAGTGTTCGTTTACCGTTATACATACTGATCTTTTCCCAAAACTTCTGTGTGCTAAAGTGGTAAGTGTTCGTTTACCGTTATACATACTGATTTTTCCCTAAAACTTCTGTGTGCCAAAGTGGTAAGTGTCCGTTTACCATTATACATACTGATCTTTTCCCAAAAATACATACTGATCTTTTCCCAAAACGTCTGTGTGCCAAAGTGGTAAGTGTCAGTTTACCGTTATACATACTGATCTTTTCTCAAAACTTCTGTGTGCCAAAGTGGTAAGTGTCAGTTTACCGCTATACATACTGATCTTTTCCCAAAATTTCTGTGTGCCAAAGTGGTAAGTGTCCGTTTATCGTTATACATACTGATCTTTTCCCAAAACTTTTATGTGCCAAAGTGGTAAGTGTCCGTTTACCATTATTCATACTAATCTTTTCACAAAACTTCTGTGTGCCAAAGTGGTAAGTGTCAGTTTACCGTTATACATACTGATCTTTTCACAAAACTTCTGTGTGCCAGAGTGGTAAGTGTCCGGTTACCGTTATACATACTGATCTTTTCCCAAAACTTCTGTGTGCCAAAGTGGTAAGTGTTCGTTTACCATTATACATACTGATCTTTTCCCAAAACTTCTGTGTGCCAAAGTGGTAAGTGTCAGTTTACCGTTATACATACTGATCTTTTCCCAAAACTTCTATGTGCTAAAGTGGTAAGTGTCCGTTTACCGTTATACATACTGATCTTTTCCCAAAACGTCTGTGTGCCAAAGTGGTAAGTGTTCGTTTACCGTTATACATACTGATCTTTTCCCAAAACTTCTGTGTGCTAAAGTGGTAAGTGTTCGTTTACCGTTATAGATACTGATTTTTCCCTAAAACTTCTGTGTGCCAAAGTGGTAAGTGTCCGTTTACCATTATACATACTGATCTTTTCCCAAAAATACATACTGATCTTTTCCCAAAACTTCTGTGTGCCAAAGTGGTAAGTGTCAGTTTACCGTTATACATACTGATCTTTTCTCAAAACTTCTGTGTGCCAAAGTGGTAAGTGTCAGTTTACCGCTATACATACTGATCTTTTCCCAAAATTTCTGTGTGCCAAAGTGGTAAGTGTCCGTTTATCGTTATACATACTGATCTTTTCCCAAAACTTTTGTGTGCCAAAGTGGTAAATGTCCGTTTACCATTATTCATACTGATCTTTTCACAAAACTTCTGTGTGCCAAAGTGGTAAGTGTCAGTTTACCGTTATACATACTGATCTTTTCACAAAACTTCTGTGTGCCAGAGTGGTAAGTGTCCGGTTACCGTTATACATACTGATCTTTTCCCAAAACTTCTGTGTGCCAAAGTGGTAAGTGTTCGTTTACCATTATACATACTGATCTTTTCCGAAAACTTCTGTGTGCCAAAGTGGTAAGTGTCCGTTTACCATTATACATACTGATCTTTTCCCAAAACTTCTGTGTGCCAAAGTGGTAAGTGTCAGTTTACCGTTATACATACTGATCTTTTCCCAAAACTTCTATGTGCTAAAGTGGTAAGTGTCCGTGTACCGTTATACATACTGATCTTTTCCCAAAACGTCTGTGTGCCAGAGTGGTAAGTGTCCGTTTACCATTATTCATACTGATCTTTTCCCAAAACTTCTGTGTGCCAAAATGGTAAGTGTCCCTTTACCATTATACATACTGATCTTTTCCCAAAACTTCTGTGTGCCAAAGTGGTAAGTGTTCGTTTACCGTTATACATACTGATCTTTTCCCAAAACTTATGTGTACCAAAGTGGTAAGTGTCCGTTTACCATTATACATACTGATCTATTCCCAAAACTTCTATGTGCCAAAGTGGTAAGTGTTCGTTTACCATCATACATACTGATATTTTCCGAAAACTTCTGTGTGCCAAAGTGGTAAGTGTCCGTTTACCATTATACATACTGATCTTTACCCAAAACTTCTGTGTGCCAAAGTGGTAAGTGTCCGTTTAACATTATAATTACTGATCTTTTCCCTAAACTTCTGTTCACCATGATACGTCGCAACATACTAGTAATTAATAGTAAGAAGGGTTAAGAAGGGTTAATCATGACTTATTTGTTTTTGTGTTGACTGTGCATCAGCTGATGGTTTGTAATGGATTGATGCACCATATCCTTTATTTCTTATGCATCACCAAATTGATCTTCATTTTCGATAATTATGGCACCCTCAACGGAGTTGGGGTGACGTATTGTTATTCTACGTTTCTTTTTTTTCTTATTTTTATTATTCTTCCACACATTTTGTCCATCGTGTTTCTAAGAATTGAGTGATCCAATAATGTTGGAACTATAACATAATGAGGACCCCCATGTAAAGTTGTGCATCTGACTCTGGAATTTTTTTAAATGGCCGCTGTTTCCATGGAAACTGCAAAAAAGTGAAAAATTTTCAAAATTCTAAATCTTTCATTATAAGACCTAGCTGGATGAAACTTTATGCAAATGTTCCTTGGTATGACTAGATGTCAAGACAATATTTAGAAATTCCAAAATGGCCGCCATTGTCATGGAAACAGGGCAAATGTTTAACATTGAGCCTAAGGACAAATACATAAAAGCTGCATTTTCTTTAAGAATATTGCATAGAGATCAATGAAACTGTATTGATATATAACATGACATATGGCAATGAGATGCCTGCTTTTAGAATTTTGGAATTATCTACTGTAACCATGGAAACAGTAGAAATATAAAAAATTTCAAAAAATTCAAAATGCTGCAAACTAGATGAAACTTTACAGAAATGATAACTGGCATGGGCAGAATTGCATTTTGGAGTTAGAAATTTCAAAATGGCCGCCGTAACCATGGAAATGACTAAAATGTCAAAAATTTCAAAATGCTCCAAACTTAATAAAACTTTACAAAATTCATAATTTCCATGTGTAGATACGCTCTTTGACTTTGGAAATTTCAAAATGGCTGCCTTTATCCTGGCAATGGGGGGACGAGGGTGCCATCCGTTATTGCTAGCAATTACAAATCTAGTTCTTTTTCTGTCTTTACTCGCTGTTTATATTGCTTTATTTTTACTTTGTTTTTATTTCTTTCAATTTGTTTCACCAATATGTGACGCCTTCCTTTGCTCGATACGTATACTTATAATATCGGAATATGTTTATATTTAAAGTTTGCCCTCATCATACAGGTATACATGTATATGTAGAATAGAGAATGAAAACAGAAAAAAAAAACACAGCAGAATGCAGAGTAAATATCGGTAAAAAATAAATTCGAGTCCTTTGTTAGAATAAGCAACAGAAGGAAATAATGAAAATGACAATGATCCACAAATTAACAGAGGACTACAAGCAGATACTGACATGACAATGATCCACAAATTACCTATTTAGTATATCTTTTGTGAAATATCTGAAAGGGTTTATAAGAGGTGTATTGTTAATGTAAAAAGATGACATAATAATATTACAAATGTAGTAATGATAACTTTTGCCTAATAATTTTGATTGGTAATGGGGCCGGGAAAAACGTTAAATGTATGAATAGAATAGAATAGAATAAAACTATTGAACTGATAATTAGACAATATACGTATAGTGTCTTGAAATATGAAATTTATTTGTATGAGGCTTAGAAACGGGGGAAATGCGAGGTTCTACCGAGCATTTCCCCTGTTTCGTGCAGAATACAAATAAATTTCATATTTCAAGACACTATACGTAAATTGTTTTTATACTGTAATCGATAAAAAATTTAAAAAAAACGAAAAAAAATATGTAACAAACGTTGTTAAAAAAAAGTGTTTGGAATTTCCCTCTTGGGGTAACATTTTGGGGTATTTCCCTATCAGCGTAGTCCAGGCGGTAAAACATTGACATTTTAAGGAATTAGAAAGGGAAAATGAACTTAATTAATAACATTTAATAAACATGGTATATAAATTACCAATTTGAAGACATAAAAAGTTTAAATTCATAAAAGTTTGACCATTGTTACTTTACGTTGTCATGGTCGTGACGTGACGTTGTTGATGAAATACAGTAGTTCCGGTAAGGAGGCGGAGCTTATAGGTTAGTTGAGGTCATTGACGTATAGAGCTAACGTTTATACGTATAGCTTTATCTGTATAGTAAAATAGCTGATTGCAGTATAAATACTTATTTTCTATTTATATATGATAGAAATTTGGAGCTGTACGGAGGGATTTGGGCTTATGCGAGGGAAGTACACGTAATCTCGAAAAAAATAAAGAGCCCGGATTAAACGTATACAAAGTAGTAGAAGAAAGATTTCTTGCCAAAAAATTACAAACCTTGAAATCAAAAGACAGCAAAGAATTGAAGAAAATGGAGAAAGTCATGTCGGAGTTTGAAGAGTTAGGAGGTGAAATATCGAAGGTTCGTATAGACTATCGAGTTTTCTAAACATGGTGGTTTTGTGAAATATCGAAGGTTAATATCGACTATCGGGTTTTTAAAACATGGTGAGGAGGTAAAGTATCAAAGATTCGAATAGACTATCGGGTTTTACACAAGGTTACAATGTAAGTAGTTAAATATCGAAGGTTCGTATAGGTTGCTACATATGAATAATTTAATTTTGGATGTAACGCGTCTTCTGATTGGCTGACGTTATTTTGGATCAGCCCATATACATAATTTAGTCATGTGACCGTGACGTCATCAACGTTTTTTCATGTTTTTTCTACGGTTTGAAATTGAATTTAAAATTAAATTATAAGAAATGACTGTAATATTTTTTCTGTCTATTCGAAATAACATAAAAATGTGGTGTACACTGTTAAATAACCCGCTACGCGCGTTATTCATCAGTGTGCACCAATTTTTTTTATGTTATTTCTTCAAAGACAGAAAAAATATTGCAGTCATAATCCTTAATTACAAAATGTTGCTAGGGGGAAATATCGAAGGTTTGTAACTACTACATTAACTGTGGATTTGTGTTAACTTACATGCTCGTGGATATTAAATTTCGTGGTTTTGCCATTGGGTGTATATAAGCCTATAGAAAATATGTAATTCGTTGACTATTTTATTTCAAGCTTCATCTGTACCCACGAAATACACGAAATTAGGTATCCAACGATTAATAATGAATCCACAGTATCTGGTTTTCTACACATTGTGAGCTGGTGAAAAATATCGAACGTTCATATCGAGTATAGGGTTTTCGACACATTGTTATGTGGTGAAATACCAAAGGTTCATACAGACTATCGGGTATTGTATACACATTGTTATATGGTGAAATATCGAAGGTTCGTTCAGACTATCGGGTATACACATTGTTATGTGGTGAAATATCAAAGGTTCATACAGACTATCGGGTATTGTATACACATTGTTATATGGTGAAATATCAAAGGTTCATACAGACTATCGGGTATTGTATACACATTGTTATGTGGTGAAATATCGAAGGTTCGTACAGACTATCGGGTATACACATTGTTATGTGGTGAAATATCAAAGGTTCATACAGACTATCGGGTATTGTATACACATTGTTATATGGTGAAATATCAAAGGTTCATACAGACTATCGGGTATTGTATACACATTGTTATATGGTGAAATATCAAAGGTTCATACAGACTATCGGGTATTGTATACACATTGTTATATGGTGAAATATCGAAGGTTCGTACAGACTATCGGGTATACACATTGTTATGTGGTGAAATATCAAAGGTTCATACAGACTATCGGGTATTGTATACACATTGTTATATGGTGAAATATCAAAGGTTCGTACAGACTATCGGGTATTGTATACACATTGTTATATGGTGAAATATCAAAGGTTCGTACAGACTATCGGGTATTGTATACACATTGTTATATGGTGAAATATCAAAGGTTCATACAGACTATCGGGTATTGTATACACATTGTTATATGGTGAAATATCGAAGGTTCGTACAGACTATCGGGTATACACATTGTTATGTGGTGAAATATCAAAGGTTCATACAGACTATCGGGTATTGTATACACATTGTTATGTGGTGAAATATCAAAGGTTCATACAGACTATCGGGTATTGTATACACATTGTTATATGGTGAAATATCAAAGGTTCATACAGACTATCGGGTATTGTATACACATTGTTATATGGTGAAATATCAAAGGTTCATACAGACTATCGGGTATTGTATACACATTGTTATATGGTGAAATATCGAAGGTTCGTACAGACTATCGGGGTTTGTATACACATTGTGAGGTTTTATTTCTACGTTATTTTCGGTGAACTTACCATTGTTGATCATAACATTTCTCTGCGAAATGTGTAATCCAAATGCCCAAAATATCGCGAGCCTAAATCCATTTATTGGAAACTCAACAAACCGCGGAGGGATACGTACACCGGGAAAAAAATAAAGAAAAAGTTTGTAACGCTGGGGTAGTGAAATTTGAAACTAATTACCACGGAGGAATTATAAAGTATCATGCGTTCGCATTACATTCACATACACCAATGGCTCGATCCGCTCACTCTGAATAAGGAATCGAAATATAATACAATGCAACATGCATAATTGTGACCATGAAATCACTACATTCTTCGCAACTCGGCAGATTCTTTAAAAAAAAAAGAAGCAGAAATTCAATCAAATAGTAAGTTAATCGTGATTAATTGAGTTTTTGATTTCAACTAAATGATAGTTTATATGTGAGTTATACACGTTTCCCCTTTTCAGCTCGCTAACATTATACAGGAACAGATTCTAAGAAGAACGAAGGATCAAATGAACAGTATCCATAACAACTTAAAAACTATACTGTGTACCTGCAAATTAGACAGCAAGTAAATATCAAGTCTTTTTATATATATACTATTAATGTTGAAATGATACAGTAACTATGCATGAACAGTATGAGTCAAGGCTATATGCTGTATTATTACAATAGCTTTGATTAGGAATGCAAATAAAGAGCGCAGAAAGCTTTAAAGAGATTAAAAAAGTGAATAGTTTGCAATATCTCTATAAAAGTCATTAAAAAAGATTAAACTTAGTTTTACTGCGTGTATTGCTGTGTGTTTGTTTATTCTACATTCGCTAGAGGAAAAGGGGGTTGAAATATCACAAATCCTGTTTGATCCTCTCGTATATTTACACTTGTCTTAAGTCAGGAGCCTGTGACCTTTGTTAGTCTCGTATTTTATTTTTTCTTTAATATCATATATACATGTATCAAGAATGTATTACTATGGTACTTTTGCATGATTTTTTTAGTTATTTCTTAAAAATTCACAGTCTTTGTCTTTCCTATCCGTTTCGAAACGAATATAAATACGAATGTTTTATTTTGATTTGGTACACGTACAGTAAAGTTAACAATTCAAACATAAGCTCTTGCGAACTTTTTACCGAATACAAATTCTTAATTAAATGTGGACAGCAGAGAGAGCTCTAAAATTATCTGTATTAGCCTTAGTTAAGCAATCTTAATAATATTGCAGTTTCCTCAAAAGTTAAGCAAGGCAATGGGCACTTGATTTGTACAAGAACTGGTGGTAGCTGTCAAGAAATCAAAAGTTTATTTGTGTATTGCAGGATAAATATTTATCTTATCTCCTATATAAATACATTTCTAGGAATGTGATTGGTTAAAAGCGTGAGCGTGGAGACCAACATATTTCATATTAGCTTAGTAGGGAGGCGGGGCTTATTTCATACACGGTTAGTAGTGGTGTTACGTCCCTTTATATTCCATATTAGGTTAGAAGGGAGGAGGGGCTTATTTCACACACGGTTAGTAGTGATGTTACGTCATTTTTAAAAACGAAAACGGTACTTAGAAAACATCTTAAAGGTTTAAACAGACAAAGAAATTGATGATTAAGATTGAAATAAATTCATAAAACACATTTAAACCTAACAAGATGTTATTGTTGGCATCTGTTTTTGTAGGATTTACGGAAGTATAGTTTCTTCATGCTAACAGTATTGAAGACTTGCGTATTTTGATAACCGGGTCACTAGTTTACTAAGAAAAATTCGTTACATATATATAAAGCCTGTTAGTGACGTAAAACGGTATATATATGGGGTTAGTAAATTCCATATGGTATTTACTGACCCCATATATACCGTATTATGTTACTAGCACTCTATGTAACTAATAGTAACCTACACAACTTAATATAGTGTCTTGTCTGATATTTTGTAGACACGAGATAGTAGAAAACACACTCAATTCATATTGGAAAGGAGATATATCAGATAATATCTACAAATATTACAGCGATATATACAAATTTCCTGTCATAAAATCCACGGTAAGAATCTGAATTATTTTCATTGGTTTATTTTATAAGTAGTAATGATTTGTTTCTGTTTCCAATAAGTATCAATCATTGTCCAATAGAAAATTGACCCGAGACGGATTAAAGTGTTCTGTTTAGGCCCTTTCAAAAAAATGATTCCACATAATATAAATTTGACTGTCTTATAGCCTTTGATGAAGTTTAGGAAGATAATATTCGAGGAAAACTTATTTTTAGTATTTTTTTTATTTCTTTTGCATCTTTTTTTTTAAATATTGGTTGTTGTCATTAAGACGTTAACCAAACATCTCTTTACTTGAAAATGAACAAAACCACAAGGACTTTTTGAACGGATGGACATATGCAACAATACTGGGTATACCGTATCTCAACTAACGTATTTATAAACGTCGAATCAAATATATGTTAGGATGTCAGAAAACCCATTATTTGCATGCTTTGAGGTATTGAACTATTTCGTATAATTTAATGACGTCTAACTCTTAATTTTACCTTGTTCACTCTTGCAGACGACTTTTACAAATTGGGGATACTTGTTTCATCTTCAACCCACCATTTTACATCGTAAACTCAGAAGTGACGACGAAATTGAAATTATATTCCTGAACTCTAGCTATGGTAAGCAATTTAATTCAACTGTATGTCATACAAGACTAATTTTAGTTTGTTCATCTCTAATTTCAGTATGTATCTATGTAAGTGAGCGCCCATTTAATTTTAAGAGAAAGAAAGGGGGTCCTCAACATGATGAAGAAAAAAAGTGTGGTCAATTATGAACAAAAAATTCTGAATCCAGATTTTCCCCATACCTTTAAAAGTGTTAAAATGTGATTGATAGCGTCGAAAATCTATAAAAAGAAAAAGTGCTTTTCGCCGAAACGTTCTGACTCGGATTAAAACCATAACCACCCCAACACATTCCCTTTGAAGTTAAATGGTTGTTCTCTAAGCTGGATCCCTTCCGTTTTGTACTTGGTTTTTACCATCAGACTAATCCAGCTAGCAGCTGAGTCAATGTGGAGCAGCAATCAGGAGATCGTCGATAATTTGTGTATACTGCCTATACTGCCTGTAATAATGTGTGTATACTGCCTGTAATAATATGTGTATACTGCCTGTTATAATGTGTGTATACTGCCTGTAATAATGTGTGTATACTGCCTACTTTCAAACAGCTACAGACTGTGTATAGAGATTTTTGTCAACCCACAAAATTAGTTAACATGTATTTTGATATGTATTTGCATATTTTAAGTCGATTTCTATCCGACGCAACTCATGAATATAATAGTTAACCGTTTTGCTATGCAAGAGATAGTATCGAAATGATATATTTACTGGTTCTAATATAAGATTTATTTATAGGACGGATTTTCTCTTCCTCTAACTGTAAACACATATTATCTTCAAGTTACAAAGTAAATGAACATGGAGTTATTAAAGAGAAGCAAGGTATGGATAAACCTTAATTCATTTTTTTTTTAAACATTTTTTTTTTTTTTTTTTTAATTTTCGTTCGAAGCAAACTATTGAGCTTTTTATTTGTTCATTATTTCTGTTTGTGTGAAGTGGCAAATAATTCATGCATGTTCAGGACGAGCACAAATTAACAAGGAATATATGGAGAAGATATGGACTCAGATAACACATATACATATACATATATAGAGGTTGTCCGGGATGAAGATCTGGAAAAATAGGACTGCCACTGGAAAATGAGGATATTTGAAGATGACTGAAAGTTTGCCTCTCAACTACATGTATACCCACGTGCGGAATCATTAGGTTCTTAACTTGTAGAGAGCGTGGTCATCTCTTATACAGGCAAATTGTAATTATGATTGTACTCTTATTTCACAATTAAAACTTGTTAATGTTATTATTTTTTTCAGATGTCAGTGTAAAATGTAAACTATGGCTTCTAGCCAGGACAGTTGGATTTGGATGGTACAGGAAATATTATATAGGAAAGAAGAGATGGGGAATATTTACTAACCCAGAATCATTAGATTTAACTCCTTAGTCTTAGGGGAATAAAGTTTATGTACAACTAGAATTTATTATATTTGACATGCAATTGAGACCGGAAATGGGGAATGTGTCGAAGAGACAACAACCGACCAAAGAGCACAAGGCCATCAACGGGGCTTCAATACAGCGAGAAAACCCCGCAACCGAAAACCTGAACTTCATTTACAACTTTCATACAAGTGAGAGGTTTAGCGCTATACAACCAGGTTCAATCAACCATTTTCTACATTTGAAAACGCCTGTACCAAGTCAGGAATATGACAGTTGTTGTCCATTTACCGTTTGATGTGTTTTGTCATTTGATTTTGCCATTTGATTGGGGACTTTCCTTTATGAATTTTCCTCGGAGTTCAGTCTTTTTGTGATTTTACTTTTTAATGAGGTTGAAAAATATCATCAAATGATATAAGTTAAACCTGTACAGTATGATTACGCATACTGGTATTAAAAGACGTGCATCAGTGTCATGAGTGTTAAGTTAAAAATAGTCTAGGTGTATAATTGTTTCTTTATTTAAATCAGGCGGTTGGTTTTCTCCTTTAAGTTGGTTTGCTTTTGTCGTTCCGGGAACTTTTAAATAGCCGACTGTGCGGTATGGGTTTTTCTCATTTTTGACGGCCAGTACCGTACGGTGACCTATTATATGTCATTTGGACCCTCGTGGATAGTTGTTTCATTATGATTATACATTGCTTATTTTTATACTAGTTGTTATAATTGATTTTTAGAAGAATTAAGAGCTCTATCTTCAACACGTCACACTTTATAATCTGGATCAGTTAAAGGCGTCCTCTACGCCGGATTATGATTGGTAAAGGGTCAATTTACCAAGGGAAGCAACCTCGTTTTATTTTCTTATCTAACGTTATCACAAAACATTACATAACACAACATCTAGCTTTATTACTTTCCGTGTCGTAATGTTTTACTACCATTTCATGTAAGGGTGAAGGTTGGCGCCTCTTAAAACGTTTAAACACGCTGCATTTGTTTGCACCTTTCCTAAGTCAGGTGGTTGTCGTTTATTAATGTGGGTCATAATTTGTTTCTCGTTTCTCGATTTCATAAAATAAAAAGTCTGTAATTTTTGGGCCCTTAATAGCTAGTTGTTCGGTTAAACCAATGATCCGCGTGGAAGGCCGTACTTTGACCTATAAAGATCTACACTTTTTACAAATTGTGACTTGGATGGAGAGTTGTCTCATGTGACTTGGATGGAGAGTTGTCTCGTGTGACTTGGATGGAAAGCTGTCTCATTATCTCTTATACCTCATCTTCTTATGTCTATAGATTGAATAACTTTTTGTTGCTGCTTAATGTCCAGTGGCTAATATTTCATACATGTAAATGCGAGAACAAAATACCGATCAGTGTAATGAAGTTATATATATGACGGATGCATTGCTCTATTCAACAATTATATCAATCATTGGTTGATATCTAAATAAAGCCAGCAAACAGTATTTAACAACACTACTCGGTTATTTTTTTTTCTTTTCGATTACTACGTAACAAAAAATATTTAATATAGCTTCATTTGAATCCCTCAAACGGTCAGATTTCCATTTCTATAACAGTCAGATTTCCATTTCTATAACAGTCAGATTTCCATTTCTATAACAGTCAGATTTCCATTTCTATGACATTCAGATTTCTATTTCTATACCAGTCAGATTTCCATTTCTATAAGAGTCAGATTTCCATTTCTATAACAGTCAACTTTCCATATCTATTTACAGTCAGCTTTCCATTTCTATAAGAGTCAGATTTCCATATCTATAACAGTCAGCTTTCCATTTCTATAACAGTCAGATGATTTCCATTTCTATAACGGTCAGATTTCTATTTCTGTAACAGTCAGATTTCCATTTCTATAACGGTTGCCAATGCAACATACATTTTAATAGACAATAATTTAATTTTGGATGTAACGCGTCTTCTGATTGTCTGACGTCGTTTTGTTTATCAAATCAGAGACACAATTTTGTCATGTGACTATGACGTCAACAACTTTTTTCATGACTTACGCCATTTTAAAATGGAATTTAGAATTAAATTATAAGAAATAACTAATAATTTGTCAGTCTATTCGAAATAACATAAACAAGTGAAACTGCGAGCTACTGCTCACTGATGATACCCCCGCCGCAAGTGGATAATATTAATAGTGTAAAAATATGCAAGTGTTCGGTAAACAGGAAGTTGTCGAGTGATGAATCTGAAAACGCATCACACGGTATAGCTGACTTATATAAATCCTGAAACCAAATTTCAGAAATCCTTGTATTGTAGTTCCTGAGAAAAATGTGACGAAAATTTTCAACTTGGCTATCATGTGTAAAATCATACAAGTGTTCGGTAAACAGGAAGTTGTCGAGTGATGAATCTGAAAACGCATCACACGGTATAGCTGACTTATATAAATCCTGAAACCAAATTTCAGAAATCCTTGTATTGTAGTTCCTGAGAAAAATGTGACGAAAATTTTCAACTTGGCTATCATGTGTAAAATCAGACAAGTGTTCGGTAAACAGGAAGTTGTCAAGTGATGAATCTGAAAACGCATCACACGGTATGGCTGACATATATAAATGTTGATACCAAATTACAGAAAGGGTGGATGTGTAGTTCCTGAGAAAAATGTGACGAAAGTTTCATGGGACGGACTGACTGACGGACGGACGGACGGACGGACTGATGGACGGTACGACGGACGGACTGACAGACAGAGGTAAAACAGTATACCCCCCCCCCCCTTTTTTAAAGCGGGGGTATAAAAATGTGGTGCACATTTAAGGAATGACTGTAATATGTTTTCTGTCTATGAAGAAATAACATGCACTCTGAATAACGCGCGTAGCGGGTTATTTAACAGTGTGCATCACATTTTTTATGTTATTTCGAATAAACAGAAAAAATATTACAGTCATTTCTTATAATTGAATTCTAAATTCCATTTTAAACCGTTGAAAACCATGAAAAAACGTTGATGACGTCAAGGTCACATGACTAAATTATGTCTACAGGCTGATAACAAGTAACGTCAGCCAATGAGAAGACACGTTACATCCAAAATTAAATTATTGTTTAATAACCCGCTACGCGCGTTATTCAGTGTGCACCACATTTTTTTATGTTATTTCTTCATAGACCGAAAATTTATTACGGTCATTCCTTGAGTATTATTTAGCATTTTACTATTAAGGCCTATGTTTAATCTGATTGGCCATGTTGGTTGGCCGGTTTATTCATCTGACATATATTTGAACTCTTATTATCCCAAGGTTGATTGTGACAGTATGGTTTAATTGGCCCAGTTGTTTCATATTACAAATGTAGACAGTTTTTTTTATAAAAGTAAACGGACAACCATGCACGACGGACGCCAATTGATCTCTAAAGGTAACACTAGCCCTCAGAGCCAGGTGAGCAGATAATAATATGAAATATGTATGTTTATAGGTTATATAATTCAGATTAATTGTATTCTATAATAAATTAAGCTTCTACTTTATAGCATGGCCTAAATTTTCATGAAGTTAAAGCCCCTTGATCATTTAATTCTGTATTGACCCAATATGAAACTTAATCCTTTGGCCATAATATTTAATTAGTTACTTAATCTTCTATAAATTTAATTCAAAGATCGTGACACTATATAAACATCGGCATGTTTATTATTCGGTAGATTGTGTATTCTAAATAAAAAACATATTTATAGAATAACTTATCGAAGAAATTATAATTCAAATATAGAAAAAAAGTTCCTTTACTAAACCATAGTTATAAACATTTTTTATTTCATTTATTTTACCATTTCTAGTGCACTAGAATATTTTCTTGAGTGTGAACTGCCGATTCAATTTGTCACTCTTTGTCCTATGAAGAGGTTATATCAATGTTAATACTACCTTATTCCAATATAGGTGTTAACCTATTTACATGTAAGTATCTAACCCGCTTAACCCGAAATCGGGTAACACGTACAGCAAATATAAGCAGACAAGAGTTATTTCCCTTATCGTGTACTACTGATACGATATCACAACCTTTAATAAAAGATATTTTGCCAGACACAAAAATTACACAGATTATTTCATAGATATACAAAAATTATATACGAATATAGACGGAAGATCGTCCTGAATACAAATGAAATATTTGTCACTGGTTATTTGTCAAGCGACAATAAAATTGAGAATGGAAATAAGGAATGTGTCAATGAGACAAAAGCCAGACTACAGATCAGAAAACAGCCGAAGGTAACCAATTGGTTACCAACACAGCGAAAAAGCCCACACCCGGCGACAGGCTTCAGCTGGCCCCTTAACAAAAATTTTAACTATACATCCATTAAAAAATGGAATTACAGACAAAAATATAAAAAAGTATCCCTCTAAGAGTTACAGTAAGGCATTCGACATGGAGCAAAATTCCACTTGATTGCAAGACCATGCAGGACGTCATCTTCATGTATATGATAATAAAAAATATTACTTTTTAAGATTAAAAACGAGCAACAAATTATAAAAAAAACTATGGATGGACTATCAGTTATTTATCAATGTTTACGTGTATAATATTTTAATCATAATTTTTTGTTTGTTATAGATGAAAGAAGTTTTGATCTGCTTTAAAAATATTTTAACAGTAAAGAAATATATCTAGCATAAAATAAAGTCTTTATATCAACTTTCACGAACTATGACGTTTTATTGAAAATATTCCAAACCTCCTGACAGTCTTAAAATTTAATGTTTAGTTTGAACAAGACAATTTAATTTAATATTTGTTAAAAGTGTTTTTGAAACTTTTTCTATGATGTGTTCAAAAAAGTTTTTCAGGATTTTTTTCTGTTTGATTTTTGATATTTTCAACTTATTCAAAATTGCACTTAGTGGAGCTCCAACAGGGTGTGCTTTGGACGACACAGCCAGTTTGATTGGTCGTTTTGATTGCGAGTTTAATTCTGTATCGTTTCCCCTTGTAATGACAGATTTCTCCTCTCCCGATCCACAAAGAATCCGGATCTATAACGTATCAGGATCGTTAAGTTCTCCCTCGTTTTCTGGATTCAGTTCATTCAATACAGGAACAGTCGATACTGACTATCCTACGTTACTAGAAATCGAATGTGTTAATGGCGGAACATTGGATATAAGTGCCGGAACGTTTGCGGGTATGGATTACATCCAGGAATTCTATATGACAAATTGTGTTATATCCGACTTGCCTGATAGCGTTTTCTCCGATTTCGGAACGTTGAATTATTTCAAGATTGAAGGAGGTTCTATTGGAGCTACGAACACCAACAGTCTGAATGGATTAAATGTTGCAAGGTCTAGTTCACCTACTCCACTAGGGACATTCATAATCTATAACTCTCCCATCAATACTGGAGAGCTCGCATCTGGTTTTCTAAATCCTTTGACAACGGTAACAACAATCATGCTGAAAAACACTGGCCTGGATTCTATAGAAGCCAATATGTTCTCCCAAAATACATTAGTCCGTAACTTAAGTATTGCAGGAAACAATTTTCAAGAGCTTCCAAATAACATATTTTCTGGATTAGATGCGCTGCTGTTTCTAGACTTGAGTGATGTCCCCTTGAATTGTAGTTGTTCTAATGTTTGGTTTCTTGATTATTCAGTTGAACACAACATCAGTATAGTTGGAGCAGTTGTCTGTGGCGAGCCTTCGTCATATAATTGTAAGTACATACTCCACTAGCGGGTCATCTTTATATAATTGGTCATCTTTATATAATTGTAAAAACTTTTGTATTCTTTTCAAACGGGATGTTTTAAGACACACACACGTTCATTTTCTTTCTATAAAGAGGTAAATTCCAGACTATCCTACTGCCTGGCGATACATTTATTTCTTGGCATTGCACAAGTCATTTCTTCTTTGACTGTCCATGATGTTAAAATACTAGATCCTTGATATGTGTTAGTTGATTTTAGTCTCTGACGCATGTTTTTTTTTTTTTTTATATATTTAGGTCTTTTCACTTCTCCGTGGAAAGACCTATTGATTTTGTTCTGATTATTATTTTTTTTTCTTCCGCCTAATTTTTTTCTTGCGTAATATTGACGTTTCAAAAGATGTTGCTTAGATATTTGGAATATGATATCGTAAAGCGTATGCGCTTTTAAAACTGACAACTGCGTAACCAAATACTTAACGTTGTAAGAGTTATCTCCCCAAACACTGTTTTTCTTGTGGCCACTATACTCCTTCGCAACCATAAAAGATTACGACAAATTTATTTTACCAAATTGCTCGTTACATCTTCAGGATTCGGAGTTTAATCTTGACCGAAGCTATCCGGAGACTCCATATGAGAGTTATTTTTTTTATGTATATGATATAAGTGATTTGCATTTCTAACTGGTAAACCATAAGTGATAGAGACCTAGGGTCTTTTGATTTGAGATCCTTGGTCCAAAACAATTAAAATAAGGTCAAGGTCAAAGGTCAAGGTCACATTCTAAATTTGGCTTATTTTTACTAGTTTTCAAAACCTTATAACATATCAACATCTTATTTTCACTAAATTGTTAGGTGCGACATGCCGTTACTTATAAATTTTGGTTGAAAGGGTGCGTAAACAATACATAGGAGTTTTCGCCCATCTTATATTTAGAATTATGATTAAAGTGATATAACTCATTTACCATACATAATAAAGACCTAGGGTCTTTTGATTTGAGACCTTTAAATATTATAAAGGCATAGGAAATAACATTTAATACTGATTTTTAATATTTTGATAACAAAATAGAAATTGACTGGTGGAAAGACCTTCAATTGTTCTCTGAACAATTGGTTTTTAATATTAATTGTGTTTTTTTCCCTTTTAAATAGCTGTCAGTAACTGCGAGTACTCTCAAATCGTACTTTTATGTTAATTTGACCTGTTGATACTATTTGTAATGATTTTTTGTTGTTTAATGTTAACATGTATCTGGTCTAAATACCTGCTTTGATTGTTTGTCACTTCTTCCGGCGAACTATGAACCTCAAAGTTATTTCCTTTCTCTTTGTTGGATAGCTAGTGTTTCGGCACCTGTACAAGAAGAAAACGAAGTTTTATCGAACAATTTTTACAGTTTTAATATTGATATTCACCCCACATGTACCAAGTTTAAGATTAGTTTTTTTTTTTAAATTGATATACAAGAAAGCCAAGGCTAAGTGTTGAATTGCCTCAAACATTGTACATGTTTAATGACAGTAAAAATTGAAATAAATTTTTTATATCATTACAGTACAAAGAGCGACAATATTCCAAGATGAAAACTGTCCTTATGATCCTTGTGGGAACATCCCAGGTCAGTATAATCTAAATATATAGAATGTTTTTGATTCAAACACTAAATAATTTTGGTAGATATTGTTAGAACGTTTGTTCTTCAATGAAATGTTGAGAATGCATGTTACTAATAGTTACCGAATTCAGTGTTCACAAATAAATGTCAGTGGCCAACCCGATCTGGAATCTTGATATCACAAGAGCATTAAACCCAACATATCATAGTGTTTACAAGATGTTACTTTTTAATACGTAGTTTGTTGTGCCAAACTTTATAGAACACGCGTGTTAAAACATTTGACTTTTTGCACAGTACACATGTATTTCCCATTCCACACTGTACACATGTATTCCCCATTCCACAATGTACACATGTATTCCCCATTCCACACTGTAAACATGTATTCCCCATTCCAAGCTTAAACAAAAAGAGTTGGTATTGCATTGTTTGATAAAAAGGCCAATTTAGATACAAATGATGTATCTTGTCGATAAATCCTTCTTTATAAATCAAAGCGCTGTAAGCGCTGAAGGCAGTTAACCAAAAACCAAGGCAACCGTAATTATGAAAACTGTGGCAATGTTGCCTCAACATTAAACATTCATATATAGTACATTCATGTTTATCTAATGATTTATTTATTAAGGCAAATAATTTATATGTTATCAAGGTTTTAAAAGCAATGCATATATCAATGTATATTTTTTTATGGTGAGTCTGCAGTGGTACAAGTTCCCAATGATTGCAGTTGTTCTACTTGGTAGTTAACCTTGGTTTCATTTGACTGCTAGAAGTTCAATTTGACGTAGTATGAACATGTAATAGTATGAATGGACTGGTTTCCCTGGAAAGAAAACTGAGTTTGTGTTCTATAGTACAAAAGTTATGAGACACGAATCAGACAAATGTTCACTACAACAGGGATCAAAGATGAGGTCTGACTGACTTGCCCATAGTAAATGTAAATGATTTGTTATTTTGTCCCATACATATGAATATATATAATTTAGGGGTGGGGATCTCAACGGTTTTCAAGTTTTCAAACAGGTAGGGGTAGGCAGAGGATTTAGGGGGCAGGGGGCCGGCCCGGTCCCCCCTTTTTTGTGAAAAAATTGGTTGCTTATATAGGGAATCACTGAAGCGTGACTGGAGAGGGCCCCTCTTAGGTCAGTCAGTGGACCCCACTTATGAAAATTTCTGGATCCGCCACTGGGGGTAGGGTGACCCTTGGGACTTCCCCTACATTTCATTTTATTTGTTATATTGTCCCATACATGAATATATATGGTTTAGGGGTGGGGATCTCATTGGTTTCCAAGTTCTCAAACAGGAAGGGTAGGGTGACCCAAGGGACTCCCCCTATATTTCATTTAATTAGTTATATTGATCCATACATGAATATATATTGTTTTGGTGTGGGGATCTCGACCGTTTCCAAGTTCTCAAACAGGAGGGTTGGGATGATCAAAGGGACTTCCCTTATATTTCATTTGATTTGTTATATTGTCCCATACATGAGTATATATGGTTTAGGGGTAAGGATCTTGACCATTTCCAAGTTCTCAAACAGGAGGGTGAACAGTGACCTCAGGGACTCCCCCTATCTTTCATCTGATTTGTTACATAGTCCCATACATGAATATATATGGTTTAGGGATGGGGATCTCGACCATTTTTAAATTCTAAAACAGGAGGGGTGGGGTGACCCCTAGCGACTCTTCCTATATTTCATTTGATTTTTCATATTGTCACAAACATGAATATATATGGTTAAGGGGTGTGGATCTCGACCGTTTCCAAGTTCTCAAACAGGAGGGGATGGAGTAACTCCAGGGACTCCCCCTATATTTCATTTTTTATTTATTATATTGTCCTATACTTAAATATATGCAGGGGCGGATTCAGACGGGGGAGGGTTGCGGGCTTGCACCCCCCTTAAATTTGCAAAGCATGGGTTGTTCTCAGCTTAATAAAAAAAAAACCGATAATTTTACCTCAATTTTTTTGAAGCCTCGCTCTGCTCGGCGAAAATTTAAGTTTCCGACCGTCCTAACCTAAAATCCTGGATCTGCCCCTCATATGGTTTAGGGGTGGGGAGCTTGACCGTTTCCAAGTTATCAAACAGGAGGGGGTAGAGTGGCCCAAAGAATGCCACCTATATATCATATGATTTACTTACATTAAGGTATATATAATATAGTTGCATTATTTGTGAAAATAAAGAATGAAACTTTCAGCTACTTTAATTGACCCTTCAAAATTGAGAAAAAAACAAATAACCCCTTGAAATTGCAGTAATATGTTTACACTTTAAAAGCATCTCACATGCATTATCATCATTTATAAAGAAAATTTAGACTGTGACCATGAACATGTATATTGTTAGATATACTGTTCCCAGCTGTCACGTTGTCAAAAAGTATTTTTTAGTTTCTGAATAAAATATTTTTCTGCTTTTTCTTTCTTTTACATATATCTTTTGGTTTACAATACTAGTGTTTATATTCATTTACCATGCATAGATGTATTTTTTCACCTGCTTGGATTTATTTTGTAAATGATCGTCAAACCCGGAATTACCCTTATCCGCTTCCGGAATCGGATCCGATTTTGTAAAATTTTGTCTTCACGGCCGCCATTGTTATGTGTTTACAATGTTGTTTTTGTCAATCAGATACGATTTTACTCGAATTTATACAATATTTGTTGGCGATTTTCTGTATAAAGCTAGCGGTTGAACAAAATGAACATCGCCGTCATGAATAATAATGATAAAAATAAGTTTTTAGCTCGTTTCATTGGAGACTTTGGTGAACATGGTGAAAAGCTTTGCAAAGTAATTTCTTATTTTCTTTCAAATGTAAGGCGTCTACGTCGGGCGTAGCTAGAAACCAACTATCCTAGTCGAAATTCCGCTTGCAAAAGTGGAAGGTCTCGGACCACCGCTAATTTGCACACCTGCCTCCAAATTGAAAAGCTACGAAAATTTCTTTTTCTAATTTGAAATTGCCGCCAACAGCATGAACAGTTGAACTTATTAGATAATAGACTACTGACGTAGTGGTACTACGTATTGATGACAAACAGTATTCCTACGACTTTTGTCATTTGGGAAATCAAAACTGCTGGTCTTAAGAGATTTTCGGCGATTAAATATTTCATACGATTGTTCTTTGACATCTTAGCTAAAAGCACAAGTCATAATGAACTACACAAGGATTTTTAATAAGCACTACTTCCTATGTGTAACTTTAAAACTTTTGGATAAATCGACGATCATTTAAGGTTTTTCTGGTCATTTTTTTTGTAATCCAGAATAAAAAGTATTTAAAAAGTGTTCAATTAGTTATATATAACATAGTAACAACCTAGATAATAACAATGGCAAGTATTTCAGGATTTATTGGGTAGAACACAAATCTAGGGTGCTCGCATAATGCAGCTTAACTGCATAAAAATCACTCTAATTCAAACAAAAAGTTCTCTGAACCTGATATTATCAAGATACTTGATTTCTAGATTAACATATTTGTTTCGTTTGGAGGAAGTGCTTTTTTAACAAAATATCGACATTCCCATAGGAACCAAATATGACCCTCTTCTTGTCGTCTTGTTTCATAGGAAGAAAAAAAGAAATGACCAATATCCTTTAACTTTACTTTCCGCTATACAGATGATGTGCTATCACAAAATAATTAATGATCATTAATCACAAAACTACTGAAGAACCTCCGAGGAAAATTCAAAACGGAAAGTCCCTAATCAAAAACTCAAACCCATCAAACGAATGGATAACGACTGTCCAACATTTAAGCAGCGCCAGCAAACGGAGTATGTGTCTCCCAATTTTCTTTGAAATCATCCCTTCGTAAATTTTACGGACGCCATCATGAGTTGGTTTACCGTTATGGAATATCCTTTTCTCAGATGATATCGGATATGCTTCTTTTAAATGACGTAACTATAAATAAACTCATCATAGATACCAGGACTAAATTTAGTATAAACGCCAGACGCTCCCGTTCCCTTTACACACATGTGACCTACCAAAATATACAATATACCGGGTTTGTAATAACATGAGCAACATGACGGATGCTAAAAGTGGATCAGAATCTGATTACCCTTCCGGAAGCACCTGGAATAACCCCAGCTTTTGGTGGGGTTCGTGTTGCTTAGTATTTAGTTTTCTATGTCGTTTCTTGTGTACAACGGTTTGTCTGTTTGCATGTATTTTTGGCATTTTATCTTCGATCTATAAGTTTCAATGTCCCTCTGGTATCTTTGATGTACATTTTTCAATATCTATTTTTTCAGGTATAAATGCAGACCCACGATGTCATACGATTTTCCAAGTGTTTGGATATGTTGTTACGTGTGGTAGTTTACTCGTGACATTGACGGCCATTTATCTGTACCTTAACACCCGACTTCATATTGCTATGCCAAAATTCCGACTAGAACAGAAGAAAAAGAACGCTTGGATTAAAGTACAAGACTCACTTTACAAAGGTGTGGTCAATATGATTCCACCAGCTTCGACAGGAGTAAACGGATTTAAATTGCCTCCTATTAAGAAAGCGATGAGGAAGAGATTTTCATCCCCGAACGAGATAAAGCATTTTGATCTTCCAAACAATTCTGATCTGGAAAAAGATGATTTGAATAAAGAAATTAAAGCAGACAAAATTGCTCCTTTGGGAAATAGTTACACGACAAATGAAAGGAGTAACAAATCAAAAACGGATTTAGAATTTTCAATGGCAAACGGACAATGATTATGCACATGTACACGGATATATTTCAAGTAGAGACATTAACGTATCGAGTGAAACGATAAATAAAATCACAAGATTTAAATGAGACCACGAAAAATAAGGCAAACCGCCATTTATAGCTTGCTTTTTATACAATGTGATTTGGACAGAGAGTTGTCTCATCGGCATAAATACCACATCTTCTTATTTATATTGAAAATAAAATAAACGAGAAACGCATTTTATACAGTACTAGCAGTCAATTGTAACGTTGAGTGTCTCGATACTGTATTATTCTAGCTCCCTTTTTTCTCTCTACTCGTTTTTTTTTGCACATTATTCCGTATAGACTAGGATTGACATTTTTCCTGTCGTAGGTCGGTGGTTTTCACCGGTTACTCCGAGTTTCTCAAGCAATAAAAACAAGTATAAACAGGGTAATGAAAGCGGGGGAGGGGGGGGGGGGACATCAACAAATTTTGGAGCCCATTATTCTCTGTTCTGTTAACCAAACCCGGATTTTGAAAGTTTCATTCAGAATTATAATAACAGATACAGAATTATGTTTTAACATGATGTAGTGGTATGTTCATTAAACAGTTAACTTTTTAACAAAAAATCGGCTTTCTCATTGGAATCAATTGTGTTCTCTTTTGACACCCATTTAAAAATCAGTTGAAAAAAGTTTCACTCATCAGTTTGACACAGAACACAAAAAAAAAAGCATCTTACAAAAATATTTAAACACAAATTACCGATTTGAGAAATCTCACAGTTACATCTTCAACGCAAATTACAACTAAAAAATACATGTAATTCAGTGTTTGTCGTTTGTTTATGTGTTACATATTTGTTTTTCGTTCATTTTTTTTTATAAATATAAATAAGGCAGTTAGTTTTCTCGTTTGAATTGTTTTACATTGTCATATCGGGGCTTTTTATAGCTGAATATGCGGTATGAGCTTTGCTCATTGTTGAAGGCTGTATGGTGACCTATAGTTGTTTATGTATTTGTCATTTTGGTCTCTTGTGGATAGTTGTCTCATTGGGAATCATACCACATCTTCTTTTTTATATGTATCCAAGACTAAAATATCAATTTGAATACATTCAATGAACTTAGTGAAAAAAAGTCATAAACAGTCAGAGAAAACATGATTTTGTGCGATGGCAAGATATAAGTAGCGATACGTGTAATTAATGGTAATAACTGTAAAGCAATGCTATTTAGTAATCATGACTGTTTTAATTTATTTATTACGAAATCAATATGTTTACCAATAGACACAATATCTAACGATCTGATCACAGTAGTTAAGGGATAATGTATTAAAATAAGCTTATATTTAAAGGGTTGACAAGTTTACACTGATCGTAGTCTAAATTTACTGACTTTATAAACAACATCACTATACACATTTATATTGCGAAACGATTTCTTATAGTAATGAAAACTTTCAAACCCCAATGTTTTTCTATGAAAAAATCTGTTAAAGGTTATAAGTAATTTGTGGTAACGAAATACTTCCATGTTCTAAAAGCAGTTGTTAAATTTGTCTTGATGAATTTCTTACACGAAAGAGGTGATATCACAAAAAAACCTATTTTGGAACGCAAAGCGTAGTCACTAGTAGACCCATGAACAACTAAATGGGGTGAGTGGTTACATGTTAATACGAGCAAGGAGAATCGTCTGAATTATTTATCAGTGAAATGTTATATATATTAGTTTCATTAAATGCAATGTTCATGGTGAAATTTTAGCTGGTCTGACACGAAGCGTCAAGTTAGCTAACCTCGTCACCTTTCGTCCCCCGTCTATAAACCTTCAAAAAACTCTGATGTTCCATATGTGTGTATATTATACTCTTCACAAAGCTCCAAGCTGTGTAATCATCAAACAGAAAACAGGTATAATTATTTCCGATAACTTTTCAAAGTCAATGACCATCATTGATTCAATGTTGCCTACCTAAATCTAAACATTTTATTTTTTAAAACGATAGTCTGAAGCACATCTTCATTTGAATACTACCATTGTGCCAATTGCCTCCATTTAAGGATCTATATACATTTGTACCAACCATTAAAGGCTGATAACTGTGTTCTTGGAAAAACTGATTATCATGATTCATATTTATGGATTTTTACGGGGAAAATATCAAAGAATGATGTGCAACCCGGAGGCTCGATGCACATATCTCTATAAAATTTCAGGTAATCTTCATTAATATAATGTCCTAAACATAATAAATATTACACTCAAATTACTTGTTTCCATAATTGAAAAACTTACTTACACTTATGGATTAAAGGATTAAGGCGATAATAAAGGATTAACATGTTTTTAATAGAAATTTTTCAATATTTACAGTATAGATCCGACATCAGCTAAGTTTGGAAAATGGAGGTGCAAATGTAAAATTATTCCGTAACGATATCATAACAATTTAAAATGTTGATTTTATTAGTAATATTGATGTGTGGCGCTGTGATGGTTAATGGCGCAGCACAATCTGGATGTACTTACGTTGATACCGATGGTTCAGCCCGAGGGATATACGAATGTGATTATCCATCGGTCTCTCTTCCTTTGTCGTATTCATCCTTCTCTAGTCCGATCCCACAAAGGATGAAGATTTATAATGTACATGGACAACTACCTGCTAGTAACCCAACATCCACTTTTTCCGGTTTTTCTGGAATGGGAACACTTGATCCCGATTATCCCGCGTCTCTAGAAATACGCTGCTCTACAGGTGGCACCCTACTTTTATTCTCGGGAACATTTACCGGGATGTCGTACCTCCAGGAACTATCAATTATCAACTGTGTTATCAGCAGTGGGTTTACGTCATCGGCTTTCTCAGCCATAGGTTCACTCAATTACTTCTTGGTGTACGGTGGCTCATTGACCACTCTGGCTAATGACGCCTTTACCGGTCTCGATATACAGAAGCTAACCACCGTTCCAGATCCGAAAGGTGAACTAGCTATGATTGGTGTTACATTACCTAGTACAACTTTACCACAAGGACTATTGTACTCACAGACTAATTTAGTCAGTGTAGTACTGGACAACCTCGGACTAACCGCCGTAAGAGCAGATGATTTTTCTCAGAATACTTTACTAGAGAAGATTTCACTACAGTACAATGCATTTACCGAGATTTCCTCCACGATCTTTGATGGCCTTGACCTACTATTGAGTGTGAACTTGATGGGAACTGAATGGAATTGTTCGTGTGAAAATATCTGGATCGTCAATACGGCGAATGCTAGCGGGTACGAGATAGAGACCGGCTATACATGTACCACACCAGCGCTGTATGAAAGTAAATATATTTTTTTGTGGTTTTGGTTTTTTTACGGGGGGGGGGGGGGGGGGGGGGGATGATATACATTAAGATCTATCATATTTTCTCTCTTTTATGAATAGAGCTTTTTTTTCAACAAAGTTTTATTAGTTCATATATTCTTATGTCGTATTGGATACTTAAACACCTAATTGACCTCTATTTTTTATAATTTAATTTATCTCAAGATTTCTCTCTTTATTTGATAAAGAAAAACCAAACAACAACAACTTAACTGTATTATGTAAATTGATTTGAATTGAATAATATGTTTATTAATTTGAATTGAATAATTTGTAATAATCAACGTAATTATAATATATAAATTAGAAGATGTGGTATGATTGCAAATGAGACAACTCTCCACAAGAGACCAAATGACACAAAAGGTCACCGTATGGCCTTCAAGCAAACCCCATACCGCATAGTCAGCTATAAAAGACCCCGATATGACAATGTAAAACAATTCAAACGAGAAAATATCGGCTCAATTCATGTACAAAAAATGAACGAACAACAAATATGTAACACATAAACAAACGACAACCACTGAATTACAGGCTCCTGACTTTGGACAGGCACATACATACAGAATGTGCGGGGTTAAACATGTTAGCGGGATCCAAACCCTACCCTAACCTGGGAAAGTGGTGTAACAGTACAACATAAGAACGAACTATAAAAATCAGTTAAAAAACTCATCAGATGGATAAAAATACAAATACTACAAATACAAGTGGACGTGGCCGGGTACTTGTACTTCCCAACAGCAAAACGACACTAAGTACAGATCTAGTTCAATGCCACTAACAACTAATAAAAAAATCATGCATCTAAGACTAAAGATGTAACACTATATATATGCTGATGTATATTTTTCTCTATTGACAGAAAGGACAGGAAAAGAATACTACATCAAAGAATGTGAAATCCCTGATCCTTGTATCTCAGAGGGCAAAGGTAAAAGTCTTAATCTCTGATCCCTTATTACGGTGGGCAAAGGTAAAAGTCTTAATCCCTGATCCCTTATTACGGTGGGCAAAGGTAAAAGTCTTAATCCCTGATCCCTGTATCACGGAGTACAAAGGTAAAAGTCGTAATCCCTGATCCCTGTATCACCGAGGGCAAAAGTAAAAGTTGAAATTCCCGATCCCTGTTTCAATGAGGGCAAAAGTAAAGATTTAAATCCCTTCATACATTTTTGTACTTGTATCACAGAGGGCAAAAGTAAAGATTTAAATCCTTCATATATTTTTGTACTTGTATCACGGCCGGCAAATGTAAATGTTTCAATCCCCGATCCCTGTATCACGGAAGACAAAGGTAAAAGTTTGACCCCCTCATCTTTGCTCCACAGAGGGCACAAGTGAAAGTTCAAATCCCCGAATCTTTTAACACGTAGGGCATTGCTAAAACATTGAACCTCTGTGCATTATATTCGGGAAGCTAACTTAAGATAACTCTTAAAATCCCTGATCTTAAAATTACTTCGATTCTGAATAGGACAATTAAGGTAATTTTTATGTCCGATAAGTATAAATGTAAAAGCGTTTGTGTAGGCTCTTCCATTAACCTCCCTTTTTTGTTTGTAAAGAAGCAAACGGATGGCACTGTGATTTTTCAGAGGGGGTAGTTAGAACAGTCAGCATGAACGGTTGTCGTATCTAGGTCAAATATGTCAATTTCGGAATGCAACACATTACAGTCATAATAAATGAATTAGTAACATCATGTGCACCATTTGATAGTCTGAAAGTGTTTTAAAGTTAAGGAAATATATTAAGTGCATGATTATTTGATAAAATTCATTTTTCTGAAGTAGATAATATACGCATGTGCAAACACATTTTATTGGATTTAGAGCATGGGTTTGTTCACTAAGCGAAAGAAGCACGTCATATTAGAATCATTCATTCAAGTACGTGATCATTTATTTTATCAAATCAACATAATTTATATAAACCCCGTCAAATTAGTAGTATAGCCAAACATTGTTTCGTATAAATCATATTATAAAACATGTAAGAAGTGCAAAGTATAACCTCAACGAGATACTCAACGCACAATAAAAAATTAAAAAAAAGCGAGGAGAGATATTTCATCATCAATCAAAAACTACAAGACTAAAATCAATTTATACAAATAAGGCCGTTAGTTTTCTCGTTTGAATTGTTTTACATTGTCATATCGGGGCCTTTTATAGCTGACTATGCGGTATAGGCTTTGCTTATTGTTGAAGGCCGTACGGTGACCTATAGTTGTTAATTTCTGTGTCATTTTGGTCTCTTGTGGACAGTTGTCTCATTGGCAATCATACCACATCTTCTTTTTTATATTGTATGTAGAAGAGCATAGACCTGCACCAACACACTTTGTCACTGCTATAATTGTATTCATGTCACATTCCGACAAAATGTATTTAATGTCATTGAATCTTAATTGTGTATTGTAGGTTTCCGTTGGGGAGTCGAATGTTTTATTCTATACAACATAATAGCGTATGCAGTACTATTATTTACCTTAATTATTGGCGCTTTAGCTTTAGCAATCGTATGCCATGTTAGACGAGATTTAATTACTGACAGAGAAAGACTTATGAAGAAGAGGAATATTGCATGGATGAAAGTTCAACAAGCTCTTCTACATGGAGGTGGGGGTGGTCAGAGACCCCCTGCATCGACAGCTCCGCCCATGCGTAAGGGATGGTAGCAGAGACCCATGCGTAAGGGATGGTAGCAGAGCATTATAAAAACAGTATATTATTCTCGTTGAATATACACAATTGATTGTGATAGTTAAATGTTAATAAATATTTGAAAATTGTCTTTAAATATGCTCTCCCTACTTATGATCACAAACACACAAAAACTTCTACAAAAGCGGTTGTTCCATTTATTGAATTATACTAGAAGTTCATGCATATATTCAAGACGAGAACAAATTAATCCTAAGAAATTGTTAACATAAAGGTGGGTTCTGGGTCGAATGAAAGGAGGGGCATTTAAATTGCCTCTCGAAAAGGGAACTAGAATAGTACCCTTGTCAACAGACCACCAGAAGTACTAATTGTTTCTTTAAAGGACAAAACACTAAGATTGTTACATACACATACACTGACGAGGTACAGGAACTTTGAACAAGATAAAATTGAGAATGGAAATGGGGAATGTGTCAAAGAGACAGCAACCGAAAGAAAATGTAAATTAACATTTGGTAGAGATAAATTATTACAATGAACACTTTCCTTCTATTTGTTTGATTTATAAAATGTAAAAAAATGACACTGAATTCCACGATGATCTGTAGATGTATACATTTATAGAGGTCTTTAGGTTTATGTGTCGTTTAAATGTTGTGTAAATTATATGTACTATATATCTCGTTTTATTCATTTAGAGGAATGCTGAATATAAGTTCTGCGAAAATATATTTACCCTCGTTATAACGAATTCAAATGTAACAGATTTATTAAAAAAGAATAAAGAACACTGTTGATGCCACGCAGGCAAAATACGCCATCCTACCCATGTTAGTTTATGACCATTTGATATTAGGAGTGAGAGGAGGAGGGTTATTTGATATTCTACAGTTTGGGGGGGGGGGGGGGGGTGCAGTATTTGCTGATTGACCATTCACTGTCATCTGCTTCTGCACATGCTATGTTATGTTCTGGGTTAGGGTAAGGGTTTTCCCACCTGTACACAGAATTCATTGGATAGTTTTGCTGCCGAAGGTCGTCGGTCTTCTCCCACACTCACTCCAGTTCCCTTCATAAAAAACTGGACCCCATAATAAGCTGTCTGAAAGTGGTATTTGAAACCATTAAATAAACAAATCTACGAAATATAATCATCTCAGACAAAAATAAAACCTGACATAAAACGCCAATGAGTTCAGTTGAGGCAAAGAAGAAAAAACGACGTCTTGGAAAATTGATAAGAATTATGACTAAAGAATTGTTAACAAAATATAACTTTGTTAACGATTGCCACTGGAATCCGGGAGAGATGTAAGGATGGATGAGCAGTACAAGTTATCTGTAGGACTGGTTCATGGCAAATCAAAGCAGAATGTGTAATTGTAATGGTAATCGAAAAATTTATTTAAAATTTAGGACTGCAAATCATAACTCGTACGAATTCGAATTCATACTAAAAACACCGGTCTGTTTAAGGTGGTATGGGAGTCTAACATAAAAATGATAGAATTTGTTCATACTTTGCCAAAATGTAGTATCTATTGATATATTGTCAAAAATATAATAAAAATGCTAGGTCACCGCGCATTTTCTCAAGCTACAGGTTGTGACAAATGACATATTTTGTATAGATTATACAGGAAAAAACACCATTTTGTGATTAGAAACCAAAGGAAATGATAGAATTGTAAAATAGATTAGGAAAAGATAGCTTTCAGACAATGCTTTGAGAATATCAAAAGAAAAGGTAGGTTCACCGTATTTTTTTTCTGGCTAAAATACAAAATAGGAAAATTCCATGAAGATTCTTTCAGAAAATGCACTGTTTTTGAGTTACCTCCCCTTAAAATGCCAATTTAAAAAACATTTAAAAACAACCAAAAATAATCTACACTTGTAAAAATATTAATAATTATATTAAGTTATATTCTTACAATTTGGTTCTTTTAAATGAAAATTCATATTAGATATCTTTATCCTGCATCAAATTTTGCTAATTTGATATAAAATCTGGACCTGAGGTTCTCTGTTTTTTACAATCCAAGATGGCGAAAGACACCCATACCACCTTAATGTACAAAACGAGAAACAACAAAGGATGTATAGCAAACATACTTCAACCACTAAGTTATAAGCTTCCAAACTGCGACAGGCACGTTATGTGGTATGGGCTTTGCTCATTGTTGAAGGCCGTACGGTGATCTATAGTTGTTAATATCTGTGTCATTTTGGTCCCTTGTGGACAGTTGTCTCATTGGCAATCATACCACATCTTCTTTTTTATACGTTCAATAAGAGGTTATATTAAACATGTTTTCTGGTGCCGATTTCCGCTCACCCCTAGCCAATAGCAGTTCAAAAGCTGGCTCTGCTCAAGAAAATTCCATAGTTTAAATGCCTCTGCAATGGACAGAAGCCTAAGACAAATAAGTTCCATAGAGTAAATGCCTCTACAAATGACAGAAGCCTAAGACAAATAAGTTCCATAGAGTAAATGCCTCTACAATGGACAGAAGCCTAAGACAAATAAGTTCCATAGAGTAAATGCCTCTACAATGGACAGAAGCCTAAGACAAGAAACATGGCATCGTGAAATTATTCGTTTGATCCGGAAACAATGATCAGAGCTTGTAGACTGTTTATTTGGGTCTTCATATTTTATATCACATTGTAATAACAAGATTCCTTGCTGGGTTACAATCATGTTTTTAGGCTTCTGTCATTTGCAGATGCATTTACTCTTACGGAATATTCTTGAGCAGAGCCAGCTTTGAACTGCCATTGGCAGAGTAATGTTTTGCTAGGATACTGTCATGTGCAAGGTCAACAATTTTTTTTCGGCTTTCTATTTGGCCCAAACATTGTTCTTCATTTGTTTCTACAAAATTCATTTCTTCTCTTTTTAACGATGCAATACTCTTTATATTTAGCAATAATAAATTATCATTATTTTTGTTTGTTTACTTTTTGATTTCAATGGATCTTTCAAAGTATTTAGATCGTACCGTTTCAATAAGCATGTAATATTTGCCACTACGTAGATGTTGAACAGGTAACAATAAAACAATACTTTTGTGCATACCAGGGTTTAATATTCTTTAATAGATCTAGAGCAAATAATAATTTGTCACGATTAAAGAATAAATATTCTTAATAATCCAGATTAAATATATTTTTGTTAATTGTAAAATGCTACATTAAAGTACAACCGTTATGCTGTATGTCTATATAATATTAACCAGTTTTATAGGATCAAAGATTAGGAATTAAGATCGTTGTTATTTTGAGAAAAAAATGGCGGACAGAAAATAAGAAAATTAGAGAGACAATCAGGAATATGGCACTTCTTTTAACCATTCTGATGTTTTGTATCTACAATGGTGATGCTGCAACACCTACCGGATGTACAGGGGATAGTTCTGATAGCTCTATCATTCATTACACGTGCGACATGACAAGTATCGGTGGATCTATCAGTTTCGCTGGATTCACGGATTCTGAGCCACAGAGGCTAACCATCTACAGCGCCAGTGGTACAGTTTCCGCGGGAACATTTAGCGGTTTCAGCGCATTTAGTGGTGTTAACTCTGATTACCCGGCAACTCTTCAGTTCCTATGTACAGGATCACTTTCGTTTTCTACAGGGACGTTCGGTGATCTCGGGTATTTTGAGGAGGTTTTTATCAAAGATTGTACTACTTCTTTGATTGCCAGTATGTTTAATAGTTTGGGAACGGCAAACAAGGTATCGATCAGTGGCGGAACACTTTCAACCATTGATGCTGGCACCTTCACAAGCCTGGACATCACACCAATATCAACAACAGCAAGTCCAAGAGGAGAATTGAGCATTAAGAACGTAGTACTAACGCCAGGAACATTTCCCTCGACATTCTTTGATCCACTAACGAATATTAAATTCATTTACTTGGAGAATCTAGGCTTGACATCTGTTGATGCAGCGTGGTTTAGCAGTAACACAGCCCTCGTGTATCTGTCTTTGGCTAACAATCAGATCACAACACTCCCGAGTACTATATTTGATACAACATTGGCGTTACTGTACATCAATTTACACGGTGCTCCTTTGGACTGTACAGATACCAGTACCACTTGGTATTATGATTACACTGTAGCCAATAACATCACTTTTGACGGAGCAGCTGTTTGTTCAACTCCAGCTGCTGAACAATGTAAGTTATCACTTGGTATTATGATTATACTGTAGCCAATAACATCACTTTTGACAGAGCAGCTGTGTGTTCCACTCCGGCTGCTGAACAAGTAAGTTATCACTTGGTATTATGATTATACTGTAGCCAATAACATCACTTATGACAGAGCAGCTGTCTGTTCCACTCCAGCTGCTGAACAATGTAAGTTATCACTTGGTATTATGATTATACTGTAGCCAATAACATCACTTTTGACAGAGCAGCTGTCTGTTCCACTCCAGCTGCTGAACAATGTAAGTTATCACTTGGTATTATGATTATACTGTAGCCAATAACATCACTTTTGACAGAGCAGCTGTCTGTTCCATTTCAGCTGCTCAACAATGCAAGTTATCACTTTGTATTATGATTACACTGTAGCAGTAACATCACTTTTGATGGAGCAGCTGTGTGTTCCATTCCGGCTACTGAACAAGTAAGTTATATATATCACTGAATATTATGATTATACTGTAGCCAATAGCATCACTTTGATAGAGCAGCTGTTTGTTTCACTCCGGCTGCTGACCAATGTAAGTTATCACTCTGTATTATAATTACACTGTTACAAATAACATCACTTTTGATGAAACAGCTGTCATTTCTAGCCTAGGTGTAAGTAATCAAGTGCATAGTGTATAGTTTGATTCTGTCAAATGAAGTAAGTATTATGTGATATTATTATGTCACTCGAATCCGTTGAATAGCGTAAGTTAACGAGTGTGTCATGTCATTCAAATATTCGAATAACGAATCCAAAGTAATCTTTGTCTTTTAAATCTATCAAACAAAGAGTATAAACGTCGACGTTAGGCAAACAACAATCAATCAATCAATCAATTCCGGTGCATAAGATCAATATTGAAAACAAGGTCATAATGACTGTAGTAAAAAGTAAAATCACAAAAATACTAGACTCCATGGAAAATCAGTACTTCAGAATAAAGTACTTCAGAATATCAGTACTTCAGAATACAACAAGACAAACCAATTGTTATGAAATATTCAAGATGTGTGATTACTACTTCCAGATAAAAGTTTAGCAGTTTGGGCACAGGCGTTTGCAACCTCAACTGATGCATGCAATGGAGAAATGGGTAAGACTTCGTTTTATTTTATATACCATTTTCATCTTTAATATACATTTTTTAACTTTTTTGTACTTGTGACGGAGACGAAACTTGTTTGCCTCTAAATTTATTGTATTACACGAATGATTTTACTTTATATTTATTTGTTTCATTTCTGTTTTTTTTTTTTTTTTGTAATGGAAAGAATGAAAAGTTATTTATTCATGCCGTTAATCCGACACTGTACGTGCACTTGACAAAACCAACATGAGTATGTATTAATTTTTCGTCATCGTAAATCACCGGGAGACATGAACACTCAGCAAAAGATCCCTTAGTTAATTAATAGGCAGAGAATGTCTTTTGTTTAAATTAATTGCAAATCATGTTACTTGTTACACGATACCATGCCAACGTTCTGGTATGATAGTAAGAAATAGAGTTCACCTAATTCTGTAGATAATCGGAACCCAAATTGAACATTTGCAGGAACGATTTGGAGACTGAATACAATTAGTTGCAGTAAAATTATGTTCTAAAACATATTTAATTAAACATATATTATAATTATATTAGAACTATTTTGTCTGTGTTCTATAGGAATTTATTCACGTGGCGTAATAAACCGCTTTCGTTGTCATGACGTCCACCAATGAACTTGACTTAACATGTGTATTATTGATTTATATTTTATAGGAATAGTAGTCGGCGGCTCTTGTATTGGTTTATTCCAGTTGATTTATATTTTATAGGAATAGTAGTCGGCGGCTCTTGTATTGGTTTATTCCAGTTGATCTGTTACTGTGTGACATTTGTGTGTCTGATATTTGGTATCGTTGCTCTTATACTGGTAATATATCTACGTCGCAGCACACTGAGAGCGAAGCAAGACAATGGCAGAAACGGAAACCAGAGGAAAGAGAAGAGAAAAGGAGGAAGAAGGGAGAAAAGAGATTCAAATGCATGGACTTAGTGGACTTAGATATCAAATGTTAATCCAATGGGACCTGTAAAAGATACAGACGTTTCAGATTATCCATTGGGCACGACGAAAACTTTATTTCTTTTATTATAAAATTGTTAACTTATGATTTTTTTCCATTGAATATTAAAAGGTGATATTTTAGATGTTTTATCATGATTTAGAAGTCTAGTTTATAACAATACGTACTTTGGATTGCATGAAAGCAACCACGAGGCATTTCAACATCACATTTCATTTCTCAATATAATTCTATATTCTAGACAGTTTTAAAACAAACGAACAATTATAAATCAAAATAAGAATAAAAGTTACAGAACGTAACAACCATTGAATTACTGAACCTCGTGTTTCACCTAAATTTGTTAATATCATAGGGTGCAATCAACAGTTTTTTTCTATGACGTCATATTTTGAGGGACCATGTATAAGTGACCCTTAGTGGTGAAATGATTAATAAAGATACCTGTATACAACTAGATATCACTGGAATCAGAATGTGCTCTAGTTTATAATGGAATAAAAAAAAAAGTGTACTTTTAATAGTATAAAAAAGTTTTATCCAGAGAAACTGGGAAAAACATTGCCTAATTTAAGCTTAAAAAACCTGAAATCAGGTCATGTGCACACCCCTGAAGACATGATACCTGCACATTTTTCATAATCAAAGTTGTATGAATTTCATTGATTTTTACCTGGTCTTTCAAAAAATTCATGCTTCAGACTACGTTCGCCTGCTCCGAAAAGAGCTACAGTGGCTGCAAATAAGTTTTGAATTTTCACTGCCAAAAAAACAGACTGTTTACAGTGTTGTCTCCCCTCAAAACATGAATATTTAATCTAATTTTTTAAATTATTTTAATCATTCAACCTGTTTTAATTGAAGTTAATTCACATATCTTTACAACCAAATACAAAAAACATGATACCTTTTCACCAATTATGTTGATAAAAAGGGACTTCCCTCCATGTCTATTTTTAGTTGGGGAATAACCCCCTAGTTTTTTTTTATACGAAACTGTTTATAGCACCCATAGTATCAGCCACACACTTATCAATCAAAGACCATATACACGAGTAAGGGTATGTCGAATGATTGCGAATGAGACAAATATCAATCCAAGGTCAAAGTTCGAAGCGGATGTTAATAATTAAGGGCAACCGTAGGACCTCGACGATGAGAAAAAACCCATACTGTATTTTCAGCTATAAAAAGCCCCGACATAAAAAAAAATGTAAAGCTGTAAATGTGAAAACTAGCGGACAAATATGACAGATATAAACCAATTACAACCGATGCACTACAAGATCCTGACTTTGAACAGACACACAACGAATGTGGTGAGGTAAGACATTTTAAAAAGGCGCCATTCCTCCCCTAACCGTAGCAGTGTTGTACTATACACAATAAGAACACACTATAACATCAGTTAAAAAGGGCTTAATTTTCCCGATTTATACAATGTAGAAAAACATCTAATACAACAACAAAGAAGACACAAACTACAAATCTGAGAGTACTCGCTAAGAGAGAGATAGCTAATTCAAAACATTACCATCTATTAAAAAAGCATGTAAATAAGCCTTGAAAGACTGAAATATCTCTAAGTACACATTCTACATCCATTGCATTTAGAGTTAAAAGGCGTTATTAACAGTAAGAGAAAAATGCGATCCTATGAAATGTTAAGATATTGGTATCGACAGTCAAGATATCTAAAGGCTCTAAATAGCGTTAAATTTGGTAAACCTATGTATATACCTGGCATCGTCAACAATGTATACTCGCTAACATTTCAACCTCTGGATTATGTTGTTGTTTTATTGCTGATCATTTATTGTATTTACAGCTTCTCTCTATCTTCTTATCTTTTTGGCTAAAATACAAAAAGGTAACAAATTGCCATTTAAAGCCAATCATTTATAAAGGGTCTGCAGTAACTAACAATTTCTGCTAAATTTGGCTTATTTGTAGATCAGATCTAGTCTTGTATGAGGAGTTAACTGACGGTTTGTTTATCTATAAAAATATAAAATGTGTAGATCTTGTCTTGCTGATCATTTTTGCTTATTAACGTTTTGTCTATCTATTACAGTTTTTTTCAGATATAAGTCAAAAATTAAAAAAAACAGGTAAAATTCGTCTATAAAGGGCATTTGTTAAATGAGCGGGAATCAGTCCGAGACTTATTTTTGTAACGGATTATTTCTATTCAAAATGTATTGCAATTTCTTTTCACAATGATCATAAATGAGATAAAATGCTGGCGATGTTTGTTTAATAATATTACTTGTATTTGAAATTTGAAATACTGTTTTAGAAATACTGTTTTATTGAAGGTCCTTCACGTTTGTTTACCTAGATAAAATTCTGCTATGTATAAAAATGTAAAGAATATTTGTCGCTGTATCAGTATCTGTGTAAAATTAGTATTTTTGTGGTTTTTGTCCCCCATTCATATTAGAACGGTGTGATCCCTCAATCTGCTGACTATTTTTGTGGTTTTTGTCCCCCATTCATATTAGAACGGTGTGATCCCTCAATCTGCTGACTATTTTTGTGGTTTTTGTCCCCCAGTCATATTAGAACGGTGTGATCCCTCAATCTGCTGACTATTTTTGTGGTTTTTGTCCCCCAGTCATATTAGAACGGTGTGATCCCTCAATCTGCTGACTATTTTTGTGGTTTTTATCCCCCAGTCATATTAGAACGGTGTGATCCCTCAATCTGCTGACTATTTTTGTGGTTTTTGTCCCCCATTCATATTAGAACGGTGTGATCCCTCAATCTGCTGACTATTTTTGTGGTTTTTGTCCCCCAGTCATATTAGAACGGTGTGATCCCTCAATCTGCTGACTATTTTTGTGGTTTTTGTCCCCCAGTCATATTAGAACGGTGTGATCCCTCAATCTGCTGACTATGTTTGTGGTTTTTGTCCCCCAGTCATATTAGAACGGTGTGATCCCTCAATCTGCTGACTATTTTTGTGGTTTTTGTCCCCCAGTCATATTAGAACGGTATGATCCCTCAATCTGCTGACTATTTTTGTGGTTTTTGTCCCCCAGTCATATTAGAACGGTGTGATCCCTCAATCTGCTGACTATTTTTGTGGTTTTTGTCCCCCAGTCATATTAGAACGGTGTGATCCCTCAATCTGCTGACTATTTTTGTGGTTTTTGTCCCCCAGTCATATTTGAACGGTGTGATCCCTCAATCTGCTGACTATTTTTGTGGTTTTTGTCCCCCATTCATATTAGAACGGTGTGATCCCTCAATCTGCTGACTATTTTTGTGGTTTTTGTCCCCCAGTCATATTAGAACGGTGTGATCCCTCAATCTGCTGACTATTTTTGTGGTTTTTGTCCCCCAGTCATATTAGAACGGTGTGATCCCTCAATCTGCTGACTATTTTTGTGGTTTTTGTCCCCCAGTCATATTAGAACGGTGTGATCCCTCAATCTGCTGACTATGTTTGTGGTTTTTGTCCCCCAGTCATATTAGAACGGTGTGATCCCTCAATCTGCTGACTATTTTTGTGGTTTTTGTCCCCCATTCATATTAGAACGGTGTGATCCCTCAATCTGCTGACTATTTTTGTGGTTTTTGTCCCCCAGTCATATTAGAACGGTGTGATCCCTCAATCTGCTGACTATTTTTGTGGTTTTTGTCCCCCATTCATATTAGAACGGTGTGCATGATCCCTCAATCTGCTGACTATTTTTGTGGTTTTTGTCCCCCAGTCATATTAGAACGGTGTGATCCCTCAATCTGCTGACTATTTTTGTGGTTTTTGTCCCCCAGTCATATTAGAACGGTGTGATCCCTCAATCTGCTTATTGTTTTGTCAGATTTCCGTATCCTGCTTATCACTGTTATAATGACGGTTGTAATTTCTCGCGTCCCGCCTTATTTTGTTTTTTTACGCACACGCTGACTTTCACGTGTCACGCTTACAAAAATACTGGCCAATTCCGCGACACGCTTCAAACCCAATGAGACACACTAGCAAGTATAACTATCTTTAACTCTATCATATTTTGATAATTATGTTTCTTAACCTTTAAGTTAACGCTTTATTATTTAATCTTACTTATATTTAATCCTATTACCATTTGTTAAATTGTATTTTCTAGCTTCGAATGTAGGACATCTTTAGGTTGGTCTCTAAATGATTTAATATTTATTTTTGTTAGATCTTATTAAGTTCTAATCCATATTTTGTAATACACCAATATTTGAACCTGTAATACATATTAGTCACAGTTGATAACATTTATAACGATCAAAAGATTAAATAGAAAAAAATTGGAACTAAAAGTTCAACATAATTTTGTGATCCAGCTGAAATAAGAAATGTGATTGTTTTCGTTAAAATGTAGACCATCATAGTCTGATTTAGGCTGCAGAATAGTGTTTAAATTTGAACTTTATCAAAACAAGATGAAAATTGTAGAAGTGTTTGTGTACTTATGTACAACGTACATCGGATATGTGTATAGTGCACAGCCTACCGGATGTACGTACGACAGTACAGATGCATCAACAGGTATCTATACGTGTACATTCGGAAGTTACACAGCACCACTTACCTTTACCGGGTTCACTGATCCGTATCCACAGCGTCTTATCATCAATGCTGTAAGCGGCACTTTACCAACAAACACTTTCTCAGGCTTTTCATCGTTCGCTGCTAATTTGATTGATCTTGATTATGCTGCAAGCTTACAAGTTATTTGTAGTTCTGGAGGAACACTTACGATTTCACAAGCTTTATTTTCGAGCATGAGTTATCTTCAAGAACTAAAAATAAGTAACTGCGACATTCAGTCGCTTCCTTCTAGTGTTTTCTCAAACTTAGTAACACTTAACTCTCTCTGGATTGAAGGAGGTTCAATGAACACACTAGCATCTAATATTCTTACGGGTCTATCTATAGAAAAACTGGACGTTCCCGTCCCGACCGCCGAATTTGTCATAAAGAACACTGTGGTTTCCGGTAATCAAATCCCGGTTGGTATGCTTGATGGACAGACTCTTGTCAAATCAATAAGATTCGACAACATCGGACTGACTTCAGTTGATGATGCACTGTTCGCTCAGAATACAGCTTTGACGTCTTTGTCACTTGCTGACAATGCTGGGATAACAAAGATAGAAACTGCTTTGATTAGTACCCTAGAGGGATTATCTTCCCTTGATCTAGATGGTATCCCGTTTGAATGCACGTGCGATAACTTATGGATCCTCACTCATGCCACAACGAATGGTATAGCCTTACCATCAGGAATCATTTGCGGTACACCTGCTGAATATCAGAGTACGTATATATTATAATGACAATTGTATAAATATATAGGAAGATGTGGTATGAGTGCCAATGAGACAATTCTCCATCCAAATAACAATTTGTAAAAATAAACCATTATAGGTCAATGTACATTTTGTAAATGTAGGTTGCACTTGTAAATGCATCTGTTTCACAAGCCACACCTCTTTTGGGGAGATAATTAATACTCATAGATACTTTGTTTTTATACGTAATGATTCCAAGATATGACAACTACAGTTGTACATGTTTCATCTCATAGAGACACACATGTAATGTGGGAAATGTTACCAGTATCAATACACATGAATGGCGGCCAAATTGAATTCTGAGAAAGACCCAAGTGAAAGGAGGGAAATAGTAGATAATTTTAGTATAATGTTTAACTCTTGGTAGGTCGGGATGCTGTACTTCATCTGAAAGTCAAAGTGTTGCCTTCAAAACGAAACAAAATAAAAAACTATCACCTTTAAGGTAAGTCACTGCAAGGTTAAGCCGGCCGCTATCGTTGGCTTTATTACATTTAATACTGGTTACATTAAAAAGGGCTTCACTCATGGCTCATTTGGTAAATAAATTTAAAAAAAATGAAACAAAACTCTCTTTTAAGTTTTGTGTGTATGCTAAAAAATCGAATCCTACTGTACTACTAGTATTCCTTTATAATTGGCAAGGGTATATGGTTTTCAGACAAGAAAGCTTCCAAGTATTATGACGAGATGTGTGACACTGCAAACGCTTGTGGAGATTTACCAGGTGAGTAGGACGTTAAAATATATAAAAAGAACGATCCAAATGCATAAGGCGAAGAAAAACCAACTACCTCGTGGTCAGAAAAAAACGAAAAAAGGACCTATACATTCTACATAACTCTACATGAGAACTTAACATGTACAACTAGAACACCAAAACAAGACCGGGGTTGATCTCTGGTCGATTAATATAAACCACGAATTCAAACCATAAACAATCTTCTGTATTCAAAACAATTGCATGTGATCACGTGGGACAAATTGCTTTATAAATTTGTCGACATTTTTGTGATTAAAAAGTAAAGTTTCTTCCAGAAATTTTTCTTCCACTGACCATAGATTAATTCCATGAATACAAAGTGGTATACGACATCTCAGTGAATTATCAAAATGAAATAATATCAATCAACATATATTTCAGGTATAACCCTGGGTCCAACGATATGTATGACTATTATCGAGATTGTCAGTTACTGTATCCTAGCTGTTACCATGGTGATAGCTATAGTAGCACTTGTTATTATATGTTATGTCAGAAGGAAACTGGTCATTGCCAAAGAAAATCTAGAGAAGAAAAGGAATAGCTCGTGGGCACGTGTACAGAATGCACTGAAGAAGGGCGGGGCGTCTGGTCAGAAACCACCATTGAGATCGTCACAAGTAGATGGTTGGGTGTAACACATATTGATAAACCGAAAGATACCTGAGTTTGCTGTTTGAACATTACAGCGCCAGTCCTACATTGTTGGTAAAACATATGTATATACACTGTATACAATTGCTTAACATATAGATGCTTGGAATTTTTTGTACGTCATTAAAACACATTTAATAAAATGTTTTATGGAAAACGTTTTAACATAAATATTTTTTAAATGCAGATTCATACGATAATCTCCAGCACATAGCAGGTAAAAATGTCAAAAGTAGGGGTACAGCATCCAACATTGTGTTGTTATCTTAATCACTATAAAAACAAATACAAATATGTAACAAAGAAGACTTACAAAAAGACCAAATAGACAAAGCACATTAGCAAAAATAGAAAGACAAGAATACAAAAAATATCATAGAACAATAACACAATGACGGGATGTATAAGTACTGAGCCACGTCATACATGTATGCATCAAAGAAACACAAAAAGGCATATAGACGAACTACATTAGCAAAATTGAAAGACAAGAATACAAAAATTGTGAGAACAATAACATAATGAGGAATAAATAAGTACAGAGTCTCGTCTAATGGATATCTAAACAAAAACAGACTAAAATTTAGTTTTTACACCAAAAGCGCGTTTCGTCTACAAAAGACTTATCAGTGACGCTCTAAAAAGGTCAAATAAAGTACAAAGTTGAAGAGCATTGAGGACCAAAATTCCAAAAGGTAATCTATTCCTGAGGTAGAAAAGCCTTAGTTTTGTTTCTAACATACGTTTGCAATATTACATAAAATTGGACAAACTATGCACTCGCTAGAAATGCGTCTACAGTTTGTCGTACATCGTTTGTAAGTACAAACGCTACATTTGTTTCTAACTTCAACCTGATTTAACGATGTATTTGTTTCTACGTTTGTAACAAAGTATGTTTACCAACAACATACACATGCATTATTGAAAGTTCAAACAGGGTCAGTAAACACTGATTAAACGATGTATTCACAGTATTGTTTCTACTTTTGTAGCGTTTAGAAAACAACAACAAACGCCACACAACGTTTACAAAATTTTGGTTAGAAAGAAATGCACCCTTAGTATTTCAAAAAACAGTTAATTTATAAAATATGACAATATCAATGATAATTCATGCTGACTACTGGGCTAGTGATACCCTCGTGGAATTAATGTTATTTGGTCTCTAGTAACAAATAAGGTGTATCGACTTCACGAAATATTTATGATTCTGATTTGACAAGACTCCCCTATAGACCCTTCATGTATGTCTAAGATGCTTATATCGTCAATAGCAGGGATAAAAAAGATTTTTTCTTCTTCTTATTTGACCTTTTGTCAACCAATTTTCTTTCTTTGCATATTCACAGATTTAGGCTTTTGTTTATATTAAATGTAAAGCAATTCCAAACAATGAAAAAAATCCACAGCATATACATTGTAGTCGGCTATAAAAATTCGCGAAATGAAAAATATGAATCAATTAAGTTGAAAATACTAACGGCCTAATTTAAAAATTACGCAAAAACAAATATGACAGATATGAAATAACAACAACCACTGAATAACACTCAGAATGTGACAGTGTTAAACATGTTTGTGACCAGTTAACCTTCCGACAACCTGGCTTAGTGTTGCAACAGAATGTGACAGTGTTAAACATGTTTGTGAACACTTAACCTTCCGACAACCTGGCTTAGTGTTGCAACAGAATGTGACAGTGTTAAATATGTTTGTGAACACTTAACCTTCCGACAACCTGGCTTAGTGTTGCAACAGTTAACCTTCCGACAACCTGGCTTAGTGTTGCAACAGAATGTGACAGTGTTAAACATGTTTGTGAACACTTAACCTTCCGACAACCTGGCTTAGTGTTGCAACAGTTAACCTTCCGACAACCTGGCTTAGTGTTGCAACAGAATGTGACAGTGTTAAACATGTTTGTGAACACTTAACCTTCCGACAACCTGGCTTAGTGTTGCAACAGAATGTGACAGTGTTAAACATGTGTGTGAACACTTAATTTCCGACAACCTGGCTTAGTGTTGCAACAGTTAACCTTCCGACAACCTGGCTTAGTGTTGCAACAGAATGTGACAGTGTTAAACATGTTTGTGAACACTTAACCTTCCGACAACCTGGCTTAGTGTTGCAACATAATGTGACAGTGTTAAATATGTTTGTGAACACTTAACCTTCCGACAACCTGGCTTAGTGTTGCAACATAATGTGACAGTGTTAAACATGTTTGTGAACACTCAACCTTCCGACAACCTGGATCAGTGTTGCAACAGTTAACCTTCCGACAACCTGGCTTAGTGTTGCAACAGAATGTGACAGTGTTAAACATGTTTGTGAACACTTAACCTTCCGACAACCTGGCTTAGTGTTGCAACAGTTACCCTTCCGACAATCTGGATCACTGTTACAACAGCACACCATTACAACAACATAGTAGTCCAGTCAATCTAGCATAATAGTTATCAAAAGTACCAGGATTATAATTTAGTACGCCAGACGCGCGTTTCGTCTACATATTAAGACTCATCAGTGACGATCAAATCAAAATATTTATAAAGCCAAACAAGTACAAAGTTGAAGAGCATTGAGGATCCAAAATTCCAAAAATTGTGCCAAATATGGCTAGGGTAATCTATGCCTGGACTAAGAAAATCCTTAGTTTTTCGAAAAATTCAAAGTTTTGTAAACAGGAAATTTATAGAAATGACCACATGATTGATATTCATGTCAACACCGAAATGTTGACTACTGGGCCGGTGATACCATCGGGGACGAAACGACCACCAACAGTGGCATCGACCCAGTGGTTTATATACCCAGATAGCAATACTTTGTTGGGCCAACATTGGTGATTGGGACAGTTGGTAAATAGTTGACGTTGGCAGCACAACAAGAAACCGACGTTGGCCTAACAAAACTCAGCCAACAGTTATTTTGACACTATTGGCCCCTTGTTGGCCCAACAAAACTCAGCCAACAGTTATTTTGACACTGTTGGCCCAACGACTTTCCACCAACTGTCATTTTGGTGTTATTGGTCCAATGTTGGTCCAACATTTTCTTACCAACTGTTATTTTCAAAGTAGCTTGCCCAACGATATTTGACTTGCGTTATCCATTGGTTCAGTGTAAGATCTTCTGCCTGAAACTACTTAACCAATTTTATTCGAACTTTATTTGAATGATTCTATGTTATCGTAGAGGATATAGATTGTGTTTGAAGGGCATTGAGGACTTAGTAAAAAATCAAATAATAAAGTCTTCCCAAATAGGAACCGTCTGTGCCAAGAGCTAGAAAATTCTAAGTATTTTGAATAATTCAAAAGTTTTTAAAACAGTATATTTATGAAAAAAAAACCCATATCATTGATATTTCATGACAATATTGAAATATGAGCCAACATTGTGCCAACAATATGCCAACGTATTTAGTTCTTATCTCCCCGTATTATACCACAGATTTTTTAATTTGTTTTAGATATTATTTCAAAGTGCAAACCAAAAAATGTGCTCTTCATTCTCTTTATCTAATATTTTCAAATCTGTGTAGTCATTTAAATGTATTTATCTTAATGATTGAATAATTTTATGCACAAACAAAAAATACTTAAAACCAGCCCAAAAAAACAAATAAAATTTGAATATAGTTTCTGCAAGTTGTTAAACAAATCAACTGAACTCAGCTGTTCATGTGACACGAATGTTATTCCACACTCTCCACATGACAGCTGAGATTGACCTGCCAATATAATATACATGTTATTCTAGAATAATGGTTTTTTAATACATAACATGAAATGCATGTAAAACATGATTGACAGACTGAAGCCATCGTTGGCATACTGCTGTTCGACCAACATTGGTCCAACATAATTAAAAAAACTATACGACGTTGGTAGACTGTTGGCAAATAGTTGACATTGTTGGCAGATTGTTGGCAAATAGTTAACCTTGTTGGCATACTGATGTTGGGCCAACAAAGACCCAACATGTTGGGCCAACTGAGGGCCGATGAGCAAAATGACGTTGGCCCAACATAGTTTTCCAACATTGGCCCAACAATGTTGCCAACATTACACTTAATTGTGAAGAAAAACATCGTAAAAATGGCATTTAATGTAATAAAATCGAGAATGGAAACGGGAAATATGTCAAAGAGACAACAACCAAGCCATAGAGCAGATAACAGCCGAAGGCCACCAATGGGTCTTGAAAAAAACGAGAAAAATCCGCACCCGGTAGTGGTCCTCAGCTTGCCCCTAAATACAAACGTGTACTAGTTCAGTGAAAATGGACGTCATATACTAAACTCCAAAACAAATAAATGAACTAACATTAATAAATATACATATACATAACACTAACAAAGGCCAGAGGATCTTGATTTTTTCTCTCTTTTATTTTGTTTTATTTATTTTAATCCTGGTATCTTTGATGAGTGTATTTATCAGCTTGTTATTTTGATAAAAAAAGTAGCGAACATCTTTAAACATAACTTCAGTTTTTTTCTAACCTCACGGCCGAGATAAACGGCTTCAAGAGATTCCTTATTTTATTTGTTTTAAGTTGTTGGACTGCTGACTCAGTTAAAAACACCCAGTTTGAAATCTCTTTGTATTCATCAATTTATAAAAGATACTTTTATTAGAAATTTATTTTATAAAAACCTAAACTACAGGAACAGTTATCATTAGTTTATTGGAACTGTTAGTTTGTAACCCAGATTTGTTTTTTTTTTCTCTATGGATTTATGAGTTTCGAACAGCGGTATACTACTCTTGCCTTTATTTATCATGCCGTTTATAAAAAAATCAAAATATTAAAACCAAATGCATAAAGAGCGTCTATACTTAATCCTTAATTTATTTGTTTTGTTTAATCGCATTTATAGTGCAAGTAAATTGCAGACTGTATAAAAGGGATTAAACCCATAAGTTTACATTACAATAACAGATTCTATGTTATGTTTTATTATATCTATGTTGTCTAAAATGTTTAAGCATTGTAAGATTTTTCCGTTTGCTATCTTCTTTACTTTATTGCTTGAGTTAACAAATGGAACATCTCCTACTGGCTGTAGTTATGACAGTGCCTATTCATCAACAGGGGTGTATACTTGTGTATTTGGAAGCTACTCGGAACCTTTGACTTACTCAGCGTTTTCAAGTCCTCTTCCACAAAGACTGAAGATTACGAATTTAAACGGAAACTTGCCAGCCAGCGGAAGTGCATTTTCGGGATTCTCAAGTTTTACCTCCGGTTCGTTCGACAGCAATTACCCAGCTTACCTTGAACTAGTCTGTACTACGTCAGGTTCGATAACTCTTACAACAAGTACCTTCACCGACATGAGTTATCTACAGGAAGTTAAATTTTCTTATTGTAACATAGTTTCCTTATCAAATGGCATTCTAGGGTCATTCGGAAGTCTGAACTCATTGATTTTTGAACACGGATCCATAGCGTCTTATTCGACAGACTTTTTGACATCTGTTACGATTGAATCACTTGCTGTTGCTAAACCTAAGGGAGAACTAATTATAAAGGATTGTTCGATTACACCAACTACAATACCAGCAGGTGTGTTCGACGGACAAACTTCGATACGAACAATACATTTAGTAAAAGCTGGGATTACAGCTATTGATGCTTCAGCGTTTAGTCTGACAACTCAGCTCAATTATATGTCTCTGGTCGACAATTCTATTACGTCATTGGAGAGTAATCTCTTCACAAGTATGAAAAGTTTGTCGTCCATTGATCTAGGTGGACTTGCTTATGACTGTTCCTGTTCAAATTTAGACGTCCTGACGTATTCTATTGAACACTCTGTAAAACTGCCCTCTGACTTAATCTGTAACACACCAGCTAGTTACCAAGGTATGTTTTATATTAAAAAATGAAATTCGTTTACTTTGTTAAATAATTCAAGTGTTATCCTTACCTTTAAAAAACAGCACCTGCAAAAAAATTAAACACAGTTTAAAATAGTGACGGAGCTTTAACTGACAGAGATATATAACTTGTGCGCGCAAGTTAGTAACTTGTGCGCGCAAGTTGGTAACTTGTGCGCACAAGTTGAAATTTTTTTTTTGCATGGCACTCCAGGGCTTCCGTAGAGATATATTTTACTTTGAAATATCCTGTTATCTTTTTGGATTCATACTCAGGTAGTCTAGAAATAGGAAAAAACAAGCCTGAAATGGGTGTTTTCAAAAACTGTTCTTGGATAAATCAGACTTTTGTTCTCTCTAAAAGCGCACATATTTCAACTAAATTAAAATATAAAATTTATTATAATTTAAAACATAAAATGTTGATCGGACAATCAGGTACAACAATATTTGAAGTTTTAGATAAATGATTATGCTTGGTATATTTGTAGATAAAAAGGCGACAAAGTTTTACGCTGAGACCTGTGCTACAGTGTCAAGTTGTTCAGGTAAATTTAGATTTTGGTTTCTTTCAAAATCAATTGTTTATTTATACCGGTATGTGCTGATCTGACAAAATCAATTATTTATTTATACCGGTATGTGCTGATCTGAATGATTGTTTATTTATACCGGTATGTGCTGATTGTTTATTTATACCGGTATGTGCTGATCTAAATGATTGTTTATTTATACCGGTATGTGCTGATCTGAATGATTGTTTATTTATACCGGTATCTGCTGATCTGAATGATTGTTAATTTATACCGGTATGTGCTGATCTGAATGATTGTTTATTTATACCGGTATCTGCTGATCTGATTGATTGTTTATTTATACCGGTATGTGCTGATCTGAATGATTGTTTATTTATACCGGTATGTGCTGATCTGAATGATTGTTTATTTATACCGGTATGTGCTGATCTGAATGATTGTTTATTTATACCGGTATGTGCTGATCTGAATGATTGTTTATTTATACCGGTATGTGCTGATTGTTTATTTATACCGGTATGTGCTGATCTGAATGATTGTTTATTTATGATTGTTTATTTATACCGGTATGTGCTGATCTGAATGATTGTTTATTTATACCGGTATGTGCTGATCTGAATGATTGTTTATTTATACCGGTATGTGCTGATCTGAATGATTGTTTATTTATACCGGTATGTGCTGATTGTTTATTTATACCGGTATGTGCTGATCTGAATGATTGTTTATTTATGATTGTTTATTTATACCGGTATGTGCTGATCTGAATGATTTTTTATTTATACCGGTATCGATCTGAATGATTGTTTATTTATACCGGTATGTGCTGATCTGAATGATTGTTTATTTATACCGGTATGTGCTGATCTGAATGATTGTTTATTTATACCGGTATGTGCTGATATGAATGATCATCTGATTTTTGTTGTTGTTGATTTTATAACTAACCAAGGTAATAGAGATGATTGAATGTCCCCAAAAGTTTCGTCCCCGCGATAACCAATTATCAGTTAGTGTATGACTTATACCCGTGCGTTTTACTAGTGTATGACTTATAAATATACCCGTCCGTTTTAGTGTATGACTTATAAGTATACCCGTCCGTTTTACTAGTGTATGACTTATAAGTATACCCGTCCGTTTTACTAGTGTATGACTTATAAGTATATCCGTCCGTTTTACTATTTCATTGATTGTTAGTGTTTGATCAAACTTTCAGCACTATTTCCTATTAGCTATTACAACATCACGTTTCAGAACAAGTAGGGTAAAATGCAAATTTCATAAAATCGATTCCAATTAGCGGTAATTGTTGATTAAAATTCCGAAACGATTTTTGTTCGAGCACACGTCAAATTAATTCCGGCCACGAAACCGGTTCCGGCTATACGAACGTCCCTGAAAAAAATCTATTCCTTACCGAATCCTTAATCGTCGAAGATACCCTTTTTTATTGTTGCTAGAAGTCGGCGTGTTAGGAAAACTGGCAATTATATTCAAGGAAGATTGGGATCGAATGCACATGCCGTGGACGGGGTTTCGAACTCATAACCTACGTGACAGGCTAGTGATACAGTAGATCAATATATAGACCACTAGGTCACTAACGGACCCCATATCCCTTTAATTGTTATCGTCCTCCTCTTTTTATCAGCGTTCCTCAAAATCATCTTCCTTTTTGAAACATCTTTTAGTTATTGTATCTATTCGATATGTTCTCTTCGAATGAGAAAAGAAATATTTGCCACTGGACGTTTAGTAATTAAAACGTCAATGAATGAACCTAAAGCATGATTTATATTTATTGATTTTATTGTTGATGTGTTAAACTTTAGCTCGAAAAAGAATTCTACTTTGATTTAAGTTGCGGTCGAATTTTAATACTTACTTTAATTTGATTGTAGGTCTGTCTTGTTATACTGCGATAGAAATCGTAGGATTCGTCTTACTAGGCCTGGCACTAATTGTCGCATGTGTTGCCTTGGCAATGATTTGTCATGCAAAGCGACAAATAACTTCTGCTGCAATAACATCCAGGAGAAGACGACCAAATAGATGGTCGAAAATGAAAAATGCCATGAGAGCTACAAATCGTGGTCGTCGAGGAGAAAAGCCACCGATGAAATCCAAATATTGAGGTTATATGAAAACGAATGGATTCAATTAAGGAAATTTTCTGATTTCCTTCATAAAGTAATCAAAGTATATTGATGCATGTATCAATAGGAACAATAAAAAAATTTAAAAATCACGATTATTTATTCAATTTTTATCTTTCATTCGTGTCAATAAAAATGGCGGTTTTGTTTTGTGTATTCTGTAGTTTGAATTAGAGACGATGAGAGTAGTTGTCGATGGTAGCATCCACACAGACCTATTTAGAACTAACTGATGAAGAAAAGACACTTTAATACAGCTTCATTTGAATCCGATACGTCCGGCTTCATCAGATGCCCTCGAAATGAATAAAAAGCCAAAATTTACGCCGGATAAAAATTAATTTACCTTTAACTGTGTTTTACGAAAAATAAAATTTCTTACATTTTGAAAATTATAATTACAATGTATGATACATTTGTGTTTATCCGTATTTAAAAAAATAAAAATGTCATATAAAAAAAAATATGCTAAAAAATTAAGAAGTTGTGGTTTGATTGCCAATGAATCAACTCTATCGTAGACAAAATGACGTACAAGTTAACTTCTATAGGTTACTGAACGACCTTCATCACACAGCAATTAGCTATAAAGGACTCAAAGAGAAACAATGCTATTCAATTGAAAGGAGAAAACTAATGACATAATATATGTACAAAACAGTAAACGCGATATTTAAATTGACATTTTTTACTGTATGATAAACTTAATTCATAGCATATATTTAAAATAATGAGTTTTCGATAATCCATGTTAATCCGACTAAACCGTTTTATAATATTCAACAAGACCCAACTATTATGCTGAACAGCCATTGACATATTTTAAATATGGATTCATAAATGTTTATGTACATTACTTGAAAGTTGGAGTTATTTTAGTGCCGAATTGTGGTTTAAGTTATACACGATGAAAACAAACATCAATGTATTGAATGTTCTACTGTTTCTTCTACTGATCAACTTTTCCTCGAGTGCTCATCCCACCGGGTGTTCCTATGATGGTACATTAACATCAACTGGATTATATACTTGTGATTTAGGAAGTTACACTGCACCTCTAGCCTATAGTTCTTTCTCCAGTCCTCTCCCACAGAGATTGAAGATTACTGGTGTAACAGGGACATTCACTTCTCAATTGTCAGGATTCTCAAGCTTCTCCACTGGTTCTTTTGACGCCAATTATCCAGCAAGCCTCGAACTGGAATGTTTGTCGTCTAATTCGTTAACGTTATCCAGTGTCTCCTTCACAGATATGGGTTATCTGCAGGAAGTTAAATTCAGTTTCTGTAACATAGTATCGTTGACTTCCGGTATGCTGTCTCCATTTGGAACACTCAATTCCTTACGATTTGAAGGGGGTTCTATTGCTTCATATTCAAATAGCTTTCTAACTGGACTCATAGTGGAACCCGTGACATCAACTCCAGAACCGAAAGGAGAACTTGTAATTAAAGATTGTACGATTACCCCGACGTCCATACCTGCCGGGACATTTGACGTTTTGACAACAGTAAAGTCCATTCGTGTAGAGAATGCTGGCGTTACAGCGGTTGACAGTTCACTATACAATCTGGCAGTAGCTGTAGATGACGTATCTCTGGCGGATAACTCTATAACTACTCTAGACAGTGCTGTATTTAGCAGCCTGAAGGGTCTATCTGATATAAACCTTGACGGGATACCGTATGATTGTACTTGTTCCTCCCTTGTATTTCTACAGTCTTTGTCTCAGAACTCGATCCGCTCGGCGGGTCCTATCTGTAATACGCCAGCTGCCTATCAAAGTAAGTAACATTGCATAAACTTCTGTTTTTAAATTCAGCTTGTTTCAAGTCAAAACACTATAAATAATTACCAACAGTAATTATTTGAAAAACAACTCCAAATTAAAGAAGACTTTAACATTGCCGAAACTATACAAACTAGTGTTGTGTCATTTATATGTGTAGTTCTTCTCTTTATGTATAATGTATGTATGTGTGTGTTTCACCAATATGGGTGTATTTGCAAATACATTATTTTAATTTTAATTCACATTAATTCAACAGGTTAAACATTTGTGTAAACAAATATAAAATATATCATACATTTTTTCTTAATGAATTCATGCATGTGCCAAGATCATATCGAATAAAAGAATGTTCAATCATAGAAAACTAATGTATAAAGAGGTGGTTTTGTGCATACCATACGTCAATGAGACAGAAATCTGACAACACACAAAACCAACAGAGGTCGTAATAATTAAGCAATAGACATGTGTTTATATTACAAATCAAGGTGAACATCGTTCAAGTGTAGAAAAAAGTAAACATGACTTTAGAGATGAAACCGAACAAAGAATCTAGACATTTTCAAGGTTTTAATAAAATCTTTACCGACAGCAGGGTGCTTTCTTGTTTTTTTTCAGGAATGATATTTGATTGTTTACTCTTTTTACATCAGTTTTTTTTTTTCAAATTAAATCGTGCATTGATTGTGTATGCATCTCAAGTGTAATCTTAATTGTTATTGTAGACAAGAAAGCGACAAAATACTATGCAGATTCGTGTGATCTAAGTGTGAGCTGTGCAGGTTAGTATATTACAATAACATGAAGTATTTTATAACAGTAACATACTCAATGCCACGAAGAAAGGATCTGAAATCACTACGTTTTACTTTCTCTTCTGGTAAATATTTCATGAGCCAATGGAAAATCAGCCTTCACATTTTTGAAGGTGTGTATGAATACGATAATACAAGAGAATCCCGGATTGAAAACACAGAAAGTAAAACCGAACGTTTTAGATCCTTGTAAAAGTAGCTTACTAGTATTAATATAGTATATTAATAAGATTGTCATTTCTTGTTGTTTTAACATAAATATTTTTAAAATCCTCTTTACATTCACTAAGTACACATGGAAAAAAACAGTTCAAATGTAAGCTTACATGCAATTTAAAGACTATATCTACAAGACTGTTGGACCAACTAATATGATTTTAGTATACACTTATTGTCAAATTGTTAATAATGAATTATATAGTATGATATTAATGTACCTTTATGTTTAGATATAGCCATTGGATCAACCTGTATGACTGTGTATGAGCTTGTTGGTAGTATTCTAAGCTTTGTTACCCTAGTGTTAGCGGCAATAGCACTGGTTATCATTTGCCATACCCGACGTCAGCTCATGGCAGCAACCTCTAACCTGGAAAAGAACAGGAACAGTGGATGGTCTAAAGCCAAGGATGCTATGGATACAAATAGATCCATCAAACCTCCAATGAGAGGATCACAGGCTGTACATGGTTGGGGATGAGATCTTAAGTGACTACATGGATCGATAGTTGTCAGTGGTACGACATGGACTAATCGAAACTATATTTTTAATTTGTTATAAAGTAAATGGAAAAAAAACATGTATTTTAACTTAATATTATTATATAAGTATGTTTTCAAAATTAACGTAAATACCCGTTATATAATTTTGTTTCCCAATTTTACCGTTATATAGAAAAGTCTCACACGTAGTCAAGATCCAAAAGTTAATGCACATATTTAAATATCAAACATAAAAAGGGTCCAAAATTATGAAAGGGGCATTTAGGGGCATTCAATACAGTTTCTATCCCATAATGATTTTTTACAAAAAATTACATACAACGGAGCTATTTTTTACCAAAGTGTTTCAAGCATTTAATAAAATATATACCTTCATATTTGCAACTTATTTCCCAAATGGTAAAAATGTGTTATGTTGTTATTGACATAAATTTTTCTCAACCTTTTTATGAAATTTATTAGTTTTAAAATGTGATCTTAAAACGGGTGCTAGTGGGAAAATTACACCATTTCTGAAATTTAGAAAGAAAGCAGCGAAAGATATTAAAATCAAACCCAAACAGAGAAAAACATACTGAGGTTACAATTAATTAAATTATAAACAAAACCAAAAACAGAAAAAAAACCATAATGAGGTTACAACTAATTACATTTACAACAACTCAAAACAGGTTATGAGACAACAGTTGTCAGGACAAACAACCACAATCATTCTCTCCTTGTCGGCCTTATATCAGCAACAAACAGTTTGTATCATTGTGCTTGTTAGTCCAATATCAACACGTACAGTCAGTGTTCCTAACATTCTGAACTGATAGACATGCAATGTTGCTGAAATCCGTTACATTTGAACTATTTCGGATAGTTGTTTCATTGGCAATCTAACAAAATCTGCTTATTTTATATGAAAGACAAAAAAATTAAAAGTACCCTGATAGTCATATTAGGTAGAGTCACAAAAACAACGCAGCTTTAAATTGTTAAAGATAAATGATGACCCCCCCCCCCTCCTCGAACTCGAATATGTTGAAACAAATATCTGTATATATCTATTAACGGTCTACTTTTAAGATAAAACTGTGAAATTATATTGTCCGTCAAAAAGCTTGAAATGTCTCCTTGTATTGCCAATATTTAAGCCAAATGTTGCTCTATTGATTCGTTCAAATATCATTAATATCATTAAGAGCCTGTGCATTCTCCTCGTCGGTCAAAATTTAATACCTTTAGTGTCTGTGCCTGTCTCAAGTCTATATATATGGTCTATTTTTTTTCGTATACTTGATATTTTTGGAGGAATGAGTCGATACTGTGTTATATTTTCAAGTGTACTTTTTTTTTCTCGACAAGGACCAATATCCAAAGTGCTTATGAATTCTCGGTATGCTTATGAACGCAATCTATGTATTACTGGTTAATTATTAAACCAGGGATATCGTTACCATAAATTACTTAAAACCTTTACTAAATTTTTCCATAGATATAAAGATTTGGTTTTTAAGTTTGGTTGTACTTGTAGAAAACTTATTTCAAACGGGATAGCACATTCTCATTTTTACGGAAATGTTGTTAACCGTGCCCGAAAATTTAGAAATGATCCATGTAAACTTGTCGCTCCTTTAAATAAACTTATTCTAAAAGGTTACCCATTCAATACTTTAATAAGATCATTGAATATTGTTTTTATTGGTATAAATATTGATTTTGTTATCAGTAAATTAAAAGCTAACTAAATATTACTAGTATGCTATATACATATAATTTAATTTTGGATGTAACGCGTCTTCTGATTGGCTGACGTTATTTTGTTAAGAGCCCATAGACATAATTTAGTCATGTGACCGTGACGTCATCAACGTTTTTTCATGGTTTTCTACGGTTTAAAATGGAATTTAGAATTAAATTATAAGAAATGACTGTAATATTTTTTCTGTCTATTCGAAATAACATAAAAAATGTGGTGCACACTGTTAAATAACCCGCTACGCGCGTTATTCAGTTTGCACCAAATTTTTTATGTTATTTCTTCATAGACAGAAAAAATATTACAGTCATTCCTTAAATACATATTCATGGATCTACAATCTGTCGATACCTGTAACTTGGCATTGCACAATGTCATGTTTTTCTCTGGCTGTTTATGGCGTCTTTACACTAAATCCATTGGATGTTGGATGTGTACGGATTGATAGTTTAGTCTTAGATGTATGATTTTTTTATTAGTTGTTAGTGGCTTTGAACTAGCTATATATATATAGCTGTCAGATAACTGCGAGTACTCTCAGACCTGTTCATTGTGTCTTTTTGTGTCGGGATGTATAAGTACCCGGCCACGTCCTCTTGTATTTTTGTCCATCTGATGAGTTAAGCCTTTTTCAACTGATTTTTATAGTTCGTTCTTATGTTGTATTGTTATACCACTGTCCCAGGTTAGGGGGAGGGTTTGGATCCCGGTAACATGTTTAACCCCGCCACATTATTTATGTAGTATGTGCCTGTCCCAAGTAAGGAGCTTGTAATTTAGTGGTTCTCGTTTGTTTGTGTGTTACATATTTGTTTTTCGTTCATTTTATTATATAAATAAGGCCGTTAGTTTTCTCGTTTGAATTGTTTTACATTGTCTTATCGGGGCCTTTTATAGCTGACTATGCGGTTTGGGGTATGCTGATTGACGAAGGCCGTACGGTGACCTATAAGTGTTAATGTCTGTGTCATTTTGGTCTCTTGTGAACAGTTGTCTCATTGGCAATCATACCACATCTTCTTTTTTTATATTATGAGGATTGTTACGTAATATAATAACGTTACTCTTTGTATTGTTGATCATTCTTGCAATTTACCTGTTTTAACTTTTAGTGGAAAAGGCTTTATTTCAGGGGTAATAACTCAGGTTTACTGATTTTTCTGACATTTTTATGTAAATGTCGTGCTGAAGATGTTTGCAATTTGCACCAAAAGGTTGTCACAACGACAGCAAACCCAGGCGCGGATCCAGAGGGGGGGGGGGGGTTCCGGGGGTTGGAACCCCCCTTTTTTGGACGATCAATGCATTTGAATGGGGACATGTAATTGGACCCCCCCCCCCTTTGTCCTGGGTTAGGAACCCCCCTTTTTTAAAATGGCTGGATCCGCCCCTGAAACCGGATTTATTAACATTGATTTGTGTCCTGGCAATATCACCAGAACCCTAACTGATGAACGGTGAAAGTGAAAATCGTCAATATCAAATTTGACCTGCATATTAAAATTTGAAAGAGCTTAGTTTGAATGGTTCATGAGTAAATGCAACAACATCAATGGAAACGCCATTTTTTTATCTTTCAAGAACCATAACTCCTGAACGGTAAAAGTCAAAATCAACATTATTAAATTTGACCTCCATTTTGTCATCAGTAACAACATATTAAAATTTGAAAAGCTTTGGTTGAACAGTTCATGAGTAAATGCACGGACATGACAGGAAACGCCATTTTTCAATCTTTCAAGAACCATAACTCCTGATTGGTAAAAGTCAAAATCGTCATTCTTGAACTTGACCTCCATTTTTTCATTAGTAACAACATTTTAAAATTTGGGAAGCTTTGGTTGAACAGTTCATGCATAAATGCACGGACACGACTGGAAACGCCATTTTTCAATCTTTCAAGAACCATAACTCCTGAACGGTAAAAGTCAAAATGTTCATTCTTGAACTTGACATTCATTTTGTTGTCAGTAACAACATATTAAAATTTTAAAAGCTTTGGATGAACGGTTCATGAGTAAATGCACGGACAACATTTGGTTGCCGCCCGCCCGACCGCCCGACCGCCCGCCGTACATCCCCAAATCAATAACCGACATTTTTGTCACAAAAAAACGGTTAAAAACTGAAAAAAAGATGTTGTTTTACGGGCAAAAAGAAAATACTTAAAGATATGTCTACAGATTTTACTACTTTGCAAGTTCAAGGCATCTGCATTCTGTATTCTGTGTCCTGTCTGACATATAGGCACACCTTCAGAATGAAGTCAAGAATATCCTTTCACCAGTAGAATGTTATTAATTAAAAGTATCCAACCACCAATAGAATAAGTATAACGATGTACACTATTTACAATTGTCGGTATATCTCTACACCAATATCACACACGTTCTCGTCTATAAAATTTAGAAATGAGTCCTTAGATAGCATGAGATTTGCAGTCCACACAACCATTTTCTTAAATAAAACTGTTTAATTTTATTTAATCAATTTTTCTATATCTTTTTTGCATCTTGTTGTGCTGATTTTTTTGGTGTTTTATACGTTTATCATACCTCATTTAGTTTTCACAGTCAACAACTGTTTTACATTGAAAAAAAAATATAAATATAAAAAAGTAGATGTGGTATGATTGCCAATAAGATAACTCTCCACAAGTTACCATAATGACACATAAATTAACAACTTTAATCGGTCACCGTACGGCCTTCAACAATGAGCAAAGCCCATACCACATAGTCAGCTATAAAAGGCCCCGAAGTTACAATGTAAAACAATTCAAACGAGAAAAACTAACGGCCTTATTTATATAAAAAAATAAGCCTTTATAGCCACAATAAGACATCCAACTGTAGGGCATTAGCTAAAACCCTGTTGCAACTTCTTTCCGCTCGTTATTTTAAATAGCCTTTCTGATTAATATGAAAGGATTTATGAAGGGGGACCTCTTCAATAGACAGACATGACTGATACTGTATTCATCCTCATTACAAACTGTTGGCAATATAGATAATTATTAAGTTAGAAATACAGCAAATTCTGTCAATCTGCAAAAAATACTTAGTACATGTATCAATCATTGGAGGAAAAAGTTTGAGCTGAAGATAACTACAAAAAAAGTTATGTCAAATTTAAAAATATTTTATACACTTGGTATGATTGCAAATGTCACAATTATCTTTACAAGACAAACAGACTATTGAATGTAACTTTAGATCATTGTTCAGCCTTCAACAATGAGCATAATCCACGCCACACCTGAAAGTAAGCTTAACAGAACCTACACGTAGCTGCCATTCAAAAGAGTAAATCTACGACTTGTTTTGCCAACATCAGACATACTACAAAAATAAGATAAAAACAACCAAGACTACATTATCTCAGAGACAGCAATTTTAAGACGAGATAGAGTTTCTTTTAAAAGAGGGACAGTCAAACTAATAAATTGGAAAAAAAAACTGACAACGCCATGGCAAAAAAAAAAGGACAAACAGACCAATAATAGTACACATGACACAACATAGAAAACTAAAGACTTTAAAAGGCCAATTGCGTGTGACGAATTGGCGAACACAGAGACTCAGAGCGTCTGCATTGTGCGATCTTCTAATCAAATCCCCTACTTTTTCAGCTTCAGTACTGTAATGCCATACATACTTTTGAAATAACTTTAATGTGATTTAATAACAATGAATAACTAGGATGTATATCTAAACAGGTCATTTTCGACATAAGGAGTTTATCTACTTAATCATGTTAATGTACATGAAAAACTACAATTATTTTGAATTAATTCTGAAACAACACGATTCTATTGTTTATTTAATCTCTCGTATTGAGGTGTATATTTTATTAAATATTATCTTTTGACCTTATTATTCAAAATTACTTTACTTTTACCACTGTGCCAATATTTCACTAATCGGCTTTAATTGGATTTATGTGTAGTTTATACCTTAACCTTTAAAGAAATGAACTTTTAATGTATTGCTTTCAATATGGCGGAATATTGCCTCAGAAGATAGTAAGATAATTTAATAACAAAAAACAATGGGTCTTCATTTTCGTGTTTTGTTTGTTATATATGTTTTGTCATCAGCAACTGGGGACCCTACCGGTTGTACATATGATGCATCGACAATTTTATTCACCTGTAACGCAAGAAGTTGGAGTTTGCCTCTTGTATTTTCTGACTTTACAACTGCGCAGCCGCAAAGACTGATGCTGAAAGATGTCGATGGTGAAATCTCAGCAAGTGCACCGAATGGACCGGCATTTTCTGGATTCAGTAGTATTAACACTGCAACTTTTGACCCAGACTATGCACCAGCCCTGTATATCATGTGTTATTTCGGAGGGCAGTTAATTTTGGACAAAGACGCGTTTGCCGATTTCAGTTACGTTGAGGAAGTCGAAATCCTAAACTGTGATATTCTATCCATTCCAGTTGAAGCATTCTCTTACTTTGGAGATGTCAACCTATTCCACATCCAAGGCGGATCCATTTCTAATATGGTGGCTGATAGTTTCAAAAATCTGAACGTAAATCGAATGACAACAGTACCGAATCCTAAGGGAGAGTTCGCAATTATTAACTCAGAGCTGACGTCCGGTGCATTGGCGTTCGGAGCATTGTTTAATATGCCAAATATTGAACGAGTGCTGATTGAAAACGCTCACCTATCAACAGTAACATCCGACATGTTCTATGCTTTATCAAAGTTAAATTATGCTTCCCTGAACTATAACACGTTTACAACCATCCCAAACAACATGTTTGCCAATGTCTTTGGCCTTGCCTCAGTAGATATGTATGGCATCAGCTGGGACTGTTCCTGCGACAACCTCTGGTTCTTGGACTATTTGTCAGAGAACAATATCACTATGAATGGCGACTTAGTCTGTAGCACGCCTGTTGATTATGAACGTAAGTGACATTGTCTATAGCACGCCTGTTGATTATGAACGTAAGTGACATTGTCTATAGGACTCCTGTTGATTACGAACGTAAGTTACATTGTCTATAGGACTCCTGTTGATTACAAACGTAAGTGACATTGTCTATAGGACTCCTGTTGATTACAAACGTAAGTGACATTGTCTATAGTACTCCTGTTGATTACGAACGTACGTTACATTGTCTATAAGACTCCTGTTGATTAAGAACGTAAGTGACATTTTCTGAAGCACTTCAGTTGATTAGGATAGTAAGAGACAATGTGCGTGGCACTCCTATTGATTACGAACGTAAGTGACATGGTCTATAGTACTACTGTTGATTACGAACGTAAGTGACATTGTCTATAGGGCTCCTGTTGATTAAGAACGTAAGTTACATTGTCTATAGGACTCCTGTTGATTGCGAACGTAAGTTACTTTGGCTATAGGACTCCTGTTGATTACGAACGTAAGTGACATTTTCTGAAGCACTTCAGTTGATTAGGATAGTAAGAGACAATGTGCGTGGCACTCCTATTGATTACGAACGTAAGTGACATGGTCTATAGTACTGCTGTTGATTACGAACGTAAGTGACATTGTCTATAGGACTCCTGTTGATTAAGAACGTAAGTTACATTGTCTATAGGACTCATGTTGATTACGAACGTAAGTGAAATTGTCTGTAGCACTCCTGTTGATTACGAATGTAAGTGACATTGTATGTAGCACTCCTGTCGATTACGAACGTTAGTGACATTATCTGTAACACTCCTGTTGATGACGAACGTAAGTGACATTGTATGTAGCACTCCACGTTATCACGAACGTAAGTGACATTGTATGTAGCACACCACGTTATAACGAACGTAAGTGACATTATCTGTAACACTCCTGTTGATTACGAACGCAAATGACATTGTATGTAACACTCCTGTTAATAACGAACGTAAGTGACACTGTCTGTAGCACTCCTGTTGATTACGAACGTAAGAGACATTGTCTGTAGCACTCCTGTTGATTACGAACGTAAGTTACATTGTCTATAGGACTCCTGTTGATTACGAACGTTAGTGACATTTTCTGAAGCACTTCAGTTGATTAGGATAGTAAGAGACAATGTGCGTGGCACTCCTATTGATTACGAACGTAAGTGACATGGTATATAGTACTACTGTTGATTACGAACGTAAGTGACATTGTCTATAGGACTCCTGTTGATTAAGAACGTAAGTTACATTGTCTATAGGACTCCTGTTGATTACGAACGTAAGTTACATTGTCTATAGGACTCCTGTTGATTACGAACGTAAGTGACATTTTCTGAAGCACTTCAGTTGATTAGGATAGTAACGGACAATGTGCGTGGCACTCCTATTGATCACGAACGTAAGTGACATGGTCTATAGTACTACTGTTGATTACGAACGTAAGTGACATTGTCTATAGGACTCCTGTTGATTAAGAACGTAAGTTACATTATCTATAGGACTCCTGTTGATTACGAACGTAAGTTAAATTGTCTGTAGCACTCCTGTTGATTACGAATGTAAGTGACGTTGTATGTAGCACTCCTATCGATTACGAACGTTAGTGACATTATCTGTAACACTCCTGTTGATGACGAACGTAAGTGACATTATATGTAGCACTCCACGTTATTACGAACGTAAGTGACATTGTATGTAGCACACCACGTTATAACGAACGTAAGTGACATTATCTGTAACACTCCTGTTGATTACGAACGCAAATGACATTGTATGCAACAATCCTGTTAATTACGAACGTAAGTGACACTGTCTGTAGCACTCCTGTTGATTACGAACGTAAGAGACATTGTCTGTAGCACTCCTGTTGATTACGAACGTAAGTTACATTGTCTATAGGACTCCTGTTGATTACGAACGTAAGTGACATTTTCTGAAGCAGTTCAGTTGATTAGGATAGTAAGAGACAATGTGCGTGGCACTCCTATTGATTACGAACGTAAGTGACATGGTCTATAGTACTACTGTTGATTACAAATGTAAGTGACATTGTCTATAGGACTCCTGTTGATTAAGAACGTAAGTTACATTGTCTATAGGACTCCTGTTGATTACGAACGTAAGTTACATTGTCTATAGGACTCCTGTTGATTACGAACGTAAGTGACATTTTCTGAAGCACTTCAGTTGATTAGGATAGTAAGAGACAATGTGCGTGGCACTCCTATTGATTACGAACGTAAGTGACATGGTCTATAGTACTACTGTTGATTACAAATGTAAGTGACATTGTCTATAGGACTCCTGTTGATTAAGAACGTAAGTTACATTGTCTATAGGACTCATGTTGATTACGAACGTAAGTTACATTGTCTATAGGACTCCTGTTGATTACGAACGTAAGTGACATGGTCTATAGTACTACTGTTGATTACGAACGTAAGTGACATTGTCTATAGGACTCCTGTTGATTAAGAACGTAAGTTACATTGTCTATAGGACTCCTGTTGATTTCGAACGTAAGTGAAATTGTCTGTAGCACTCCTGTTGATTACGAATGTAAGTGACATTGTATGTAGCACTCCTGTCAATTACGAACGTTAGTGACATTATCTGTAACACTCCTGTTAATGACGAACGTAAGTGACATTGCATGTAGCACTCCACGTTATTACGAACGTAAGTGACATTGTATGTAGCACACCACGTTATAACGAACGTAAGTGACATTATCTGTAACACTCCTGTTGATTACGAACGCAAATGACATTGTATGTAACACTCCTGTTAATTACAAACGTAAGTGACACTGTCTGTAGCACTCCTGTTGATTACGAACGTAAGAGACATTGTCTGTAGCACTCCTGTTGATTACGAACGTAAGAGACATTGTCTGTAGCACTTCTGTTGATTACAAACGTAAGTGACATTGTCTATAGCACTCCTGTTGATTACGAACGTAAGTTTCATTGTATGTAGCACTCCTGTTGATTACGAATGTACGTGACATTGTATGTAGCACCCCTGTTGTTTACGTAATAAAATTGAGAATGGAAATGGGGAATGTGCCAAAGAGACAACAACCCGACCATAGAAAAAAACAACAGCAGAAGGTCACCAACAGGTGAACGTAAGTATGTTTTCAAAGTTGTTCTGGTACTTTATTGTATTGTACGGCTAAGTATGTGTTAAACCATACATTTGCTTTTCAGCACACATTAGAGAAAAAAATAATCTATATTCAACAAGGAAATAATTTACCTTAATGCATATTGATATAGATACACATTATCAATCTGATAATACATTATGGTCAGCACACGGTGCCCACTTGACGCAGTAATACGGTATTGTGCATGTACGTACATTGCCACTGTTGATAAAATATGTCATCGCTACTTTTCTCTTTCAGATAAACGTGCCACAAAGTACAACTTGGACACTTGTGTGACAGATGGGGTGTGTGGTAAAATAACAGGTAAACTCTTTGGGTTCTATGAATTTTAATAAAAGCAGATTTTAGGTATATATCCATAGTACAAAAACCCAACAACAAAATGACATAACAAGATCAAGTAGTGTCTATATTCTAAAATATTGCTTGCAAGACTAAAAGCAAGCAAAGAACTATTTCAACTAAGCAAGAAAAACATGATGAAAGATTAAAAAAATATCAGTCTCTTAATAAAGGTAAAAAAGATTGGACATGATAATAATGTTGGTGATAAACTAATCCACGATTTGATTTTGATTGATTGGGTTGGGTCTCGTAGAGATCTATATTTTAACAAGAATATCGCAGACAATTTACCTTCCAGTTACATTTGCTGAACTCTTTTAGGTGGAAGGCGTCAGGTGCGCTCCAGTCTGAATCAATGCTTGTATTATTATATCAAATAACGTTGAACTATGTCATTACTTGTCGGTACTTGTAATAAATTATTTTCTAAAACCACTCAAAAATATTTTCTTTTTGTAATACTAGGTATTGCTATTGGTAGTACGTGTGTGAGTATGTTCGAGCTGATCAACTACATCCTCTTGTTAATCACACTGGTCATCTCATGTGCAGCTCTTGGTCTTATTATCCACACTAAGCGGCAAGTCAGTGACACCATAGAACCAAACAAGCCTGAACAATCACCTAGCAGGAACACGAGCCAAAACAGAATTGCGAGCAATCAACGAGAGCCGCCGTCTTTAGAAGAGTTACAAGCTGGTCCATTGCCTAGGAAACAAACAGGAGCTACTATCAGTAACATGGATTCCATAGATACAGAAGCTTAATCAACGAAGTGCATGTACAGCTATAACGTATTCGTTTCAAAGTTAACGAAAATGTTTTAATATAAAGTAAAGTAATTTGTAATATATATCATTTCTAAGTTGTTTTATTTATTTCTTTTATTGTATGTGATTGTATTTTGTATGTATTTACCTCTTGTGTCACATGTAAATGAGACGGAGTGTTTTTAAAATAAAGCATATTGTTTATTGTATATTGAGTGTAAATATTCAAATAAAAATATTCAACAATGTAAACAGGTTGATTCATTCGTTGCGTATTAATTTACATGGTTTTGGTTTGGATAAAAGCGAAATATCAAAGTTTAATAGAATACTGTTTTCTAATTGACTTTTATGCAGATTTTGTCAAAACCTCGAATTCAATTTCTCACGGTCATAAAAATCACAAATATTTTCTTCAATCAACGAAATGTTAGTACTCTCAAAATTACCTCAGTCTATACATGTAGCTATGTGAATATGTTATGTGTATTTGTTCGTTGCCATTAGTTGCAGTTTTTAATTTACGAATTCGTTTTTAAGATGTTGTTTGTAATTATATTCTGTTTGAAATTCAAGTGTTATTACATGTACTTCTCTTAGACCAAGGAAAATATTAGGTTTTAACAAGTTTGCTAGTGAAATGTCACGGTTTTTGCAGCTTCAATTAATTTTTAGTGAAATTCCACGTCGATCACCTGCAGTCGTTTACATGTTTAAACTTTTTTCCTCTAACACAATGGCAATTTTAAATAAAATTGAGAATGGAAATGGGGAATGTTAAACATATTTGTTTTCTTTAATCTTTTGGTAATACATGTAGTATAAAGACGCTTTTTGCGATACCCGTCTTCAAATAAACATCAGTTTAATGCACTAACCGAGTGATTTATTGTTGGTATTAACGCCACCATTTAGCTAAAACGTGATGGTAAATTTGGAGTGCTCGGCGATTACCAACGACACTCGGCAGTAAAACCTGTATTCCTAGTCAATTAAGATTCATGACATTTCGGTTATTGACCTAAAACCGATGAAGATTTAATTTATGCAATGCAATTAAAGAGAGAAACTGAGAATTTTAACAACACTGGGCAGGTAAAGAGCTTCAATGATGTTCCTGATTTTTTTCCAGGAAATAATTTTGATGATGGGAGGCCGATGGTTAGACTACTTTGGGGTCGAACTAACAATTGGTATTTGAAGCTTCTTCGATAAGCACGAGACATCAAGTAGTAAGAGTAAATTAAAACTGATACGAATTATACGTCTGAACAAGATTTTATTTCTCCATGTACATTTCACTTAGCTTGTAATCTAGAACGTATAAATCTGGTCATCGTGTACGTCTAGTACAAAACAGGGTCCATACTCCTATCGCAATAACATGTTCTCCTTCTGAATACCTGACAAAGTTTTTGATTTGCCATTGGACGTTCTTATCCATCAATCGTAACCAAACAAGATATAACTCCACAGCAAGTTTCCTACATGTGTTTGTTTTATACATTTGACGTTTATGTTACACATTTGTTTGTCATTTTAAATCCGTTTAAACGTTTTCTTTATGTCTTGAAATGAAGTCACATACGTCTTATTGAACTGAACTTTTGGAAACTGTATCAATCTCAATTCTTCTTCTACTAGCATTTAGTTTTTATGCCGTACATAATAAAATGGCAGTAACACATAAGAAGACAATGGTAGGCAAAAGTAGGACTGAGTTATATGCAATGAATAAGAAAGGTTTTAGTTGCAGGGATCTGTGTTAAATTTGTTTGACGAAAACTCAATTGGTATCATTGATAGCAATCTACTCTATTAAATAAAATAATAGGATACGTAAGTTGTTAATTAATATCAATTTATTCGGAAATTACAGACAAATGGTTCAAGCAAAATTATACACAGTTTGACACAACAATCAAGATTTACAATATTTCACATATCAAGTTTGCACCTGTTCTAAAACTTGAACCAAATATTTCAAAGTGCTTTTCGATTGTTGATGTGATTCATAAGTGTTTCTTGTTTCTTGATTTTTTTATATAGATCAGACCGTTGGTTTTCCTGTTTAAATCGTTTTAACACTAGTCATTATTGTGCACTTTATAGCTGGCTGTTCGGTGTGAGCCGTAGCTCGATCCGTGTTGAGGCCATACCTTGACCTTTAATGGTTTTTTAATTTTATATGTAACTCATTTTCGCAACTCCATTTCTATTTCCGTTTCAAAATATAGTTTATTGTTACTATTCGAAGTTTAGAACGGTTTTAATATTTGATTCCTTTAATAAGTAAAAAGTCCTCTATTCTATATGATATTTGTTAAGCTATAAAATAATGTTGAACTGTGACAATATAATCATGATAATGGACGAAAATTTGTTCAACTCACTTTTGAACAAAGGAAAATAGAAAAACGCCCACTAGCTTATAGTTGTAACAGCAATTTACCGGTATAATAACGTGTATTACCATTTAATCTTAGCATGTTCAAATGATTAAAATAGTAGCTCACAATAGGTTAAAATGGTAATCGGATAAAGGGGTAATCCAAATCCACATACTAAACCAAATCAATGGAGGCATTCTTCATACACAGTATTTACCCCACAATTGGATGATAAAATGTGGGTCTGTTATAAAACTATCAGGAAGTGAAAAGGACAAAACATGTATTCCACAATAGTGGTGTGTTTATGTTTCTGTGCGCTGACACCGTTGTCTGCACTTCCTGTTGGCTGTACTTACGATTCATCTCAAATTCTCTACACTTGTAGTGCAAGAAGTTGGTCTTTGCCTTTGGCTTACGCTGACTTTGACAGCGTAGAACCACAGCGAATAGTTTTGGAAGAACTATCCGGAACAATAGCAGCAAATACGTTTTCTGGATTCACGAGTATCAACACGGGAAACTTCGATTCAAAATATGTTCCAAGTCTTTATATGATATGCTATGCAAACTCTGATATAATCCTTGACAGCGCTGCGTTCACTGATTTCTCGTTTATTGACGAGGTTAAGATTATCGATTGTGGATTACTATCGATTCCATCGGACGTGTTTTCGGGGTTTGGCGATGTTAATTTGTTTCACATCACCGGTGGATCCATCACTAACATGCATCCCGATGGTTTCAAAGGACTAAATGTGAAAAAGATGACACAATACAGTGATCCTCTCGGAGAATTCGCCATTATAAACTCACAAGTCGTAGGCAGTACAATGGCCACCGGGGCTCTGTTTAATTTGCTTGAAGTGGAGCGAGTGCGCCTTGAACGTGCACATTTAATGGTGCTGCAAGCTGACATGTTTTCTGCTCTGAAAAAGTTGAAGTATATTTCTCTAAATGACAACATAATGACCAAGCTTGAGGGTAATATGTTTACAGGTCTAGATGCCCTGTCTCACGTGGATTTGTACGGAATCAGTTGGTTCTGCACGTGTGGGTATCTCTGGTTCTTAGAGTATTCCAAAGAAAATAACATCACCATTGGCGGGGATATTGTTTGCCAAGACCCAGCTGATTATTTAAGTAAGTTCTCATTTTATTCTTCTATTTTCATGTAGATACATATAAAAAAGGGAATGTTTTTTTTTATATAAGTAATTTTAAAATGAGCCACGGCATAACGTCATGATAAACTGGTATCATTGTTTGTTTGAAGTTATAGAAGAAGTATGCCACAAAAAACTAACCATCAACCAGAAACTCATCCCAATAGGGTTGTGATCGTCGGTAGCAAACTTCTGTCCATTTGGTAAAACCAATCTAGAACTATCGTATATCATGTGAAATGCGAATCCCCTCTTTCAAATATTCATGTACAAATTGGAAGATGTAGTATAATTGCCAATGAGACAACTCTCCATCAGACAACAAATGATATAGAAGTTAGAGGTCACCGTATAATTCGTTTTTTTTGTTTGTCTACATATGATATTTGTGACGCATTAGTGATATAATTAAAATCGGCTATTAATGGTTTTTCATCGATCATTTTTCTATTTCAGACAAGAGAGCTACAACATACTACCAGAGCACGTGTGTCGAGTATATTGTGTGCGACGGTCAGATCGGTAAATATATTACTTGTTCTACATGCCATGATACCGGAAACTACGTTTGTAATAGAGCATGTTTTAAAAATGTTAATTAATTTTAATATAAGTACAGACAATGCGAAAAAAACTATAATAGAAAAACAAAGGACTTGGGGTATCCCTCTATGACACTAAATCAGTACTTGCACAGCAAAAAAAAAACCAACACTCACCTCACTGCAAGTTTAGACGACCTCTAGCACCATATTTGAAGAAAAAAAGTTCACCTCAGTAAATTTTGCACTATTATCAGAAGGTCACAAATTATATAATAACTATTGTGTGAAGTAAGTTTGATTTTCATATTTTTGAAGAATTGTTTTCAATAGAATATCATTTTGATGAAAAACAAATAGAAAGTATATTAGTTTGATTTTTACGGTTTGTTCTAATGCTGTACTGCTACACCGCTGCATAAAGTAAGAGGACGTTTGTTCTAATGCTGTACTGCTACGGTTTGTTCTAATGCTGTGCTGCTACACCGCTGCATAAAGTAAGAGGACGTTTGTTCTAATGCTGTGCTGCTACACCGCTGCATAAAGTAAGAGAACGTTTGTTCTAATGCTGTGCTGCTACACCGCTGCATAAAGTAAGAGGACGTTTGTTCTAATGCTGTGCTGCTACACCGCTGCATAAAGTAAGAGGAAGTGGCATGATTGCCAATTATCAAAATTATATCCACCCGTTACTTAACTACGTAATTAAATTTAGTTAACCAAACCAGGTATGGGGAAGGTTAGGAAAAATAGAAAACCAAAGATAGATGACCCAGGTATGCTGTATTCAACTTTAAAAGGAGAATATTTTTAATTGAATTCCAGTGAACGTAAGAATTGGCAATTACTATTTGTGTATATCCTTTTATTCTGAACATAGCTGTGATTTGAGGATAGTTCATCTTCAAGACAAGCGGTTCACATATTTGATTTTAATATAACTAGAAAACACCCTGTCATCTGATAAAGTCCGCTATCAAAATCTTTCTGTTTTGATAAAAACTAATTGAAAGCTCAAAACACAATCATGTTATCTAATTTCGTACATTTTGTACCGCTACATAAACCAATGCTGTTTTAAAAATCCTACTGTTGTATCTTCAGGTATAGCGATGGGCGAGAGTTGTATGACGCTGGTACATATGCTGACCTATGGGTTCACTCTCATTGTTTGTATTCTATCATGTGTAGCATTTGGTTTGACTGTCCATTCATATCGGAAAGCGAAAGCTGCCGGGCTACTTGAAAAAAATGAAGAACCAAGACAAGGTCGGAAGTTAAGTGGTTCTACTTGGAATAAGATCGATGACGATGGTTCAAAAAGAAAATCTGGCAGGGATCCAAATAGGAGACGCGATGAGAATCAATCAGAACGACGACAGGACAGACGAACACGCGAACCCTCTGATCGAAACGATGACAGACGAGCACGCGAACCATCTGATCGCTCAGAACGAAGGGTATCACAGAATATCCTAAGATCACCTAGGTCGGATCCGTCCATCCATAATTTTGATTTTTAGCTCTGTCTTTAAAATTAAACTGCTAAATACAGATAGTCTTTGAAAATTAAAGCTTGACATAAAGCACTATGAAGCATTTGTTGTATATATATTAGTTAATACATATAAACCATGTTCGCTAAACATAGGTGTTCTAAAATCACAATATGAATAAGATAAAAGTGACAATGGCCAGGGGTATAATGAGAGCTAGTAAATGACACAGGTACATTTGGCCAGAAACATCCTCAATGTACGTCGTATACTTTAGCTATGCTAATGAGCTATAGATGAATAATTGTCTCAGGCAATCTTATAGTTGATAACATCCACGTCATTATGGTCTGTGGTGGATAATTGTCTCATTAGCGATCATATCGTTGATAATGCCTTCGTAATTATAGTCTGTGGTGGATAATTGTCTCATTAGCGATTATATCGTTGATACTGCCTTCGTAATTATGGTCTGTGGTTGATAATTGTATCATTAGCGATCATATCGTTGATACTGCCTTCGTAATTATGGTCTGTAGTGGATTATTGTTTCATTAGAGATCATATCGTTGATAATGCCTTCGTAATTATAGTCTGTGGTGGATAATTGTCTCATTAGCGATCATATCGTTGATACGGCCTTCGTAATTATAGTCTGTGGTGGATAATTGTCTCATTAGCGATCATATCGTTGATACTGTCTTCATCATTTTGGTCTGTGGTGGATATTTGTCTCATTAGCGATCATATCGTTGATACTGCCTTCGTAATTATAGTCTGTGGTGGATAATTGTCTCATTAGCGATCATATCGTTGATAATGCCTTCGTAATTATAGTCTGTGGTGGATAATTGTCTCATTAGCGATCATATCGTTGATACTGCCTTCGTAATTATAGTCTGTGGTGGATAATTGTCTCATTAGCGATCATATCGTTGATACTGCCTTCGTTATTTTGGTCTACGGTGAATAATTGTCTCATTAGCAATCATATCGTTGATACTGTCTTCATCATTTTGGTCTGTGGTGGATATTTGTCTCATTAGCGATATTATCGTTGATACTGCCTTCGTAATTATAGTCTGTGGTGGATAATTGTCTCATTAGCGATCATATCGTTGATACTGCCTTCGTAATTATAGTCTGTGGTGGATAATTGTCTCATTAGCGATCATATCGTTGATACTGTCTTCATCATTTTGGTCTGTGGTGGATATTTGTCTCATTAGCGATCATATCGTTGATACTGCCTTCGTAATTATAGTCTGTGGTGGATAATTGTCTCATTAGCGATCATATCGTTGATAATGCCTTCGTAATTATAGTCTGTGGTGGATAATTGTCTCATTAGCGATCATATCGTTGATACTGCCTTCGTAATTATAGTCTGTGGTGGATAATTGTCTCATTAGCGATCATATCGTTGATACTGTCTTCATCATTTTGGTCTATGGTGGATAATTGTCTCATTAGCGATCATATCGTTGATAATGCCTTCGTAATTATAGTCTGTGGTGGATAATTGTCTCATTAGCGATCATATCGTTGATACTGCCTTCGTAATTATAGTCTGTGGTGGATAATTGTCTCATTAGCGATCATATCGTTGATACTGTCTTCATCATTTTGGTCTGTGTTGGATATTTGTCTCATTAGCGATCATGTCGTTGATACTGCCTTCGTAATTATAGTCTGTGGTAGATAATTGTCTCATTAGCGATCATATCGTTGATACTGCCTTCGTAATTATAGTCTGTGGTGGATAATTGTCTCATTAGCGATCATATCGTTGATACTGCCTTCGTAATTATAGTCTGTGGTGGATAATTGTCTCATTAGCGATCATATCGTTGATACTGCCTTCGTAATTATAGTCTGTGGTGGATAATTGTCTCATTAGCGATCATATCGTTGATACTGCCTTCGTAATTATAGTCTGTGGTGGATAATTGTCTCATTAGCGATCATATCGTTGATACTGTCTTCATCATTTTGGTCTGTGTTGGATATTTGTCTCATTAGCGATCATATCGTTGATACTGCCTTCGTAATTATAGTCTGTGGTGGATAATTGTCTCATTAGCGATCATATCGTTGATACTGCCTTCGTAATTATAGTCTGTGGTGGATAATTGTCTCATTAGCGATCATATCGTTGATACTGCCTTCGTAATTATAGTCTGTGGTTGATAATTGTCTCATTAGCGATCATATCGTTGATACTGCCTTCGTAATTATGGTCTGTGGTGAATAATTGTCTCATTAGCGATCATATCGTTGATACTGCCTTCGTAATTATAGTCTGTGGTGGATAATTGTCTCATTAGCGATCATATCGTTGATACTGTCTTCATCATTTTGGTCTGTGTTGGATATTTGTCTCATTAGCGATCATATCGTTGATACTGCCTTCGTAATTATGGTCTGTGGTTGATAATTGTATCATTAGCGATCATATCGTTGGAACTGCCTTCGTAATTATGGTCTGTGGTTGATAATTATCTCATTAGAGATCATATCGTTGATACTGCCTTCGTAATTATAGTCTGTGGTAGATAATTGTCTCATTAGCGATCATATCGTTGGAACTGCCTTCGTAATTATGGTCTGTGGTTGATAATTGTATCATTAGCGATCATATCGTTGGAACTGCCTTCGTAATTTTGGTCTGTGGTGGATAATTGTCTCATTAGCGATTATATCGTTGGAACTGCCTTCGTAATTATGGTCTGTGGTGGATAATTGTATCATAAGCGATCATATCGTTGATACTGCCTTCGTAATTATAGTCTGTGGTGGATAATTGTCTCATTAGCGATCATATCGTTGATACTGCCTTCGTCATTTTGGTCTGTGGTGGATAATTGTCTCATTAGCGATCATATCGTTGATACTGCCTTCGTCATTTTGGTCTGTGGTGGATAATTGTCTCATTAGCGATCATATCGTTGATACTGCCTTCGTAATTATGGTCTGTGGTGGATAATTGTCTCATTAGCGATCATATCGTTGATACTGCCTTCGTAATTATAGTCTGTGGTGGATAATTGTCTCATTAGCGATCATATCGTTGATACTGCCTTCGTCATTTTGGTCTGTGGTGGATAATTGTATCATTAGCGATCATATCGTTGGAACTGCCTTCGTAATTATGGTCTGTGGTTGATAATTGTATCATTAGCGATCATATCGTTGGAACTGCCTTCGTAATTATGGTCTGTGGTTGATAATTGTTTCATTAGCGATCATATCGTTTATACTGCCTTCGTAATTATGGTCTGTAGTGGATAATTGTCTCATTAGCGATCATATCGTTGATACTGTCTTCGTTATTTTGGTCTGTGATGGATAAGTGTCTCATTAGCGATCATATCGTAAATACTGCCTTCGTCATTTTGGTCTGTGGTGGATAATTGTCTCATTAGCGATCATATCGTTGGTACTGCCTTCGTCATTTTGGTCTGTGGTGGATTCCTGTCTCATCACCGATCATATCGTTGATACTGCCTTCGTCATTTTGGTCTATGGTGGATAATTGTAGCATTAGCGATCATATCGTTGGAACTGCCTTCGTAATTATGGTCTGTGGTTGATAATTGTCTCATTAGCGATCATATCGTTGATAATGCCTTCGTAATTATAGTCTGTGGTGGATAATTGTCTCATTAGCGATCATATCGTTGATACTGCCTTCGTTATTTTGGTATGTGGTGGATAATTGTCTCATTAACGATCATATCGTTGGTTTTGCCTTCGTCATTTTGGTCTGTGGTGGATACCTCTCATTACCAATCATATCGTTGGTACTGCCTTCGTCATTTTGGTCTGTGGTGGATAATTGTCTCATAAGCGATCATATCGTTGATACTGCCTGCGTCATTTTGGTCTGTGGTGGATAATTGTCTCATTAGCGATCATATCGTTGATACTGCCTTCGTAATTATGGTCTGTGGTGGATAATTGTCTCATTAGCGATCATATCGTTGATACTGCCTTCGTAATTATAGTCTGTGGTGGATAATTGTCTCATTAGCGATCATATCGCTGATACTGCCTTCGTAATTATGGTATGTGGTGGATAATTGTATCATATGCGATCATATCGTTGATACTGCCTTCGTCATTTTGGTCTGTGGTGAATAATTGTATCATATTGATCATATCGTTGGAACTGCCTTCGTAATTATGGTCTGTGGTTGATAATTGTCTCATTAGCGATCATATTTTTGGTACTGCCTTCGTCATTTTGGTCTGTGGTTGATACCTGTCTCATTACCGATCATATCGTTGATACTGCCTTCGTCATTTTGGTCTGTGGTGGATAATTGTCTCATTAGCGATCATATCGTTGATACTGCCTTCGTCATTTTGGTCTGTGGTGGACAATTGTCTCATTAGCGATCATATCGTTGATACTGCCTTCGTCATTTTGGTCTGTGGTGGATAATTGTCTCAGATAATCTTAAATTATAATAGTTGATACCGTCTTTGTCACATATTCAACGCCAAGAAATGTTCACAAGTCACACAAAAAAAAGCATCAGAGAAATGTAGACGATGCAGAGTTAAAGGAGAGCAACCAAACCTCATATACACATAAAACATGATCAGACGAATACACATAAAACATGATCAATCGAATATACATAAAAATGATCTGACGAATACACACAAAACATGGTCAGACTAATACACATAAAAAGTAAAATCACAAAAATACTGAACTTAGATCTAAACGGAAAGTCCATAATCACATGGCAAAATCAAATAACAAAACACATCAAAACGAATGAACAAGAACTGTCATATTCCTGACTTGGGACAGGCATTTTCAAATGTAGAATACGGTGGTGGATTAAACCTGGGTTTATAGCGCTAACCCTCTCACTTTGATGACAGTCTCATCAAATTCCGTTATATTTACAATGATGCGTCAAAATATTGGTACAGTAGTTATCATCGTGTAACAATTTTAAAAGGAACAATTTAACAGAACACAAAAACATCTATTTACAAACACATTCATTGATTCGCGTGTCTGACTTCAGAAAATTGTATACGTCACATATATTTGTCGTTCAATGTATATACAAACAATTTTAAAATTTCACATAGGCAATGTTAGCATACAGGGTTAAAAAATCAAAAGTATACGTAAGAATTAATTTCAGAAATAGACCGAGATTCAAAATAGTACAAAAGTTGTATAGAATTTATAAAAATCCACAAATAGTTCATTCCGCTACGCGATTGAATAATTTTGACGTTTGTGGTTCAACGTATTTTTTAATTTATAATAGAACAATATCATAATGACGGGATCTTTTAAAATACAGAGTCACGTTATAAGAACCAAAGAAATACAAAAAGTCGCATATACAAAACACACCAGTAAAAAATGAAAGACAATACAAACACATTGGCGGGATGTATAAGTACCGAGTCACGCCAAATAGATATCACATAAAACAATCTAACAGTTAAAGTTATATTAATAATAGAACAAACACAAATAAAAAAAACAATAAAACACTAGATTAAGATGATAAACAACATCAGAACGCAGAATCTATACATCCAGACCATCATGTATTATTGTGAAGTTGATACGGAATATTTATCAACAAGGTCTTGGTACTTCCGATGAACTTTTTTAGGTAAAGGAAGAGACGTCTTATAGGGTCTTTGCATCGGAACTAAACACATTTATTCAAAAACCAGTTGTTGGCATGACACGGGTTATGTTCTTCTCATATATTTTATGATGGTATGATACTAAACCCCTAACGGGAAGGATTGTGCCTGATGTTCATATGATGAAATCATAATCTTTCAGTCAGTTTAGTTGAAGTCTGGAGCTGGCATGTCAGTTAACTGCTAGTAGTCTGCTGATATTTATGTATTATTGTCATTTTGTTTATTTTCTTTTATTACATCTTCTGACATCAGACTCGGACTTCTCTTGAACTGAATTTTAATGTGCGTATTGTTATGCGTTTACTTTTATACATTGGCTAGAGGTATAGAGGGAGGGTTGAGATCTCATAAACATGTTTAACCCCGCCGCATTTTTGCGCCTGTCCCAAGTCAGGAGCCTCTGGCCTTTGTTAGTCTTGTATTATTTTAATTTTAGTTTCTTGTGTACAATTTAGAAATTAGTATGGCGTTCATTATCACTGAACTAGTATATATTTGTTTAGGGGCCAGCTGAAGACGCCTCCGGGTGCGCTACATTGAAGACCTGTTGGTGACCTTCTGCTGTTGTTTTTTTTCTATGGTCGGGTTGTTGTCTCTTTTGCACATAACCCGTGTTATGCCAATAACTGTTTAAAATTTTTTTTTTTTTAAGTTCCGATGCAAAAACCCTATAAGTGAATCAATATTAAAGCCAAAATATGCAATATTTTATGACCTGACAACAGTATCGTAACTATATCCCTTCTTAATAAGTCTGTTTAAAGGTTTTGTAAGCTTCTGAGGTGAATACTGACATTTTTGTGCTTTGTAAAAAATATTACCATAAAAGATTGCATGTGAAATACCTGAACGTATAAGATGTCTGCATGTTGAGTTATATTTACGAATTATTTCCTTATACCGGTGATAAAATTTAGTAAATGTTTTGACCAGTTTGTGATATCGAAAAACCTGGGGTTTGTTGTTCAACTTGTCGTTAGGGCTAACGCGTCGTTAAAATTTCTTAATCATTCGATTAAAATTAATCATATGATTAGTGTGTTGTTCAACTTGTCCAATCTAATTAGATTGCAACTTGTCGTTAATTTTAACGCTGCGTTAAAAAGGCTAAAACTGTCGTTGAACTTAATCCACCTCTTTGAGGTGTATTAAATTTTAATCATATGATTAAAGCATCCAAGATGGCTGCTGTATCAATGCAAAAAATAGTTTATCCTCGAAATATGAGGCGTTTAAGAGATATTTATCTCCTGGAAAGAGATTTCAGCCATAAAATACCTTAATATTTGAAAGAAACACAATAAAGTTGCTAGGAGTTGAGTTGAAACATAAATTGCATGGAAAGAGATTTGACAAGATGGGGCGAAGGATCGGACGCACTCATACAATGGGCATTTGATAACAGAGAGAAATTGCACATTTCGGCAGTTTTTCGTTTGTATTTTACCGCTCAGTGACAGTGTTGATTGCAAAAAACTAAACGTACGCTGAGACGGGCCACATGTTATTGTGCGGAACCATTCAGCACCTAGTCCTAACTGTTTACGCAGGTAAATTATGATGGGTGAATTCGTCCCCGTATATCTCGGACCTTACGATTATTATCTTTACACGGAGTTTTTAAACAGTGTACATATTGTTTTTCCATTTAGTAAAGCTTATGAGCTATGAGGATCCAAATCATGGTTGGATCCAGCCATTTTGGGGGGTTTCAACGTAGCCCAGATTAAAAGGGTTGTTTCAAACCTCACGTCGCCTTTCAAAAACTTTGATTGTCAAATAAAAGGGGGATTCCAACCCCCGGACCCCCCCCCCCCCCCCCCTTAGGCCTAGGATCCGCAACTGCAAATATTTATAATGAAAATACAAATGTATACTCCCATCAGTGTTTAATATTACTGATTAGGTATTAAGAGACTGAGTCAATAAAATGTCTCATATTTTTTATCTGACACAATATACAAAAACAAGCACTAGCTGTTATTAAGAATCTAGGAAATCTCATATTCGAGTGTCAGATATATTTCAAAAGAAGTATTATACCACCGTTGGGAGAGAGGTACAACAATGTATGATTTATGTGACTAGTGCTTGTTTTTCCAGATCATCACAGAATATATCTTTGATTTTTTTAACTTCCAACTCATCTATAGATGCTTCTCTGGTTAGTCCGAGTAAGAAATGATAAGTATAAATGATCATAAATTGCATCAATATTAAAAAATAAAGAGCATGCAAATATCTCATAGAGCAAATAACATGGATAATTTATATTGACTATTTGTTATATGGTTGTTGTCTTCAATGGCGACACGTACATGCAGGTCATGTTCCGGAGCACCTGAGATAACCCCTAGTTTTTGATGGGGTTCGTGTTGCTTATTCTTCAGTTTTCTATGTTGTGTGTGCTATTGTTGTCTGTTTGTCTTTTTCATTTTTGGCCATGGCGTTGTCAGTTTATTTTCGATTTATGAGTTTGACTGTCCCTTTGGTATCTTTCGTCCCTCTTTCATAAATTAATTTCACTTTACAATGGATCAAATCTACGAATGGATCCAGGTAATGGGTGCAGTAGGAGGTCCACCGGAGTTTTGAGAGAGGAATTCTTGGCATGTAACAGATGGAAAATTTAGGGTCAGAATTCATAAAACAGACATGCGGCAGTGGCAAATATGGCATGCATATTTGAACACACAGAGGGTACTCCTGGCACCGGCTGTTTTCCCCCCAAAAAACATAAATCTATTTCTTTTCTAATGTGACTTCAGATTTTATGTTTTCAATTTTAGTTTCACTTTCTATATTCTGTATTTATTCTTATGTAAGCCCAAGGTGAAAAATAACTTGATGCAGGAATATATTATAATATCGTGTTATTACTGACAACTAAGTTTTCGGTGAATAATATCATATCGAGGTCAAGGGGAAAGGATTGTTACTACTATTAGTGTATACGCGTAAGGTGTACGTAGTCAGCTTCCGCAAATATATTACATAAGTTAACGGTCAATAATATAAGACATCAGTTTACATTATATATCTCCCAATTGATACGATATTCCGTAGCTTGTATTTCCTATAATGATGTCCTTGATAGAGGATTGCTACTCACAAGGAAGGTATTAAACCAAGAGTTCCAACTGGTGAAGTTGAAATCATCCCTTCGTAAATTTTACGGATGCCATCACGAGTTGGTTGACCGTTATGGAATAACTGTTTCACAGATGGTATCGGATATGTTCCTTATGTCGTAACTAAAATACCCTTTCCCTTTTCACGAATGTGACCTACCAAATTAGACTATTTACCGAATTTGTAACAACATAAGCAAAACGACGGGTGCCACATTTGGAGCAGGACCTGCTTACCCTTCCGGAGCACCTGAGATCACCCCCCAGTTTTGTGGTGTGGTTCTTGTTGCTTAGTACTTTTATTTGTCTGTTTTTATTTTTATTTTTAGCCATGGCGTTAGTCAGTTTATTTTCTTTTTAATATACTAGTAGATGAGTTTTACTTTCCCTCTGGTATCTTTCGTCCCTCTTTTGTAATGACGATGAAAAAATTAAATGTGAATATAAATATCAACACACAGGAACAGACATGTTAGAAAATAAAAAGTGATTACGTGCAAAATGCAGAGAGAGTTAAACGAATACAATTTTGTTATGATCCTTTATTTTAAAGGATTCAAAACAGACACAATTTTTTCTCATTTTACCAAAACGTAGTTTGTTTTGTTTTTTGCATGCATATTTAAGTTATGGTATGATTACCTCTGCTTGTTAAAGTCAGGAGCATGTCATCAAGTGGTTGTTGATTGCTGAATGCAACATTTCATTTTAGTATATAATTATAGCATTAACCAGTTATCTATCGAAGAGTTGGTTCGCATTCTAGCAGGCAGAGCCTTTGGTTTTTCTCATTGTTGAAGTTCGTATTGACTTAATTGTCTCTATTTACAGCCAAATTTGTGTCCATATAAACGGCTCAGTTTTCTTGAAAAACTCCTACATATCGATGAAATATATTAAGGTGATTGTAGTTTACCGCTGTTCAAATCTGGCAAATAAACTATGTCGTTAGTTTTCTCGTTTAAATTGTTTTTACATTTGTTGGCATTTTATAGCTGACTATGCAGTGTGGGCTTTGTTCATTGTTGATGGCCGTACGGTGACCTATAGTTGTTAATTTCTGTGTCATTTGGTCTCTTGTGATGAGTTGTCTTATTGGCAACAGGGCCGTAACTATCCCCTTTTAATACTGAAGCAAAATATATATACTGAGGAAAAAATTTTGCCGAGGGGTCTGGGGGCCGCCCCCAGAAGCTCTGAGAAAAATAACGCAAAATCGTGCATTCTGAGCGTTTCCCGGACTCTTTCTTACATAGAAACGCAAATCATTTTTAGCTATTTTTTCGACAATATTCTGGTCTCAAAGCAAAAACATAGATTCATTGTTATTTAAGACTTTAAAGTTTTAGGGAAATTCAAAACATTAAAAGACCGATATGTAGGATAAAGCAAAAATAGTAATTCTCATAATCATTAATACCGGATCTGTCTGTCTGTTCTTGTCTTGTGCTGACTTGAGATTTTTTATGACTAGATTTAAATATAGTGACAGTCATTAGTGCAGTAATATACGTTAAATACTATTACTGCTCAAGTCGACACTAGGGACCATATTGACCTTGTTTTACGGTATTTATGTTTCTTTCATTATTGAAGACCCTCCAGCAACTATCAAGATGAAGAACAGGAATAAAAACTTTGACCATTGATCATTTGTGTTTTTTTTTTCTATTCATTGACAGTGTGTGCGGTTAGCTCCCGTGCACGTGTACTTCATATTCCTTTATTTTCTGTTAAAGGGTCTGAACACGACTTAATGCAAATTTAACCCTTGAATGTAAAAGGTCATATGGCAATACATTGATGTTTTTTTCAACAAATGATTTGATACCGGGAAATTGGTGGTCTTACTTTAATTCAAACCATGTCAGCTATCTAGTTTTATCCACAGGCGCTTGGATATATGATACAGTTAATTTTTTTTTAATTTGTTGTTGATTAAGATATTAAATTTTCTATATTTATAATACATATCTATCACTTCTGTGCATATCTCACCTACAGAAAATACCTAATTTTGCAATCCATACTAAGAAAAATTGGGTATGGTTTTATATACAAGAAAGGAAGTTTCGTACTCTTTGATATCAAGTTCAATTCTCCATGCAGAAACGACCACTTTTTTTCTGTGTCCAGTAGCATCGTATATTCTTAAAATAGTTTCTCGAATAATGCCTGGACATCGGTGGACATGCAACATTACACAGTGTGACACGTTTGCAAATGAAAATCAACACTCAGACTAGTCATTAATCAGAACAATAAATGAACAAAAGACAAACCCGGGACACAAAAGTACAAACAATAGACCATCAACTCCGAAAACCAAAAGTAAAATCGAAACATGGATTACGAAAAATATGCAGGGGCGACATCAGGGAGTGAAGAGAACTTGTTTCTTGCAAGACACTTTCAGTGAAAACAATTTGATATAAAGACAATCATATGAAGACAATCTTTTGTTTTTGTTTTTTTTTTTTTTGAAATTTTAAACATGAGGCATTTGCTTCATTTGCCTCAATGTAGTTACGGCCCTAGGCAGTCATATCACATCTTTTTTCATATATAATTTTTTATATCTTAACTTTTTTTTCATTTGCTTTGTATATTTAAACAGACTAGCATCACATCAAAATAATATAATAATACCCCAATATTAAACCAAATACTACCGTGAAGTTTCTTGAATAATGCATTAGCTGAAGGTATTCTGTGAGAATTGTGGATGATGGCCCAAACTGATGTGAAAGCCACATGTGCTAATATGAAGTTGTAAATTTAAATCTTTGCCAATAAATATATATCTAGATAATCCGCATTACATTAATTATTAGAGCAAAATTAATTCTCGAGTCTTTAAAATTTCTTTGGATTTAAATTTAAAGTTTCAAAAATAGATCTATATATGACTAGAAGAACAATACACAGTGACATACTAGTTTGTAAAATACAGTTTTATATATGATGGAATTGTCATACATTTTAACACTCCTATGTCTACCATCAATATTCACAGATCCAACAGGATGCACTTACAACACAGACACATTACTTTACACGTGTAATGCCAGACTTTGGGCACTTCCGTTAGTGTTTTCCTCCTTCACTAACCAACCACAGAGACTGTTGTTGAAAGACGTTGATGGAGAACTTCCGGCGTCTGCCCCTAACGGTCCAACATTTATAGGATTTAGTGCTGTTGACACTTCATTATTTGACACCAGATTTCCAGCTTCATTCCACATCATGTGCTATGCGAACACAAGTCTGATCATATTTAAGGACACATTTCAAGATTTAGGATTTATTGACGAGGTCATTATTCAAGACTGCAATATTTTATCACTTCCGGTGCAAGTATTTTCGTATTTTGGTGAGGTTAACTCGTTTATCATACAAGGAGGGTCAATAAACAATATGGTGGCAGATAGTTTTAATGGACTTGATATTAAACCAATGCCAGCTTCTCTGACGCCAAAAGGAGAACTCGTATTACAAAATACCCAGGTTATATCTCAAAGTTTTCCGTTTGGAGTTTTCTATAATATATACAATGTAACAACTATGGTACTCGACAACATCGACATAACGTCAGTTACCAAAGACACGTTTTATGCTAACCCATACTTGACAAATTTAACAATCAGTAACAACAATTTAGTGAGTCTTCCAAGTCAACTGTTTGCATCATCGCATTCATTGGAGTTCCTGTCTTTTTGGGGTTTGCCCTGGATTTGTACTTGTATCGATCTCTGGATTGTCCCTTACGTCATCAACAACAATATAACCCTGAACGGAGACTTTATATGCTCATCACCCGTAGCTCAATCTAGTAAGTATTATTATCGGCCAAGTATAAAAACCGTGATATACTGATATATGATAGTGAATAGCAATGTCAATATACGTGGCCAAAACCAACGGTAGACGATAGCTGATACTATGATTGTAAGCACTACCCGTTACTTGGAACTATATTTTTACATTCAGTCTGGCAGTCCGTCTGTCGATCTGTCATACTTGAATTTTTGCACTGATATCAACGGTACAATGAGACAAATCACGGGTATTCTTCTGGGTGAGTGGTATCTGTAGAAGTTTGCAGGAAACTAATATTTGTACTTTTGTAGATAGTTGTCTCATTGGCAATATGATATGATCATATGGTAAAAATTTACAGATTGAGTCTGAACTTCGTTCAACTTGAGTTGTTACTCTAAGACATGATGGAAGATTACTTGAATATTTTCTGAGTTTTCTATAATTAATGTAAGTCCTGAATAGCAGTATGCAAAACCAAATACATTTCAAAAGTACAGTATAACTACATGTAAACTAGAATGAGTGCGGACATGATAGCTTCAAAGAGGGAAAAGTAGCGGACTTAGGATTATGGTACCTATTAATTAAAGGAAATAGTATTTATAAACAAGAACTATCTTTAAAAAAGATGTCCGACGTATTTAAATTTGAGTATATGTTTAAAACTATCATTTCGATAACCTTCAGAAGCACCATTTTAATAACGTTTTCTCTGTTTGTGTTCAGTATTCTCGGTCCTCGTATCTTTCTGTTTACATTTACCAAAACCCCGCGGAAATCTCACATGCGTAGGTGCGTTCTAAAAGTCATGTACGTTCGTACAACAAAGTTTACATTAAAAATTATATAATTGTCCCGAATAAACAGCTGTCACGGATGCAAAGAGCTATTGGAGAACAATTATTTTACTAAAAATATAAATCTTTGTAAGATATAGTCAAACATTTATAGTTTTTCACTTGCTTTCCATCACGATATAATTAACGAGACGTTTTTTCAAACACAACCAAATCATTCTGTTGCCATAGTTAAGCGTCCTTAAGTTCAAAGGGCACAAACCGAAACTATACCGACTACGTCGGAAAAATAACAACTTACAGAATTAGAAGGTATAAAAATCTCAATTTCTTAATTTTCATTATAAAACTTATGTACATATACTTTTTTCTGAAGAAAATTCTTTAATTTGTTCATATTTAGAAGAAGTTTACTTTATTTCCAGGAAGCTTTTCCCCGACAAATTTTCCGTATGCAAAGTGACCTCAGTGTGACCCATCTCGTAAAAATCCGGTGATCGCAATAAAATAAACTATTATCTGACTGTTCATGTTAAACAAGATCTCAATATCCATGCTTTTTTGTTGATTGTTGACAAACAGGTGACAATCGTTAACCTTCGGCTTCAAAACAGTAACTTCAATTACCTGCCATATTTTCACAACAACACGGACCGATTGAAAAAAAATTGACGATTATACGAAATTTATGCGACAAAAATTATAAAATCGTGCACAGAAGACTAAGTTTATGATATTTGTATGCATTGGTTCAAGAATTGGAATACCATTATTTTTCACCGGTCACTCGTTTCATATGACTTCAGTAATAAGATTTTGTTTGTATATTTTAGATACAAAAGTGACGTCATATTATGCAGCCAATTGTTTGAATTATGATGTATGTCAAGGAGAAGCAGGTTTGTATCGTTTGATCTACTATGTCAGTCTATGGAAGAAGCGAATTGATAAAAACTTTTCTTATATCACATAGCGATATTGTCTAATATTATTAATTCGTATATTTTAACAAATTTGATTCGTTTAGGGATAGTCACATGTTAAACTATATTTTCGAAGGTAGAGAGAAAACGGCGGATAGCAAAACGCATATTGACCGGCAAAAAGAATATTGCACGGTTATTTTTAGAATATCTAAAAACGATATACTTTGTCACGTCATGTAATGAATTTCAGGATATTGTTTAACGTTTTGAAACAAATGATATCTGTGATCGATTATTTGACGAAAAAAAATCTTCAAATACATAAGATGTCCAAAAAAAAAGTGAATGAAAGAAAAACTAATATGTTGTTATTGTCAAGGGGACAATGTAATATCTATAAAGTTCCAACAAACCTAAATGACGATTTTGATACAAACATAGTCGAAAATTGATAATATAACAAATATAGCCTTAGTATGAGGTCAATACAGGATATATCAACGCAAAGAAGTATATCGACCTCGGACTTCGTCCTCAGTCAATATACTTCTTTCAGGTCAATATATCCTTGTATCGACCTCATACAAAGGCCATATTTGTATAATATCAATTGTAAATATGCAGACATTCCATGCGGAAAATGTTGTTTTCGGCAACGAAAAATTAAGAAAATACTAACTTTAAAATGTATTGTTCAAATATAAACAACAATTGAGTATAAATATACATTCAGAAGTTAGTTAAAAGCAAACGTTTATGTCCGTGTAGAATTTGAAGTGCTGTGTTTTTCTTATATACATAAATATACAAATGATATTAGTTCTAATATCAATGCGATACTTTTAAAATATCATAGCGGTGTTTTTGTTATATCAATATTAAGTACTTATTAGTATTAATATTTGACTGATGTACCCATATTTTGTCAATTTTACCTTTTATGTCTGTTTTGTTCACGCATCGTTATAAATATGACAGAATTTGATGAGACTGTCATACATGTAAGAGGTTTAGCGCTATAAATAAAGGTTCAATCCACCATTTTCAAAATTTGAAAATGCCAGTACCGATGGGGTTTAATAAACAATGTCGTAATCAAATAGCTAAGTAACAAAATCATTGTTCACATATATAACATTTAGCAAATTTTGTAATGAACGCAATGAAATAATATATATCTGATATGCTCACAACGCACGCATGAAATATATAAAAAAGAAGATGTGGTATGAGTGCCAATGAGACAACTATCCACAAAAGACCAAAATGACACAGACATTAACAACTATAGGTCACCGTACAGCCTTCAACAATGAGCAAAGCCCATACCGCATAGTCAGCTATAAAAGGCCCCGATAAGACAATGCAAAACAATTCAAACGAGAAAACTAACGGCCTTATTTATGTAACAAAAAATGAATGAAAAACAAATATGTAACACATAAACAAACGACAACCACTGAATTACAGGCTCCTGACTTGGGACAGGCACATACATACATAAATAAATAAATAATCCCCCCCCCCCCCTAACCTGGGACAGTGGTATAACAGTACAACATAAGAACGAACTATAAAAATCAGTTGAAAAAAAGGCTTAACTCATCAGATGGACAAACATACAAGTGGACGTGGCCCGGTACTTATACATCCCGACACAAAAAGACACAATGAACAGATCTGAGAGTACTCGCAGTTATCTGGCAGCTAGTTCAAAGCCACTAACAACTAATAAAAAAATCATGCATCTAAGACTTAACTTTAGAAGACTTTCTTTATTGATAACAATGAAACTAACTTGTGACAAAGATGAATCATACTGTCCTCGTTCAGATTGATTCGACAAAATCCGACCTGTACTTTTGTCGATGCTCCTTTTTTATACAAATTGGACCGTTGGTTTTCTTGTTTGAATGGTTTAACACTAGTAATTTTTTAGTTCATGTATAGCGTGGTGTTCGCTGTGAGCCAAGGCTCCGTGTGTAAGGTCCTACTTTGATCTATAATGGTTTACTTGAAACAAATTATTACTTGTCTCATTAGAACTCATGCACCATCTTCTTATATCTATAAATCTTTAAAATTTCCCCTTATAAATAACTGCTTTCCAGTCCTCCAAAAACGTCATTTAGGGTGCTGAATTTTTTATAAAGTGCAATATGAACTAGCACACTTCTAAAGCTTTAACGGTAACGACAGTTATGGTGGTACAAGAACGATTATGTCAATAAAAATACCAAATAAACAGTACTGAACGATCTAAATTTATAAATATAGAAAAGATATATACACATTTCTAACGTCAACAGACATTTACATCTTATTTATTTGTTTTCTATTCATTATTTTTTGTACATTTTAATTTGTTTGGAATATTTATTTTACCATTTGAGTATTCATTGTAATTTGGAGCTGTATTGGATTGGATTGTTTGAATGAATGTTTTTTTTTAAGTAGGTTAATGATATTTTTTGTCTATTTCGATATTACCCATGTGGATAGTCTATATCAGTTTGACCTCAAGGGCGTATCCAGCCGTTTTAAAAAGTGGGGTTCCAAACCCAGGATAAAGGGGTCGGGGGTTACAACCGAATGTCCCCATTTAAATACATTGATCGGCCAAAATAAAGGGAATTTCCAAACCCCGGAACCCCCCCCTGTATCCGCCACTGGACCTATATTAAAATCTAATAGTAGACTATTTACAACCGCATTTAAAATCCGTCATTGCATTATCACTTAAAATAGAATTAGTCGGTTAAACCATATATGCTTGAAAACAATAGACTAAACAAGTTGACGACACTTTCAACTATCAATAGGGTCAAGCAACCTTTTCGAAACGATAAGTTCATGTAAGCGTTAATTTTGTTACAGATACGAAATTTTAGTGATACATTAAACATCCTCAAACATTAAGCCGGTCATGAACTACGTTTGTGAAATGTGAATTAGGTTTGCGGTTTTCTTGACATCATGCATTGTGACGTGACATCGTATTCATTTTATATTAGAAAACAATAGCAGTTATATTAGAAAAGTATCGCATTCATAAATTTTTGATATTAAAAACACATCGCTATGATATAAGACAAACATCGCATTGATATAATAAAATGTAGTAGTATATTTGACTTATAGTTGATTTTGTCTTATCAAACAATTGAATTCCACTGAATTTGCTACATGATATTTATTGAATGTGTACATCTACAAATGATAAATCATGCATTTATGTTTCATTCATTCAACAATTCAATTTTCTCGTTTAAATACACCTCCTTTCTTGTTATTACATAAAATAATTCATGGAAATTATACAGCAGACGTATGTCGTTTTAAATGTCACCCTGTTTTAAGAAAAGAGTCATTACTTTATACCGAGAAATCTGCCTTTCTTCGTACAAAGGCTAACATTCGTCTGAAATTTCCCACAATGCAACTCGTTGATATAAGACAATATTGCTCGTTGGTATAAGAAAAGTTTATATCGATTCGCTTCTTCCATAGACTGTTTGTTAAAGTACCGGTTCCAAACTGTGATGCTTAAAAACAAACAACCGTATTCTAAACACGTTGAAAGTTGATATCATTTCTTGTTAAACAGAAATGTATGACTTTAATTGATTATCATAAAGATGCAGTTAACGTCATAAAAAACCAAAACGGCACAAAACAATGACGAGACAGCAAGATAATAATAAAGTAGAAGGATGATTGATCTAATGTTATATGCTAAATGGTCAACGACAAATATTTCATGTATTCTTTTGAATTTTAGTTTCTTGTGTACAATTTGGAGTTCAGTATGGCGTTCATTATCACTGAACTAGTATATATATTCGTTTAGGGCCAGCTGAAGGTCGCTTCCGCGTGCGGGAATTTCTCGCTGCATTGAAGACCTGTTTGTGACCTTCTGCTGTTGTCTGTTCTATGGTCGGGTAGTTGTCTCTTTGACACATTCCCCATTTCCCATTCTCAACTTTATAGAACTTAGCAATGAATCCATTTTGGATGTTTTGAATGATGACTTGACCGGGATGGAGGGTAAAGCTAAATGCACAGCCATACATGACCCCCCCCCCCCCATTAGTATAGGAAATGGGAGAGTTAATACTCTACAATTTGGGTAGAAAGCTTATCATAGCATGCTGTAATTTCCCTCGTTGCATGTTGTACAATTTAACGATTGAACAATCATTAGATGCGTTATAATTGCTACATGTTAATAACAGATTTAGTTGATTACTACATATCTCATTTTAAGATTGAGTTCGAGGTTCAATTCCTGATTTATTGACGTGTGTGTACCCTCAATATTTTCTAGACATTTATCCTTTTCAGGTTTTGTCTCGTCTGACACGTGTATAAAGGCAGTTGACATGGTAACGTACATATTGGCTGTACCAATAATAACGTTCACTGTTATCAGTTTAGTATGTATCATCCAGTTGTTATTGTATGTAAAGAGAAATGAGCAATACATTCGTCAAATGATAGAAGTTCCAAATATTGATACACGAGAAGATAAGTTTGCAAAAGCATTAGCGGCGAAAATAGCAAAAAATGAAGAAACTACAGAAAACCGAAGCTTTTCTCATAATTGGTTAGGTGCCAAACGGAAGCTTATGATAGCAAGAGCCTTGTCAAAAACGATTACAGCTAACCAAATAAATAATCCTTTACCTGAGAATACAAAGCAATGGACTAACCAATTAAACAACCCGCTACATGAGGATACAAAACAAGAAGATTATAGTGATAATGAATCGGATCTAGAAGATTATGAGGAAGACTATGAATTACAGGATCTATCAACTTTACGAGGAGAAAGACTAACAAAAGCTCTGGAAGAAAAGATATTACGAGATTTAGAAAATATTCCTGTTGTTTCAGGTATATGGGTTGCTGCTCCAAGGGGAGGTAAATCTGGACTTGAGTTTTAAGATCGTACACAAAAACAAAATCTATAAACATTATGAATGTTCCAAATCAAAAAAAGTGATTACCTTCTTGGATTTATTGATACTTATAAAATATATGTAAATCTTCATTGTAAACTAATAAAAAATCTGTAAATAAACTACTCCAAAATATAATTTTCTTATCGTTAACCTTTGGAAATTATAAAAAAAGGTAAAGTTGATTTTTAGAACTTTTGTTTATTTATGATATCAAAACATACCAAAGGCATATTTAAACTCATCTGAGGGAGTCAAAAACAAACTGATAACGACATATGGAGAAAAATATAATATAACAACAGTCACTGTACACAAAACACAATATAGAAAACTATAAAATAACCACAAACTCAACAAAATAACAGGAGTGGGTCATCACAAGTACTCCGAAAGAGTAAGCAAATCCTATTTATCATGTAAATTAAATTTACTATAATCTACATAAAAAATGTTGTTGTTGGCGTCTGTGTTAGATTTAATTGTATATAAAGTAAGGAGGTGTGGTATGATTGCCAATGAGACATTTGTCGACCAAACTTCAAATGAAGTGGATGAAAGCCATTGTAGGCAAGCGTACGGCCTTCAACAATAAGAAAACCCCACACCGTATGGTAGGCTGAAAAAGGCCCCGACATGAACAATTTGAAACTATTCAATTGAGAAAAGTTAAACTATTAACGGTTAATTTATTAAAAAAAAACATGAACCATGCAACGACAACCACTGAACTACAGGCACAGAAACATGAACCATGCAACGACAACCACTGAACTACAGGCACAGAAACATGAACCATGCAACGACAACCACTGAACTACAGGCACAGAAACATGAACCATGCAACGACAACCACTGAACTACAGGCACAGAAACATGAACCATGCAACGACAACCACTGAACTACAGGCACAGAAACATGAACCATGCAACGACAACCACTGAACTACAGGCACAGAAACATGAACCATGCAACGACAGCCACTGAACTACAGGCACAGAAACATGATTGTTAGATCAACCCTTCCCTAAACTGGGACAGTCGTATAACATTACAACGTTCCCTAAACTGGGACAGTGGTATAACATTACAACGTTCCCTAAACTGGGACAGTGGTATAACATTACAACGTAAGAAAATACTATAAAAATTAGTTGATAAAGGCTTAACTAAACAGATGGATAAAAATAGAAAGACATCTAAAAAGGGAGGAGCGGATACGAACGGGTACTTATACATCCCTCACTACAAAAAGACACTTAACACAGACCTGACAGTATCACAGTTTCTTATCAAAACCATCTTAGACTAAAATATCAACCAGTACACATCCAACATCGGTTAATAATATAATATAAAAAAGAGATGTGGTATGATTGCCAATGAGACAATTCTCTACAAGAGACCAAATGACACAGAAATTTACAACTATAATAGATCATCGTACGGCCTTCAACAATGAACAAAGCCCATACTGCATAGACGTCATTAACAGTCAGATAAAACATGACCATGTACAATGCTAAACTATGGCGCGCAACTGGTATACCTCAAGATTATTGATCAAACTGGATTCTTTTATGTATGTTATAAATAGCCCCAATATAAGGTGGTTTTGCTGACGTCTAGTGGCAAATATTCCATTTATATGCCCTAGTTTAAATTATTTCGACCTGTATACTTTAATTATTTAATCGGTAATAACGATAATCCCAAAATCATTATATGTTGGATTATAATTTGGCCGATTAAATCAGATATATGCATGCAAAGGATTATGGTGCTAATATGAATTCGACTTATAATAGGTCAGAAACAGTTTACGTATACACCACCAGAATTTGAAAGAAAAACCTTAAAGTACATCACACATCTTATTGTGTATACATGCATGACTACTAGTATCTTGTACAGGAGTATGTACCTTACACTTGACTTAGATAGATCAGAAACAAGTTACACTATAGAATTATGAAGAAAAACTAAAAGTACATCCCACATCTGATTGTGTAATATTGGAATATTCTATTTTATGGTATAAGAAATGAAATGCGTTTTGGATGCATTTTGATACTGTTATATCTGCCTGGTGTTTTACCAAATCCCGTCGGCTGTTCCTATGATGCTACTAATGTACTTTACACGTGTAATGCACGATACTGGTCTCTGCCTCTTCTGTTCAGTGACTTCACCAAACAACCACAGCGTATTCTATTGGTAGATATCGCAGGGGAACTACCAGCTTCTGCACCAAATGGACCAACTTTTAGTGGGTTCAGTTCAACAAATACTGCACTCTTTGACGGAAGATTCTCTCCGTCTTTGCAGATAATGTGTTTTGTAAATAGCGATTTGATCATTTTCATGGACACGTTTGCCGATTTTGATTGGCTAGACGAGGTGATTATTACTGACTGTAACATATTGTCTCTACCTGTCCAAGTGTTCTCTCATATTGGTGATGTTAACTCGTTTACAATTGAAGGAGGCTCTATAACTAACATGGTGGCAAACAGCTTTCAAGGATTAAATGTTAAGAAAATCACAACTGCGCCGACGCTGAAGGGATCATTTACAATACGTAACAGCCAAATTACTTCAGGACAGCTAGCACCTGGCGCTCTGTTTAACATTAACAATGCCACAACCATAATCCTCGAAAATAACCACATCACAACAATAGGAAGCGATACATTTCAGGGCGTGCCACACTTATATAACCTTACGCTTAGTTATAACGACATTACAAGCATTCCTGAATCTATATTCACAAACCTCCATGCGTTAGAGCACGTGACTATTTGGGGAGTTCAATGGGATTGCACGTGTGATAAACTCTGGTTTATACCTTACGCCTCTGACAACAATATAACTGTTAACGGAGATATCGTGTGTTATACACCAGCAGGATATTACAGTAAGTTTACAGTTTGTCAACATCAACCAATCTGCAAAATACATTCAATTGCTTACATATTGTTTCAAACCTACTACAACTGTATCTGTGTAATATATACAATCATAGTTTTCCTCGTTGATTACTATATATACGCCAATGAGACAACAACCCAACAACTGTTCCGAGAAGCGTTCCACTTACAATTGTATTCTATATCTCCAATGATTGGGCATACAATGACATTTATAAAAGGTATCATATATTTCAATGTATGTACGTTGTTTATTTCTAAATCATTTATTGTTCTTGTCGTTACGTAACGACATTTTTTATATGATTGCCAATGAGAGAGCTCTCCACCAGAGACCAAATAAATAAACTCATCATAGATACCAGGACTAAATTTTGTATATACGCCAGACGCGCGTTTCGTCTACAAAAGACTCATCAATGACGCTCGAATCCAAAAAAAGTAAAAAAGGCCAAATAAAGTACGAAGTTAAAGAGCATTAAAGACCAAAATTCCTTATGCCAAATACAGCTAAGGTACATAGAAGTAGGCAACTATTTGTCATCGTACGGCCTTCAATAAAGAGCAAAACCCATATGGTAAGCTATAAATAACCACAACAAATTAAAAGGGGAAAAACAACAGCCTAATTAATGGAAAAAACAATATGGTAAAAATCAGCCAACGACTTCAATTATATCACAGGTGCCTTGTGACAGGCACATTCGTCATTTGACTGTATCATAAATATGTATAAGTTTTAATCAAATTTACCTTTTGTTTTATGTTGTTAATATAATTCCAGATACAAGGGCCTCGTCATTTTATCAGAATAACTGTGTATTGCCATGCGATGGACAAATTGGTAAGACCATTAATTGTAAAGACTTGATGGAGTCACTGTACTATAACAAAGTGAACTTTTATAATTTTTATGTTAAATTGTTGATTTCTGAAAGCTGTGACATTGTCTTTCGTAAAGCTACTATAGCATTTGTGAACTAAGTAATATGTGTGAAATTGTTGATTTCTTACTGTGACAATTCTATTTCGCAATGCAACGTACATATTGAACAAGTAAAATCATTGCACAGCAGTTGTTGATCTTTTAGATGGTATTACAAATTGAGAATTGAACTGATAATGTTTAAAAGAGACAACAAACCGTCCAAAGAGTAGAAACGTCTTCTATCACAAGTTACTATGTTTTGGCGCGTTAATTTTGTGCGCATTTAATTTACATTTGCGCGAATTTTGGATTTATTTCCTTTACGTTTGCGTGCATTCATGAATAGGCAATGTTCGCGAATGTAACGTATGTTAATCATAATGCTGGTATATAACATATCTTTGTCAAACGATGTGTTGTATATAGTTTAACAAGTACACATACATATATATATATATTGTTTCTTTATATATTCTTTTAGCCGGGTCCGATTTGGTGCGGTTACATCTTACATAGCGTACTTTAACTTTTTTTGCAAGGAATTCCGCACAACCCAGTCTTAAAGTTGTGACCAGTCTTAAACTTGTAGTGAGATGAGAGTTTTTTGCTCCATGTTAAAGACTTCACAGTGACCGTGACTTTCAGTTTACAGATAGCAAGAAAAGTGTTGTTCCTTTGCTTTTTATGTTGTTTTTATTTGCTGTAAATATACTGATTTTGGTCTGGGTGGATACCAAAAATCTATTTTCCCCTGTTATATGTACATTATAGTAGAAAGTATACTAAGGCCTAAATTAAAATATTGTTTGTTTGCCCTTTTCCGACCCTATGTTTTGAAACAGGGTAGGTAGGTAGGTAAAATATTTTATTTTTTTCCCCAAAAAAATAATTTGACTCGGTATATTTTTTTACATGGGTAGGCAGGTAGGTATAATATTTTATTTTATAGATACGAAATCTGCATAATGTCATTTTTTGTCTGTTTTGCTTTTGCTTATAAGTTTGTGGGACAACGTTTTGAAAAAAAAAATTCATGTAGAATGTGAAGTTAATTCATATGGCTTTTTTTTTGCACTACTATTTTGTTTCCAAATATCAAAATAAAGAGCTGTGTCGCATATTTTCAATGTTCATTTATGCCTGTAACTTTGAAGAGTTTTAAATTGCACTAATATTCTGTACTACATACCTTGTGTGCTTACCTCTACCTAAAGGTTTTTTGTAAGAGATAACATTGTCCTGGTTAAATATGTCCGGGCAGACATACATTACTATAAGAAAAAGTCCCTAGAGTGTTTAAATTTCCGTGTGTGCCCACGTTTCCAATAAAAATGCTACAAAACTTAAACTCAATTGTCACGTATTTTACATCGCATTTATTAATGATTTGTATGGAAAACTTTGGCGATTTTACTGCCAAATATTCTCCACTTTACAGGCTTTTGTCACCTTTGGTTCATGTCAGATATAAATAATATGGCAATGCTGGTCGAAGGCATCGTTAACCATGATAATCATCCTAATCTACGGATCACAAAAGGCCATCCCTACATAAAATACAACGTCCGTTTACAAAATAGTTTGTACACACGTTAATAATTTTTTATTAAACAAACTTTTTTGTAAATGAACCCTGCTCTTCAAGTAAAAAGATGCAGAGTTAACGTACGTCATATCATTATTTCAAAGCATTTAACATCGATTTCAAACAAATGCTTTGAAACTCTATGCATGCTATATGCAAGTGTTCATGTCAAACGCTCACGTGATACCAAACGGACTAGACCTTATACGACAAAGATAAAACCCGAGGATTCCGGTAAAAAAGTTTTGAGCGGGAAATACAAATATAAGATTTTTGGTAGGACGAAAAAATAAAATAAAATCTTGCTGGTAAATACAAATAAAAGATTTTCAGGCGGAACGAATTTATAGGGTCGGTCGGTAAAGGGCAAACAAACAATATTTTAATTTAAGCCTAAAATACCCCTCCCCACACTGCCTGGCACTAAAATACCCCTCCTCCACAACCTGGTACACAATCACATAAAAAACTTATTAAATGTGTATGCTCAAATTTGTTGATCTATATGCATGTCTTATTACTAAAACTAATTTCAGGTTTCCATATTGGAGAAGTATGCATAACAGCTCTAGATGTAGTTAACTTCGCTACTGTATTATTAATTTTGATACTGACAATATTTGGTTTTGGAATTATCGTGCATCTTCACTGTAAAGAGAAAAATGAAGAGGAAAGAATAGAAAAAGTCAGAGGCATTCGAAATGTAATGGCTGACAAAATTGCAGGTATCCTTCGAAATAAGATAAATAAAATTGAAGAGTTTGTTCAGGATAATATAGATGTTTATCGCGAAAAAAACAAAATAAGGGAGAAAACTAAAGAAAATCAACCCAAAACGGAATCTCCAACTTCGCCAAGAAATTTAAATGAAATAGACGAAAATGAATACTCGAGTGACGACGAAAATCCATGCGAAAGTGATGACTCCAGAGACGACGATGATCTAGACGAAACTGAATACCAAAGCAGCAAAAGAGATTTAGATACCAGTCATGAAGATATTTGTCATTGAACAAAAGTTTACCAGTCTTATTTACAAATAATGTGCAAATAATAAAATGTATCTATGAAGTACATAAAACTTCAGAGGTTGTTGAAAAAATTAAAATCATGACTGTATAAACTCTCTTTCATCTTGCCGACCATAGTTTTACACTCAATTTTTTTTTTAGATCAAGTATATATCGTAAATATATGAATGAAAATATTAAACATAGTTTTGTGTTAGTAGCACAAGAATTCAATGACCGAAAACACATAAAATTTCTAGAGACTCTTTTAGTAATATTAGGCACAAGCAGTACAATAAGTCAATATGTAAATACGTTGCTACAATTATATCAATCACCGTCAGTTTATTGAGAATTTAATGATCCGGTGATCCAAAGTTCAATTTCCGATTAAACTTATAATGGGAAAACGGACCACTATTTTTTGTCTTCTCTGTTTCTAATTATTTTTATACCACATTTATGAGCATAATGTTTTCTGGTCTGTTCGTTCATTTGTTCCTTCGTCCGTCCGTCTGTCCGGCTTCATGTTAGAGTTTTTGGTAAAGGTATTTTTTTTTTATGAATGTGATTCAGAAGTCCATTCAACTTGAAACTTAGTACACAGGTTCCTTTTGATATGATCTTAGATTTTAGACCCCAATTTCACAGTCCACTGAACATAAAGAAATGAAAGTGCGAGTGGGGCATCCGTGTATCATGGACACATTATTGTTGTTTCTATTTTATGTATATATGTATTTGGTAGACTAAGCTGGATGTTATCCTTAGTTACTTAACAGTGGTTATGGACATTTCTGTAATAATATGAATAAAAGGAGACAGAAACCCATCAACAACAAAACAAGAGACATGCGCATACTAACATACGGTTTTCAAAACGCAAACGTCTATTCAAAAAAGAGGGACGAAAGATATCAAAGGGACAGTCAAACTCATAAATCTTAAACAAACTGACAACGCCATGGCTAAAAATGAAAAAAGACAAACAGACAAACAATAGTACACATGACACAACATAGAAAACTAAAGAATAAACAACACGAACCCCACCAAAAACTAGGGGTGATATCAGGTGCTCCGGAAGGGGTAAGCAGATCCTGCGCCACATGTGGCACCCGTCGTGTTGCTTATGTGATAACAAATCCGGTAAATAGTCTAATTCGGTAAGTCACATTCATGAAAGGGAAGGGGATTGTAGTTATGACGTAAGGAACATATCCGATATCATTTGTGAAACGGTTATTCCGTAACGGTCAATCAACTCGTGATGGCGTCCGTAAAATTTACGAAGGGATGATTTTAACTTCACCATTTGGATCTCGTGGTTTAATAGCTTCCTTGTGAGCAGCAACCCTCTATGAAGAAAATCATGATAGGAAATGAAAGCACGGGAATATCGTATCAATTGGGAGATATATACCCCGTATGCAGGTGCTGCTGGAAATGTTGCTACTTAGATAATATCAGTTTCAGAGAATTTTTTGTTTGAATCAGAGTGATCCTTTACAAAGTAAGATTTTTCCCTCCCTAAGACAAGATACTTGTATCTACGTTGGCCATTCTTTTTTATGAAGCAAAGCAATACCAACTCTTTCAATTTGTCTTTTAGTTTGGAATGTGGAATACTTGTATTCCATGGCAAGCTCTAAATTATCAAAAGTTTTTAAAAAAAAGTAGACTGAATACATTTATTACAGCCCGTAATGATCTTGGTACAGCATAATATCCCTCAAAATGAAACAAAAACGACAATACAAACACTTACTTGACTTGTACAATCAAGAATTGGATCTCAAACAAGGGTGCACTTTGCCTACATTATTTTCTATTCCAATGTATGGTCATTTTGTCTCAACTATACGAGATTCATTGATTTGTGTGTTAACACTATTTTCAACAGGTTTGTGTTATTTCGTGGTAAATGGGCAGTTTCTTTTAGGAAGAAGATGGTCTTCGGTAAGTAAACTGAAAATCTTAATCAATTGGTGTCAAGTGCAAGGTTCGAACTGACAATCCCCGTGTTGACAGGCAAGTTATTCATGTACAGTTATTCGACTACTTAAACCATTCAGCCAAACTCCTGAAACGAAATGCTCGAAAGATGGCAGAAGAAAGTTACTAAAGTAAGAAGGGACTATTATTCAATAAATTTACAAAAATACTCTGTTTTATCGGAGTTAGGTTGTACATCTTTAAAAAAAAAAGTGGACCGTCACATGTTTTTTGGCTAAAAGTATATGTTTGACTTTTTATCGGAAACAAGATTTTGCAGATGAATACATGTATATATTTAAAGAACTTATCAACAGTGGAAATTTTAATCATATTTACGACCCTAATCCTAACTACAATATACATAAATTGGAGAACATTAAGGACAGAGAAACACACGAATAATAGCTAACAAAATGTATTAAGCCGTGTTCAGATCCTTACATAAAAGATGGAGGGATACATGTGTATGCATGCAGCGGTATGTTGATGTTGTCCCTAAAAGTTCAAAAAATATTACAAAGAATTCTATTCATTCTGCTTTGAGACCAGAGTATTGTTGAAAAAATAATTGAACAGTTTGCGTTTCAGATTAAAAAAGGTTCCGTGAAACGATCAGCATATGTTTTCTTTTTTTCCCCAAGATCTTCTCGAAGGGCCTTGAATGGCCCCCATACCACTAGCCGATTTATTTTGTTTGCGCTATGCATTACTCGACCAATCTATTTTGCCTAACAAGAGACTAGTTATGGCCCTGCTCGGTGATAACTACTTATTTCACATATCCCAAGCAAGACAGTCCTATTTAACAAACGTAAACATTTTTGGGGCCTATTTTATCAAGTATCTGGCTAGAAAAAAAATTATGACTAAAATCAGCAAAGACCCATCGAAAAAACATCTGATACAAAAATTTAACAATACTTGTAGATATTTGGATGATATATTGGCTCTAAATAATGACGACTGCAGTATGTATACTAAAGAAATTAATCCTGTTGAACTTACTTAAAATAAAGCTAATACTAACAATGACCACTGTCCCTTCCTTTTCTCGATCTTGATATCTATATGTATATCATTAACGGGAATCTTAATACAAAATATTATGATAAAAGAGATGCCTTTTCATTTCCTATTGTTAATTATCCATTTTTAGATGTTGTTAATTATCCATTTTTAACACATGCCATGGGTAAAATCTCTTTGTTCTTACTGTGCTATAATGTGGATAATGCACAGCAAAGGTGTGCATTAACTACCCTAGATATACTGCACAGTTCAAATCTATTTTTACCTTTAGTGGCGGTTCCTGGATTTTGAACGGGGTGTTATTCTATTATGAAAATTAAAAAAAAAATATAACAGAGTACATGTAGTGAGACTAAAACAATATTGACGATTTTATGCTAAAACACAATACTTTGTCCAATCCAAGGGTGAACGACCTATTCGCCCCAAACACCGAATCCGCCATCTGCTTTAAAATAAAGACAAAGTTGAACTTTGTACGAACATCGTAGTTTCAAAATAGGAAAAAAGAGAGGTTTCTCATTCCTTTTTTTTTTATCTAAGCTGGGACATTACATGCATATTTCATCATATTTTGTGTACAATGTAAATCTTAAATCAGTGTTTTAAAGTAAGAAAGAAAGTTAAAACAATTTTTGGTAATTTCTGCCAAAAAAGAAATGTATCTAAAAATATCCGAATAACATGAATCTGATTTTGATTAGTTTTAAACTCAATGGAATTTATAACGACTTTTTAAATATCTATTCCTATATCTTTTATAGAGAATTTAATGAGGATCATGTTTAAGTTTGTTTCAAAACAGGGTTTGGGGGGGGGGGGGGGGGAGGAGGTAGCTGGAGATCAACCAGACTTCATTTAGATGGACGTGACTTAAAAATTAATACAGTAGATAAAATGAAACTTGTGGGGTTGGGGGAGTAAAAGATTGGAAAGAGAAACGTATTTTCTGTTTATTAAACATTTTCAATTTAGGTAATATAACATCTTCCTCGGTTCATCTTTCTCTAAGCATATCAATGAGGGAAAGAAATTCAAAAGCAATCAATCCAAACTCAATAACCCTTTCAGTTATGATATTTTTTTCCATACACCGATTTGAAAGTACACAATTTGTCAAAGCCTTAATCGTCACTAATTAAATAAAAAATGGGAATGAATTTAACAGAAACGATAAAAGAAAACTACCATTAAACCGCAATTTTAGAATAAGTCTAGACATAAAAAAAGTTGTTAATTTAAAACTAACCAAAGTCGTAATTCCCCCTTTCTTAACCCTACAAGAATCTTTCCTCGGTTCCCTGGATTGCGGAATATCGTCCACATTTCTTAAACGTTCACGTAATATGATGGCGTCATGTGTTAAAACAGTTATTAGCCAATCAAATCGGTATATAGGATTTAATCTGCACGCTTGTGTGACCCTTTAACCCGAACTCCTACGTCGTTCGGGTTAATTAGGGTCACACGAGCGTGCAGATTAAATCCTATATACCGACTTGCTTGGTCAATAACTATAACTTAGATATGGTGACGGTCCCATGTCCCCATCGTATGATGTTTATGTATTTCAATTTGTACTGTTCGCTCGTGTATGTAACAACATATACGATTTAAGGGAGAGAAATTGACGTATTACTGAAAATTTATTACACCAGGGTTTTCGATATCATAAACTAGTCAAAACATTTACCAAATTTTATCATCGGTATAAGGACATCATTTGTACATATAACTCAACATGCAGACATCTTATACGTTCGGGTATTTCCCATCCAATCTTTTATGGTAATATTCTTTACAAAGCACAAACATATCAGTATTTACCTCAAAAGCTAACAAAACCTTTACACAGACTTATTAAGAAGGGGTATTGTTTCCATACTGTTGACTATATTGATTCACTTATAGGGTATTTGCATCGGAATTTAACACATTTATTCTAAATTCTAAACCAGTTGTTGGCATGACACAGGTTAAGTTCTTCTCACATATTTTATGATGGTAAAATACTAAACCCCTAACATGAGGGATTGTGCCTGCCTGATATTCATATATATATGATGAAGACGTTATCTTTTAATCAGTTTAATTGAGGTCTGAAGCTTGCATGTTAGTAACTGCTTGTAGTCTGTTGTTATTTATGTATTATTGTCATTTTGTTTATTTTCTTTTGTTTCCTATTCTGACATCGGACTCGGACTTCTCTTAAACTGAGTTTTACTGTGCGTACTGTTGTCCGTTTGTTTTTTCTACATTGGCTAGATGTATAGGGGAGGGTTGAGATCTCCAAAAAAATATGTTTAACACCCGCCGCATTTTTGCGCCTGTCCCAAGTCAGGAGCCTCTGGCCTTCGTTAGTCTTGTATCATTTTTAATTTTAGTTTCTTTTGTATAATTCGGAATTAAGTATGACGTCCACTATCACTGAACTAGTATACATATTTGTTTAGGGGCCAGCCGAAGGACGCCTCCGGTGCGGGTTTTCCCCGCTACATTGAAGACCCATTGGTGGACTTCGAATGCTCTATGGTCGGATTAATTGTTGTCGCTTTGACACATTCCTCATTTCCATTCTCAATTTTGTCTTCCGTTTATTGTTACCTTACTTCGCATTGAATTGAAAGATAGAAATCTTTGGCAAATATGTTGTACCGATGATTTTGTTTTGCATGCATTATTAGAATGCCAATCCTATGCAGATAGCCACTAATGTATCAATTCGGATTAACACGGTGTCCCTTTCAATACAGAAAAATGGTATACAATAATCATTGTTTAAATAACTAACAACTCATTTGCGATATAGGCGTTTTGTTTAGGGATGATATCAGAAGGCGGTACAATGTAGGGGGTAATGGGCAAAAATATCCGACCTCAATCGAATTTATGTCTTGTGTTTTGAAAGCCAAAATCAAAATGGCTGGCAATTGAAAATATTATATTCTGACTCGTCGATAGAAATAGTTCATACCATTGAAATAATCAATTTTGTTAAATAAATATGCAAAGAAAAAAAAATTCGTTCCCTTACAAGACTATCACTAGAAATCAAGTTAGAAATACGATTGTTTGTCCCTATAATGTAACAATATACATTAAAATCGACCCTTATAAGAGGTTTGCCTTACATTTAAAATATCTTAATCTCTTTTATTACAAAATAGGATTTAGTTAGATTACTAGATTAAATATTAATCGATTATATTTTGGTTACATTACATTAAGAACAAATTAAAATGGCGTCATCATAATAATGTTAAGAGGACACTTCTAGCCTTTTGTTGATATTTTTGGGGATGATTTAAGAGATATGGTTCTCCGATGCATTTTGATACTGATATTTGTACCTTTGACACTGTCTAATCCGACCGGATGTACGTACACTACAGACATTCTGTTATATTCCTGCGACAGCCGACTATGGGTGTTACCTCTAGATTTTTCCCAGTTTACGGTGCAGCCACAGAGACTTCTGATCAAAGACATGTCCGGAGAACTTGCAGCATCTGCTCCTAATGGACCCGTGTTTAGTGGCTTCAGTGCGATCAATACAGCATTATTTGATGTAAGATTCCCGCCATCTTTACACATTATGTGTGTCGCTAATGGCTTTCTCATGATGGTTAAAGATGCATTTCAAGATTTTGGATGGGTTGAAGAACTGATTATTCAAGATTGTGACATTCTTTCGCTCCCCGCGCAAGTATTCGCACATTTTGGTGACTTGAATTCTTTAATTATTGAGGGTGGTTCAATGGATGCTATGGTCGCTGACACTTTCTATGGATTAAATGTCAACAAAATGTCGTCTGCTGTCACACCCAAAGGGGAATTTATACTTCGGAACACTGAAATTATTGGCGGTTCTTTGCCATACGGCGGTCTCTTCACTCAAAGCAATGTATCAACCATAATACTAGACAACATACACTTGAGCTCTCTTCGTACAGATACATTTTATAATAACCTCAAACTTACCAATTTATCTATAAGTTACAACGCCTTAACTAGTATCCCAGACAATCTGTTTATCCAGTCACAATCTTTACAATTCGTTCGGATATACGGAATACCTTGGGCGTGTGCATGCAGCTCTCTCGGATTTATACCTTATGTCATCAGCAATAACATCACTTTGGAAGGAGATATAGTTTGTACATCACCTGCGAATTATGCAAGTAAGACTTATATCTAACGTTTCTTTATTTTTACTGCTTTATCAACATAGCTTTAAATGTATTCCAAAACGGCTATGTACAGTAACTATTATGTATTTTGTAACAAAAAACTTCATTTGTTCTATTGTAATTTTAAGGAGTGTATAATAGAATCAAAATACGATATTAGTACACCAGGTGCCTAGACATGGTATTGTACCCGAGTAGGTTTCTGTCACAATGTATTGCCCAGATAGTGTGAAACATCATATATATCACGGTATCTCTCTAAAATTAGTCATATGATTACACAGAGACTTTCGGCGAGACATGTTAGAAGTAAATAATGATTATGGAAGTTCATGTCTTTTTCTTTCATGTCTTTATTTAAAAAGTTGCTCTTATCATTTTGTATTATTACATGACTTTTTTGTATACTTTTATCTCTTGATGCTAACAAAAAAAAGATGTGTATGATTTCCAAGTAGACAACTTTCACAAGAAACCATATAACACAGACATTAACAACTATAGGTCACCGCATGGCCTTCGCCAATAAGCAAAACCCATAATACATAGTCAGGTATAAAAGGCATGACAAATGTAAAACAATTCAAACGAGAAAACTTACAGCCAAATTAATGTACAAAAAAATGAAAAACAAACAAATATGTAACACAGCAACAAACAACTTTAAATTAACGCCCCTTTGTTTTGTTTTACAGATCAGAGAGCAGCAGTTTATTATGCCACAAACTGTATAACTTATGATGTTTGTGCTGGTCAAACAGGTCAGTATTACATTTTATTTTTCTAAATAAACCAGCCTTTATTACATTGTAATAGTTCTTGGGTTTAAACTCATCAAAGTGGCTTTGTTTCATTCATTCCTTCTATTATTGTTTATATTTGAAACAGAATGACATTTCTGTCCTTTTTATAATATATCTTCTTGTCCTTTATTAAGAGTGTTCATTTTTCGATTGTGTTAAACGTTTCAGATGTTAGTCCAGTAATATGATATTTGTCGTATAGACATTCATCTATAGTGTTCATGTTACGTGATGTGCTATTGGGTATTATGATGAGAACAAAGTGATATTTAAATGAATTCGTAGATTGCTGGCCTATTTAGGCTACAGGCTTGGACTGCCTTTTGAAAGTATGGTACATAAAATTGCTCAATAAGAATTTGCAAAAAAAAAAAAAAGATATCACACATTTATTCTCCGCTATGACTTAAATATCAACTAATCAATATCAATCAAACAATTATAAATCATTGGTATAATATAGATCATTTATTCTGGTATAACCTAAGCATGCAGATTTTTTTATTTTTGATTTTACTTTACATTGCGTTGTACATTTGTTGAGGAAGCGTTAGATCTGAGTTATATCATAACGTCATCAGGAGCAGCACATGTACAGCCAACAAAACATCAGAGAGAATCCATTTGTCATTTATAATTCTAATAAAATTGCACGATTTTCGAAGTTTAAATTGCTGTTTATCGCTCATGATAGCTATAGATTTTTAAACGATACAGTTCGACAGATAATAGTATGAACTTAATTCAACGGTCAATTTAAACACATTCTATCCAAACAATATTAGTACACTTTTATGTATGTTTTATGATCATGGATGACTTTCTAACATATGAACATGTATTGAACATATGCTTTCTGTTTTCCAGGTTTTGTGAGTGCTGGAAAATGTATAACTGTGTTAGATATCATAAGCTATGTATTATTCGTTCTCAATACTATCATAGCTTGTATAGCCTTTGGTCTCGTGTTGCATCTTTTCCTCCGACTTAAAGAAATTAAAGATAAACGAAGAGGTTTTATGTTACGAAGGATGTTTGGTGTTGAGCAGGCCAAGACGAAAACATTCAATGTAGTCAAGCCACGGGATCCTTCATTTGACTAATGCCAGCAGTCAAAGACTAAAACATTCAATGTTGTCAAGCCACGGGGCCCTTCATTTGAATTATACTAGACGACCAAGATCTAACCATTTAATAATGTAAGAACAAAGTACCTGTCTTTTGACATTATTAACAGGAATATCTTCATCGGATACCTTGATCTGTACACTGAAAGCGGTCATTGTATCTCCGTATATCTAATGAAGTACAATACAAAGCATATTCATTTGTATTCTGTTTTTATACTTAACTAATTCATCTAATGATGATAAAAATAATTACCTGACTTAACTGAGTTATGTTTGACCTTTACAGCCTTAAGGCCGTAATCATGTAAAGTTGCATTGGTGGACGGTGCAAGTTAAATCATTGTCAATAATGGCTTCCTCATAAAATCTAATTCATAGAACATAACTGCTTCAATTTTAGTTTTGAAAATAACACATTCTATTCATGGACTATTTGTCTTCAGTGGAAGTTTTATTGTATTATTTAAGTACCGGTCTTTGTAAGAATCATGCAGGTTCCTGTTGATGGGCGATTCATGACCCCTCTTCAAATGTCTTTATATTTTGTTTATGATGAAGGTATGGTATGAAAATAAGTTTTCTGTATTAATTTTTTCTTTTCAACTTTGGTTGCCATGGAAACCATCCTTACAAAATTTCGCCTAAATACGTCCATAAGAAGCCTTTGAAAATTGAAATATAATGGATTTTAAAGAACCATAGAAATAAAGTTAATCAATACAAACAATATGTATATTTACAGTATGGACAAACACAACCCCAAACTATACAAAAACGTTAAAATTTTGAATTTACTAAATGGTTTGTTTCCATAGCAACCATTTAAAAATGTGTTAAAATTCGAAAATGAAAAATTTCAAAAACTTTAAAATTTTAAATCTGTTTATCTCCCAAGACCAACAATACCATGACATGTCATTGACAAATTTTGAAAGACCACATTCTATATATTCAGAAAATAAAAAGAAAGTCGTGTGTTTTTTTTTTCTTTAAAAAAATAATTTTAGTCAAAAATTGTCAATTTTCACCAAAATTCAGATTACCAAACAGATGAATACTGAAACATTTTGAACTTAAAAAGCTAAAACATTCCATTTATGCGTGCATTCCTGACACAAATTTGGTAATTATAAATGAGAAAATATGATTGATAGAGATATTTTTGTAGAGAAGGACATTTTTTCTTTCTGGGCATGGTGCCCCCCCTTTTTTTTCAAAATTCAAAAAATTATTAATAAATTTAAAAGATTGAATTCAATTGTGAACATTTTGAGCATTAAAACATGAAATTTCTTCAAAGGGTGAGGGCAATAATAGAACCCCCTACACCATTTTTATATATTAGATTTTTTTTTAGAAATGGGGAATGTGTCAAAGAGAGAACAACCCAAACAGAAATTTAAAATCTTTAGATTCTATTTCATGGTCTTTAAAATTGACTCTAAAGAACCTGAATCGATCACCTGTAATTTTTGGTTAAATCTTGCATCAATGATTATTTGTCCCTTCAATATATATCAATGAGTGGCTTAACAATTCCATTTAAATGTTCTTTGTATCTGTCGTTTTTTCTTCAAAAGCAAAAAATGAATATTACCCCTATGTTCCATTTTAGCCATAGTGGCTAAGTTTCATGAAGTACAAGGAAATAAAAAACTAAATTTATACAAGATTATAACTCCCAAGTTGGGCTGAAATTGATTAAGCATATTCAATATCAAAAGAAGATTTTTTTTAAAGGAAGCAAACTAGATGAACAAATTGTGAAAAATTTCTTTAAAGGGCTATAACTCCATACGGATTCAATTGACAATTCTGGTCATATAAACTTATTTGTAGATCCTACTTTGCTGAAAGTTGTGCTGTTTACAGTTTATCTTTGTCATTAATAATATTCAAGATAATAACCAAAACTGCAAAATTTCCGTACAATTAACAATTAAGTGGCAGCAACCCAACAATGGGTTGTTAGATTCATCTGAAAATTTGCTCTTAAAAGGCTTTAGTGTTTGAGATATGAGCTACACACTGCATTTTACCCCTATGTTCTTATTTTACCCATGGCGGCCATGTTTTTTTACAAAATAGAAAATAGAACACAAACTTAATTCTAGATATCCTAAGGATCATTCAGTTTATAAGTTTTACTGGAATTGGTTAAGTAGTTTCAGTGGAAATGTTTCAAATATTTTACACCGGACAGACGACAACGGAAGCAAAGTGATGGCAAAATTCACAGTTCCTTTGAAACGGTGACCTAAAAAAAACTACGTCCGTTCTATCAGAAATAAACTGAAAATAAAAAATAAAAAATTTGTACCATCCAGAGCGCTAACAAGGTAACTTTCCATAAATTTTGATATTTTTAAGGGTCATAACTCTTTTAAAAAAGTCAATTGTCCATGATTATAGAACTCATCCGAGATATTGTTGATATTAATCTAGTGTATAAGTTTTATTAAAAATCTGGCAAGAATTGTACCTGTGGGAGCGTTAAAGGGGCTATTTTCCATAAATTTATTATTTTCAAGGGTTATAAATGTTTTTATTAAAGTCGATTGACCACCAATATTTAACTTGTTCGAGATATTGCTTATAATAACCTAAAGTATTAGTTTCTTAAAAATCTGACATAATTTGTACATGTGCGAGCGCTGCAAGGACAGCCAGATGGACACAAGGACGGATGGCAATCAAAATTTTAAGCAGACCATGTTTAAAAAAATTAAGTTCTAATTTCGATTTTTATTAATTGAAAATTTTTTGGTCGCATATTGGTATCACATTGGCGTCGTCGTCGTCCGAAGACATTTGGTTTCGCACTCTAACTTTAGTAAAAGTAAATTGAAATCTATGAAATTTAAACACATGGTTTATGACCATAAAAGAAAGGTTGACATTGATTCTTGGTGTTTTGGTCCCAACAGTTTAGGAATTAGGGGTAAAAAAGGGCCCAAATAAGCGTTTTTCTTGGTTTCCGCACAATAACTTTAGTATTAGTAAAAAGAAATCTATAAAATTTTAACATAAGGTCTCTATGACCACAACAGGAAGGTTGGGATTGATTTTGGGAGTTTAAGTCCCAACAGTTTAGAAATTAGGGGCCAAAAACAGGTCCCAAATAAGCATTTTTCTTGGTTTTTGCATAATAACTTAAGCATAAGTTATTAGAAATCTATGAAATTTTAACACAAGGTTTATAACCACAAAAGAAAGGTTTGGATTGATTTTGGGAGTTTTGGTCCCAACGAATTAGGGGCCAAAAGGGTCCAAAATTAAACTTTGTTTGATTTCATCAAAAAATTGATTATTGGGGTTCTTTGATATGCCAAATCTAACCGTGTATTCAGATTCTTAATTTTTGGTCCTGTTTTCAAATTGGTCTACATTAAGATCAAAAGGGTCCAAAATTAAACTTAGCTTGATTTTAACAAAAAAAGAATTCTTGGGGTTCTTTGATATGCTGAATCTAAACATGGTCATAGATTTTTGATTATGGGCCCAGTTTTCAAGTTGGTCCAAATCGGGGTCCAAAATTATTATGTTAAGTATTGTGCAATACCTCTGTGGTCGTATAAAGCTGCGCCCTGCGGAGCATCTGGTTTATTTATAAAAACACTATTTTTGATATAACAAAAATAAAAAAATAAAATATTTTTTTTGTCTTAAATCAGTGGTTTTGATAAGATAATAACACTCTGTAAAGATTAGACAAATGGGACAGTTTTAATCTTGGTACAGTGTTTCCAATTTCATTATCTATGGAAAATACATTGCCTTGCATCGTTTCTTTTGTGGACTAGTATACTATTGCACAGAGTCAGATTATGTACACATAATGGCTGTTACTATTTACCTCCCATGTAAATCGACATGTATCGAAACCTTTATGCAAACACTTATTTGTCACTATGTCGATTTAACTGTGCTAAAATTGAAATTGAAGAAGAACTACACAACCTTTCTTTTTTTCTAATATATAATAATCTAACTTATCTAAAAGATTTGAAATAAATTCGGAATGTGTCCATTGGACACAGATGATGCTCCCGCTTCCATATCATAAACGTCATAAACGGACATGACTGAAGACACTTACCAATTGTGTACTAACTTTTATGGTGATAAGAATTGTGTAAAAGTTTCGTAACATTTGGTTGAGGCAAACTAAAGAAAGAAATACAAAACAAAAAATTCAGCAACTTTTTCCCTCTATAAAGAGGCATTGCATAGAACAGTGAAAGTTACACCACCAAAAGTCAAAGTTGATCTGCATTTGGTGGTTTTAAGCATTGTGTATAATTTTAATAACATCTGGTAAAGACAAACTAAAGTTAGAGAACAGAAACGGAAATTCAGCAATATTTCTATTTGTAAAGGGGCATAACTCTTGGATGGTTTAAGTGACACCACCAAACTTAGTCTTGTTTTATGGTAATAAGCAATGTGATTAGGTTTCATAACATTTGGTTGAGGCAAACTAAAGATAGAGAACAGAAACCAACGTTGGGACATACTGACGGACGGACAAGGGTTAACCTTAATGCCCCCTCCGCCACTGTGGGGGCATAAAAATATGTAAATATAACAATTGATTAAATTAGGCAAAATTCAAGAATGGCCATTGCACATGGTTGTCATAAAGGTTTGAGAATCAAAACAGTATACAATAGTTCGGACCAGCAAATTTTCCTCAGGGCCACAAGGATAATATTTTTGAGAACCATAAAAAAACGCGATTATTCTGCGGTATACAAATAATAATTCAGTTAGGTTTTAAAAAAAATAATAGACAAGCTGTCCTTTTCCACCATATACAATAGAAACATTGACAAATTCTTGCACAATTAATGTAGATCGTTGGTATATATTTCCTCAGATAGAACATGTAGAATTTGTATGCCCCCACTGTAGCAAAGGGGGCATTAAGTTGTACCCTTGTCTGTAAGTACGTCCGTTCCAGAGTTATACCCTTATACAAATGGAAAAAAAATGCTGACTTTTTTGTTTCCGTTCTCTAACTTAAGTTTGCCACAACCAAATGTTTTGAAACTTATACACAATGCTTATTTCCATAAAATTCAGAACAGTTAGAATGTTATTGGTGTAACAGGTACTGTCAATAAGTTATGCCCCTTTAAAAATGGAAAAAATGCTGAATTTTCCGTTTCCGTTCTCTTTTTTTCGTCTGTCTGACATAGTTCATCTTACCCTGACCTCATTTTCTTAGAACATTGATAATGTTAAGTTAATATGATACTTGTATTAAAATCTTTACATAATACTTACAGAGTTTCAAAAGTAATTCAATTATAAATAAAACCAACCAGACATTTCAGGGTGAGTCTTCTTGTTTAGCAGATCTTAGTCTAGGGTTAAAGTTTTTAAAGCATCAATCTGTTTCAAAAACCAACAATGAGTTGCATTAAATTGTTACTGTAACTTCTTTATAACCATTTTGAAAGAGAAAGTATCCTGAGGTATTTTTTTTTAAATGTTCATTAAGATTTGTTTTTATAGATAATCATGTTATGCTCATTGTTGAAGGATATACGGTGATCTGTGGTTGTTTATTTCTATGTCTTTGCTCTCTCTGGTTGAGAGTTAATTGTCTCATTGACAATTACAACACATCCTCTTATCTTTATACATAGACTTACTAGTAATTAAGTTTTGGATTCAACTTTATTCTTTTTCACTGACAGCATCAGTCTTAGACACGACAACGGGTTATGCGTATTACCATTTTTTTTTTAAACTTCTAAAAAATCTTACATATAAGATTGAAGGGAGGGGGTACATATGCTGCCCTCAACTTTAGAAGTTGTGTTATGCTTAAATTCTTAAAATACTTAGTTCACAAGTAAACACAATGAGATACCACATTTCTTTCAACAAATTTTATAATTTTGAAAAAAAAAAAAAAAAAATCGAAAAAAAAGGGGGGTGCACCATACCGAGAGTGATGATTTTTCATTTTGTACAAGTAAATCTTCATTTATCATATATTCTCCTTTAAAATTAACAAATGTGTGTCAGAATTGCACATATAAATGGAATGTTTTAGCTTTTTAAGTTCAAAATTTTTGATTATTCATCTGATTGTTAATCTGAATTTTGGTGAAAATTGACAATTTTTGACTAAATTGTTTTTTTTAAAGAAAAAAAAACACACGACTTTCTTTTTATTTTCTGAATATATAGAATGTGGCCTTTCAAAATTTGTCAATGACATGTCATGGTATTGTTGGTCTTGGGAGATAAACAGATTTAAAATTTTAAAGTTTTTGAAATTTTTCATTTTCGAATTTTAACACATTTTTAAATGGTTGCTATGGAAACAAACTATTTAGTAAATTCACAATTTTAACGTTTTTATATAGTTTGGGGTTTTGTTTGTCAATACTGTAAATATACATATCCTTTGTATTGATTAACTTTATTTCTATGGGACTTTAAATTCCCTTATTTTATATTTTCAAAAAGGGTCTTTTTTCACATATTCAGGCAAAATGTTGATTTGATGGTTACCATGGCAACGGGCATAATACAGGGAAAATAAAGACAGAATTTTGACCATCTACCAAAGTTCTTATGATATAGGACAAAAAAAATTACTTCTGTGACATGCCATGAATCACCTTCTGCATGATTTTTACAAAGACCGGTACTTAATTTGTGTATGGTGTTTGTGTTTTGAATGTGCTTTTGGTATTTTATGTCCCTATTTTATAACGCATACAAATTGCACAAAGCATAAGAAATTAACATTGACTAATGAACCATGAATATGAGGTCAAAGTTAAATAAAACATGCCAGACTGACAAGTATCCTTTACAATCAATCCATACACTTACTACTGCTTATAATATCTGAGAAACAAACATAATCGTGTTAATTTATCATGAAATTAGGTCGAAGTCAGATAAAGTCTTTCTGGTGGAAATACAACCTTTACATAGAACCCATATACAAAATATAGTTGTAGAAATCAAATATATATGGTGGGTTCTAGATCTAAGGCAGATTCCGAATCAATGGTAAATATGGCGTCATACCATCCCAAATCTATGGCAGATTAAAAAAAAAGAGCCTATTATAAACTAGGCGAACGATACACACAAACACAGGTAGAACGAACGCTGTACAAACACGGGCATAACAAACGCTGCACAAACACGGGCACAGGAAACGCTGCACAAACACGGGCACAGAAAACGCTGTGACACTGTCACATATCAACACAGTAAGATAGTGTCAAAGGAACGTGACCATCCAAAAAAGCAGAATAACAGTACGGAACTAAATAAAAATCGTCCTTTTTGTCGTATATTTTTGTGTGAAACTGAAATATTCAAATGTAGATAAGAAGAGTAATAATTATACAGAAAATAATTGATTTGTTTGAAATCAGTTCCTTTAAGTTTGGGTAAATTTTCTCCTGGGAGAAACAAAAAAAAACAACATTTCTTTGATTCAGACATTGGTTGATTAATGACACAAACAGCAATAAAAATCTAATTTATGTGAATACATTCCACAGTCTACAAGTCAAAACAATGATAAAACAAATATACATTTCACGATTGTCCAGCTTGTCTACTAAAATATACATAGAAAATGACAACATATCTTCCATTTGACATTTTTCTCTATAGTCATATACATTAGTCTGGGGAGAATTTAAAGGATTTAGTCTGGGAAGAAGTACAAGGATCTAGTCAGGGAAGAAATATAAGGATCTAGTCAACGTATTCATACTTTCAACAAGTTGGTCATCTTCTCGTGCTAATCCATTCACCTAATAGAGAGAAACATTGTTAAAGAAAAGTATTATGTACATTGCTAAATCATGTGCTATAGAAGTACAATAAGTCTGAGACATGCACACTAAAGTTTGTTTGTTTGTTTGTTTAGGCGTATGACCAAATACATGTAGTTTTTCTTTTTTAAAATTACAAAACGAATGGTGATTTAAACGTCGGCGCCGCAGTATGTATACTCTGAAGATATATGTTGGTTACTTAAGTCGTTGGACTCTGTCGCATTGACGGATACCTATATCCCGAGGCCATATAATATTATAATAGTGATTTCCTTTGTGTCCTCATGTTATTGTACCATTTGAAGTCTTTGCTTGACGGCTGAAATCACCCCTAGACAGTTTCGGGAACATTATTATAATGAACCGGTTGAAAATGTGTGATCTAGGAGATAACTTTTTTAAGATTAATGTTAGCTCACTACGGAATCCACCTTCCTGAACAAGAGAAAGTGTGCTACGGTTAAAAGTGTTGTTTATTCTTTAGTTTTCTATGTTGTGTCATGTGTACTATTGTTTTTCTGTTTGTCTTTTTCATTTTTAGCCATGGCGTTGTCAGTTTGTTTTAGATTTATGAGTTTGACTGTCCCTTTGGTATCTTTCGTCCCTCTTTTGTTAACGGAGTATGAACGGTTAACCCTTCCAAGGCAGGCGACGCAAAACCAGTTTCATTAAAATTGAGAATGGAAATTTTAGTAAACACGGTTTTTTATTTTTAGTATGTTTTTTGTTTGTGAAGAATTATATGTTTAACATTTTTAATGCCTGATCTGGTTCTCTCTTTATGTCACATTTATGTATCTTTCAAATATTTGGTTTCGGATGAAATTGTGAAAACTGTTAAATTGTTTTCACGAATATGACCTACCGAATTAGACTATTACCGGGTTTGTAATACTACGAGCAACACGACGGGTGCCACATGTGGAGCAGGGTCTTCTTACCCTTCTGCAGCACCTGAGATCACTTCAGCTTTTGGTGGGGTTCTTGTTGCTTAGTCTTAAGTTTTCAATGTTGTTTCTTGTGTACTATTATTTGCCTGTTTATCTTTTTCCTTTTTAGCCATGGTGTTGTCAGTTTGTTTTCGATCTATGAGTTTGAATGTCCCTCTGGTATAACTCGCACCTCTCTTAAATATTTGTTTACCTTTGTCATGATATCTAACAGATGATCGTGATGTCCACGGTACTTCATTATGTGTACAAACGCTTGGATGAACCAGAAGCCCTTGGATTCCGTATTAGAAACGATGGGGTCTGAAATGAAACAATTTATGTATACATTAATATTTTGTAAACAAATATAGAAATTATAATTATTCATCCAATTGAATGGAATCGAAAAAATAAGAAAATCCTTAGTTTTTCGAAAAAAAATTAAGTTTTGTCAAGAGGAAATTTATTAAAATGACCATATAATTGATATTCATGTCAACACCGTGCTGACTACTGGGCTGGTGATACCCTCGGGGACGAAACGTCCACCAGCAGTGGCATCGACCCAGTGGTGTAATTGGTTATCAAAGGTACCAGGATTATAATTGAATACGCCAGACGCGCGTTTTGTCTACATAAGACTCATCAATGACGCTCAAATCAAAATAGTTGTAAAGCTAAACAAAATAGTTCCTACAATAACCGAGAGGTGATCTTCTGATCACAGATACATTCGTCCGCATCAATTGAGTGATTAAAAACATTCAATTAAAATGTATCGATTTCATTTACTTCATTTCTTCATTTATTTTCCAGACACCACATCATTTTGATTTATTTCCAAACTTAAGTACCATAACCCTTGAACATTACAAGTGGAAAAGACAAAAATCGAACTTAAGCTGTATTTAGTGGTCATATTCTTTTTAATCGGTCAATTTGAAACAAGGGTTCTCCATTTAATATTCGGTAACCGCAAAATGTTGAAAAAAATTGTAAGGGTTCCGCGGAACCAAGTGTCTCGCCTACTTTTGCTGTAAATCGCATGCTCAACAAAAATGAGGAAAAAAATCAATAAAAATATTCCTCTTGATACTATCTTTTGATTGTAAGAAGCTTCTGTCCAAGTTTGGTAAAAATCCAGGATAGTTTATGAATATTATAAATGTTTTAGAAACGTTAGCTGCAGACTGTATGTAATGATAACAGGAAGAAAAACTAAGTCCATTTATAAGTAAAATACAGAAGCACAGGTACAAAGTATTAACAACATTTCCTTCTAGATACTAGCTTTTGATCATAAACAAGCTTCAGTCCAAGTTTGGTTCAAATTTAAAAATAATATAAGAAAGTTATTAAAAAAAATTAAAAATTAAGCACAGAGTGAACAGGGCCGTAACTAGGGTTCGAATTCAGGGGAGGCATGGTTTCGGGGCCGCCGGTTTTTTTCCCTAAGTAAAATGGTTTAATAAAATTAACGGTACCAATTTTCCTGCACCAGATGCGCATTTCGACAATACATGTCTCTTCAGTGATGCTCGTGGCAAAAATATTTGAAATCCAAAGCTTATATAAACGATGACCAGTTTTCCTTCGATTACGATTAAAATGACCAGATTTCCTTCGATTTCCTTACTTTTAAGACTCCGAAGATTTCCTTAATTTAAGACTCGATGACGGCTGACAAATTGGACCTCGTAATTTTAGTATATAAATATAAAGATATTCTTGTTAGAAATCAAACTGGTAAGTTAGAAAAAAACATATAAAGCAATATATAGAACGCAAGATAATTTTTTTTTATCGAGGACCTTGAATTTCAATATTGTTGAAAGCTGAACAGACATGTATAGTACTACAATGGATAGGAGCGTTCACCGACTACTAAGGCATTGGCCATAACGTTCTCATATCATCGTGAGACGTAGTTGTCTGACTAGACACTATAACAAATTATCCAACAGCTGATTCAGCCGGTTACGAATTTCCGATATCATTAAAGATTCACAATACAAAGGGAACTGAAGCTCCTCTGCTTGAGCCCTAAATAAATGTGATTATTGAAGTTTTATTTAAAATTGTTGAAAGCAAAGTTTCATATGCGTTCTCGTACGACATAGGAAATACTGAATAACAGATAGATGGCCACACGAAAAAAAATCTAAAACAAATACTGAAATGGTTAAAAACAACCTGAAAATGACGGATATATCATGTATCATGATAACTGTTAAAACTGTAAACTTGTGTTGTTTATAATACAAATTCGAGTTCTTCGTGTGCATCTTGTCAATATTTCATTTTATTACTTCTAAAAAAAATTTGGTGTAGAAAATTCAGGGGAGGCAGATGCCTCCCCTGCCTCGTAGGTAGTTACGGCCCTGGACTGAATATGTTGTTTCCTGGCAGAAAATCTAAGTCCATTTAAAAGTAAAATACGGAAAAAAAGGGATTTATTTTTTTTACAAAATTTACTTCTGGATACTATCTCATAATCATAAACAAGCTTCTGTCCAAGTTTGGTATAAACCCAAGATATTTTAAGAAAATTATTAAAATTTTAAAAACTTTAACCACAGAGTGAATGTAATGTTTTCCCAAAGAAAAACTAAGTCCATTTATAAGTAAAATACGTAAAAAATTGAAATTTTATTCTTACAAAATTACTTCTGGATACTATCTTTTAATCATTAAGAAGTTTCTGTTCAAGTTTGGTAAAAACCCAGGATAGTTTAAGAAAGTAATTAAAACTTTAAAAACTTTAATCACAGGGTGAATGTAATGTTTCCCCGCAGAAAAACTAAGTCCATTTATAAGTAAAATACGGAAAAAATGAAATTTTATTTTTACAAAATTTACTTCTGGATACTATCTTATGATCATAATCAAGCTTCTGTCAAAGTTTGGTAGAAATCCAGTATAGTTTAAGAAAGTTCTTAAAATTTTAAAAACTTTAACTACAGAGTGAATATTTGTGGACACCGACGCCGACGGAATGTAGGCTCGCTTAGTCTCGCTTTTTCGACTAAAGTCGAAGGCTCGACAAAAATCGATAAAAGAACGTAACCTCTCTTTATGATATATGGAATAACCGTATATCGTGCCCATCACTTAGATAATAATAATAAATATATGAATTTCGATAACCATATTTAGTTACCCTCGCTAAGTTGATATGTGTTATTACGATAACCGTATTTAGTTGCTCTCGCTAAGGTTATATATGTAATTACCGTATTCAGTTGCCTTCGCTAAGATGATATATGGAATTACCGTATTCAGTTGTCCTCGCTAAGATGATATATGGAATTACCGTATTCAGTTGTCCTCGCTAAGATGATATATGGAATTGCCGTATTTAGTTGCCCTCGCTAAGATGATATATGGAATTACTGTATTCAGTTGTCCTCGCTAAGATGATATATGTAATAACCGTATTTAGTTGCCCTCGCTAAGATTATTTATCTTCAATTACCTCCTATACATTTCTAGGAATATGATTGGTTAAAAACGTCCTCGTGTATATTTAATATTAGGTTAGTTGGGACGCGGGGCTTATTTCATACACGGTTAGTAATGGAGTTACGTCCCTTTATATTCCATATAAGGTAATAAGGAGGCGGCGCTTATTTCATACACGGTTAGTAGTGGTGTTATGTCCCTTTAGAAAAACAAAACAGTACTGAGAAAAAATCTTAAAGGTTTCAACAGACGAAGAAAGTGATGATAAAGTGAAATAAATTCATAAAACACATTTAAATCTAACAAGTTGTCATTGTTGGCATCTGTTTTTGTAGGATCATTTTGATAGGTCACTAGCCTAAATTTTACACGTTAAGATTGTCGGTAAGATAAATTCGTTACATAGTGTGCTAGTGACGTAATCAGTATATATGGGGTCAGTAAATTCCATATGGGGATTCGAGCTTCGCTCTCATCCCATATGGAATTTACTGACCCCATATACCGTATTAGGTCACTAGCACACTATGTAACTACCGTTTTCAGTTGCACTTGCTAAGATGATAAATGAAATTACCGTATTCAGTTGCCCTCGCTAAGATGATGTATGTAATTACCGTATTAGGTTGCCCTCGCTAAGATAATAAATGGAATCACCGTTTTTATTTGCACTCGCTAACTGGCTAAGTTGATATGTGTTATTACCGTATTTACTTGCCCTCGCAAGGATTATTTATTATTATGTTATAACCGTTTTCAGTTGCCCTCGCTCAGATGATATATGGAATTACCGTATTTAGTTGCCCTCGCTAAGATGATATATGGTATTACCGTATTTAGTTGACCTCGCTAAGTTGATATATGGAATTACCGTATTAAGTTGCCCTCGCTAAGATGATATATGAAATTACCGTATTTAGTTGCCCTCGCTAAGATGATATATAGAATTACCGTATTTAGTTGCCCTCGCTAAGAAAATATCTGCTTTGGTGAGAGTATGATGGTCTTCATGAATAAGTGGGAAAATATTGCTCATCTCAGTATTGTCTTGTTCTCCAGAGTCTAAAATATATATACACAGCATCAAAAGAACAATATTATACACTGCATATAATGAACAACTATTATATACACTGCATATAACAAAAACCTATTGCTATATTAAAACACTAACAAGATGCTGTGAATGAGACAACAATACACTTGACTGAGTGTCCTCATGATTGTAGAAGTAAGCAACTATAGACCACCGTCCAACCTTCCCCGTTTCCATTCTCAATTTTGATCTTACAGTACTCATAAATGAGCTAAGAAAGAAGAAAAAAATACACGACATGGCAGCGATATTTACTATGACACACACGGAGATACTGACCATACGACAGGAACAAGGTATTTAGAATGAGACACAAGGAAGATACTGACCATACAACAGGAACGGGTGTCTTTATTTTTATAGTTCGTTCTTATGTTGTACTGTTATACCACTGTCCCAGGTTAGGGGGAGGGTTGGAATCCCTCTAACATGTTTAACCCCGCACATTATGTGCCTGTCCCAAGTCAGGAGCCTGTAATTCAGTGGTTGTCGCTTGTTTATGTGTTACATATTTGTTTTTCGTTAATTTTTTTTATATAAATAAGGCCGTTCGTTTTCTCGTTTGAATTGTTTTACATTGTCATTTCGGGGTGTCTAATAGCTGACTATGCGGTATAGGCTTTGCTCGTTGTTGAAGGCCGTACGGTGACCTATAGTTGTTAATTTCTATGTCATTTTGGTCTCTTGTGGAGAGTTGTCTCATTGGCAAAAATACCACATCTTCGATTTTATGTTGAAAATTAGAAACAGAAAGAGATACTTACCATACATACGACAGGAAGGGATCGGAGGTATTTAAAATGATACAAAAGGGGATGTCTACCATGCGACAGGAACGGGCGTATTTACAATTAAAAAAAAAGAAACATAAAAACCAGCATAGGCAGGGAAATCTTAAATGAGACAAGAACAAGTTTCAAACATAACAACATAAATTGGGACGTTTTGAATTTAAAAAAAAAAGTGATTTTTACCATGTGACAAAAACGGGGGGAATAAGAAAAGAAAGAAGAAGAGTAACAACATGACATGGGAGAGATATTTACAAGGACATAATAAACGAGATACTTGTAAGAAAACCAAAACTAGAGGCTCTAAAGAGCCTGTGTCGCTTACTTTGGTCTATGTGCATATTAAACAAAGGACACAGATCATGCAGATGGATTCATGACAAAATTGTGTTTTAGTGATGGTGATGTTTTTGTAGATCTTACTTTACTGAACATTCTTGCTACTTACAATTTTCTCTATCTATAATAAACTTGGCCCTTTAGATACAAAGGAAAATATTTTGTGAAAATATGCCAAAATTTACCAAATTAATGAAAAATTACTATAAAGGGCAATAACTCCTTAAGGGGTCAACTCACCATTTTGGTCATATTTTTAGATCTTACTTTGCTGAACATTATTGCTGTTTACAGTTTATCTCTATCTATAATAGTATTTAAGATAATAAACCAAAACGGCAAAATTTCTTTAAAAAATACCAATTGGGGGTCAGCAACCCAACAACCAGTTGTCCAATTCATCTAAAACTTTCAGGGCAGATATATATATTGATTTGATTGACAATTTAACCCCTTGTCAGATTTGCTCTAAATGCTTTGGTTTCAGAGTTATAAGCCAAAATCTACATTTCACCCCTATGTTCTATATTTAGCCATGGCGGCCATCTTGGTTGGTTGACCGGGTTATCGGACACAATTTTAAAACAAGATAGCCTACAAATGATTGTGCCTAAAATTGGTTAAATATGGTAGTTTTAGAGAATAAGATTTTTGTAAAAGAAAACAAAATTGGTAAAAAATGACTATAAAGGGCAATAACTCCTTAATGGAGTTATTACCCTGTATAGGTTACATTTCTGTAAATATTGACAATGCAATTTCCCATTGGAACTCCTTTTACGGCTAAAACTGTACCACTTTTACTATGAAGTTTTGAAAAAAATCTTATCCTACAATTGAAAGTTCAAAGGTCAAAATATAGGGCTGTGCGGCATATTTTCAACGTTTATATGCTCTGAACTTCTCAGAGTTTAAACTAACACTAAATTCGTAACTACCCCTACCTCGAATGAAAGGTTACAACAGATTTCAATGTAAACAATATGCACATACATGTAAATTTACTGATAACATTCCCAAGTTATGTCTCTGTGAGATGAAACACAAGAGCATAACTGGGAACCAGTATGTAAACAAAATTAATTTTCTATGAATATTCAAGATCTCCCCAAAAGAGGTGTGTTTTGAGAAACAGCTGTATTTACAAAGAGCAACCTATAATCATTTTATAACTCTTTATGACGACTGACGCCAAGTGATGGAAAAGCTCACTTGGCCCAAACGGGGACCATTTTGGTTATGTTGACTAATTTGTAGATCTTACTTTGCTGAACTTTATTGCTGTCTACAGTTTATCTCTATCTATAATAATATTCAAGATAATAACCAAAAACAGTTAAATTTCCTTAAAATTACCAACTCAGGGGCAGCAACCCAACAAACGGTTGTCCGATTCACCTGAAAATGTCAGAGAAGATAGATGTTGACCTGATAAACAATTTTACTCCTTGCCAGATTTGCTCTAAATGCTTCAGTTTCAGAGTTATAAGCCAAAATCTACATTTTACCCCCTATGTTCTATTTTTAGCCATGGCGGCCATCTTGGTTGGTTGGCCGGATCAGCGGACACATTTTTCAAAAAAGATACCCCAATGATGATTGTTGCTAAGTTTGGTTAAATTTGGCCCAGTAGTTTCAGAGGAGAAGTTTTTTGTAAAAGTTAACGACGACGGACAACTGACGCCAAGTGATGGGAAAAGCTCACTTGGCCCTTTGGGCCAGGTGAGCTTAAAAGGGGTATTTACTCTAAACTCTAACCTACTACAATTATACAGGACAGTGGTTACTAAACATACAAATGGACAGGAATATTTACAACACGATAAAGCAGATAATTTTAAAAAGAGCATAGTAAGGAGATATTTATCATTTGACAGATACAGAGGTATGTACAATAAGACAAGAAAGGAGAAAAAATTACTACTATCAAGGCAGGGATATTTCAATACTATGAGACACAAACGGGGATACTTACTTAACGACAGGAGAAGAATTATAACAAGACAAGAAAGGAAGTGGGGTTATTTTCAAAGACACAAGACAGGAGTTACTAACCAAACTACATGAAATCGGGGTTATTTCAAATGATACAAAAGGGGATATCTACCATACGACAGAAACGGGAGTATTGACAATTAGACAAGAAAGGAGAAAAATACAACTATCAGGGCAGGGATGTTTCAGGGATGAGACACAAACGGGGATACTTACCAAACGACAGGATCCGAGATATTTACAAATAAACACGAAAGGAAAGGAATTACAACACAACATGGGAAGGAAATTTCAAACGAGACACAAACAAAAAATACAATGTACAATGACACAAGACAGGCGATACTAAATGTGTAGCAGGAGAGGAGGTATTTACAACATTATAACGAAGGGATCTTTAAAAATGAGACACAAAAGGAGAAACTAACCATACGACAGGAACGGGGGTATTTAGAATTAGACATAAAAGGAGAAAAATTACAAGAAGACAAGAAATGAATATCAACACCACAACAAAAGAGGGGATATGTTAAATGATACAAGACAAGAGTTACTCACCAAACTTCATGAAAGCAGAGATATTTTAAATGATACAAAAGGAGATATCTTCCATAAGACAAGAACAGGGGTATTTACAATTAGACAAGAAAGGTGAAAACTTACAACTCGACATGGAAGTGGTATTGACAAGGAGACACCAAAAGAGAAAATTACAACACCACAAGAGAAGGAGGATTTACAATGAGACAAAAACATTGAGTTACTAAACCTACACAAGGAATTACTTACCATACGACACGAACGGGGTATTTACAGCAAGACAAGAAATGATTGATTGATTTTTGGTGTCTTAGCGCCACTTGTTAGCACCGCATTGAGGTTATTTCGTGGCGGCCAGTTTTAATGATGGAAGAAGCCCGAGTGCCCGGAGAAAACCACTGACATTCGATTGGAAATCTGACAATCCTAGTCGATTAAAATTGGAGTCGAGTGCACAACAAAGGAGATAAAGTACAACACGACATGATAGTGATGTTTAGAATGAAGGCGATAGTTTCCAGACGACCCAGAAGGGAGCATTTACAATGAAACATGAAAACGATACTTCAAATTAGACAGGAAATGATATATTTACAATGGCACAAAAAAGGAGATACTTCCCCAACGATACAGAAAGGGCATGTACAATTAGAAAAGCCAGGAGTTACTTATCATACGTCAAGTAAGAAAGGGGTATATAAGGAGATTAATACCAACACATTAGGATAAAGGATATTATAATGAAATTTAAAAAAGGAATACGAAAGGGAGAAAAATAAGGAAAACATGCAATATTTCCAATAAAATACAAATCGAGAAACTTTCAATACGACAGGAAAGGGTTTATTTACAATAAGACAAGAAATGAGATACTCACTAACTAATACGACAGAAAGGGTTTGTTTACAATGAGACAAGAAACGCGGTACTCACTAACTAATACGACAGGAAGGGTTTGTTTACAATGAGACGAGAAATGAGGTACTCACTAACTAATACGACAGAAAGGGTTTGTTTACAATGAGACAAGAAATGAGGTACTCACTAACTAATACGACAGACAGGGTTTGTTTACAATGAGACAAGAAACGAGGTACTCACTAACTAATACGACAGGAAGGGTTTGTTTACGATGAGACAAGAAATGAGGTACTCACTAACTAATACGTCAGAAAGGGTTTGTTTACAATGAGACAAGAAATGAGGTACTCACTCACTAATACGACAGGAAGGGTTTGTTTACAATGAGACAAGAAATGAGGTACTCACTAACTAATACGTCAGGAAAGCTTTGTTTACAATGAGACACAAAATGAGGTACTCACTAACTAATACATGTAATACGACAGGAAGGGGGATACGTATAGTTAGACAGGAAAGAAGAGAATGAAGGGGGCGAAAGATACCTAAGAGACATTCAAACTCATATATCGAAAATAAACAGGCAACAACATGGCTAAAAAACAAAAAAAGTTTTAAAAGACCAATAGACAAACAATAGTAGATAAAACACAACATAGAAAACTTAAGACTTATTAACACGATCCCGATCCAAAGTACAAACGACATACTGTAAAACTTATTACTGAGAAACACCAACCGGATCCAAAGTACCAACGACATACTGTAAAACTTATTACTGAGAAACACCAACCTGATCCAAAGTACAAACGACATACTGTAAAACTTATTACTGAGAAACACCAACCCGATCCAAAGTACAAACGACATACTGTAAAACTTATTACTGATCAACACCAACACGATCCAAAGTACAAACGACATACTGTAAAACTTATTACTGAGCAACACCAACCCGATCCAAAGTACAAACGACATACTGTAAAACTTATTACTGAGAAACACCAACCGGATCCAAAGTACCAACGATATACTGTAAAACTTATTACTGGTCAACACCAACCCGATCCAAAGTACAATAGACCTACTGTAAAACTTATTACTGAGAAACACCAACACGATCCAAAGTACAAACGACATACTGTAAAACTTATTACTGAGAAACACCAACCCGATCCAAAGTACAAACGACATACTGTAAAACTTAAGACTGGTCAACACCAACACGATCCAAAGTACAAACGACATACTGTAAAACTTATTACTGAACAACACCAACCCGATCCAAAGTACAATAGACATACTGTAAAACTTATTACTGAGAAACACCAACCCGATCCAAAGTACAAACGACATACTGTAAAACTTATTACTGAACAACACCAACCCGATCCAAAGTACAATAGACATACTGTAAAACTTATTACTGAGAAACACCAACCCGATCCAAAGTACAAACGACATACTGTAAAACTTAAGACTGGTCAACACCAACACGATCCAAAGTACAAACGACATACTGTAAAACTTATTACTAAGCAACACCAACCCGATCCAAAGTACCAACGACATACTGTAAAACTTATTACTGAGAAACACCAACCCGATCCAAAGTACAAACGACATACTGTAAAACTTATTACTGAGCAACACCAACCCGATCCACTGTACAATAGACCTACTGTAAAACTTATTACTGAGCAACACCAACCCGATCCAAAGTACAAACGACCTACTGTAAAACTTATTACTGGTCAACACCAACCCGATCCAAAGTACAATAGACCTACTGTAAAACTTATTACTGGTCAACACCAACCCGATCCAAAGTACAATAGACCTACTGTAAAACTTATTACTGGTCAACACCAACACGATCCAAAGTACAAAAGACACACTGTAAAACTTATTACTAAGCAACACCAACCCGATCCAAAGTACAAACGACATACTGTATAACTTATTACTGAGCAACACCAACCCGATCCAAAGTACAAACGACATACTGTAAAACTTATTACTAAGCAACACCAACCCGATCCAAAGTACAAACGACATACTGTAAAACTTATTACTAAGCAACACCAACCCGATCCAAAGTACAAACGACATACTGTATAACTTATTACTGAACAACACCAACCCGATCCAAAGTACCAACGACCTACTGTAAAACTTATTACTGAGAAACACCAACCCGATCCAAAGTACCAACGACATACTGTAAAACTTATTACTAAGCAACACCAACCCGATCCAAAGTACAAACGACATACTGTATAACTTATTACTGAGCAACACCAACCCGATCCAAAGTACAAACGACATACTGTAAAACTTATTACTGAGAAACACCAACCCGATCCAAAGTACAAACGACATACTGTAAAACTTATTACTGAGAAACACCAACCCGATCCAAAGTACAAACGACATACTGTAAAACTTATTACTGAGAAACACCAACCCGATCCAAAGTACAAACGACATACTGTAAAACTTATTACTGAGCAACACCAACCCGATCCAAAGTACAAACGACATACTGTAAAACTTAAGACTGAGAAACACCAACCCGATCCACTGTACAATAGACCTACTGTAAAACTTATTACTAAGCAACACCAACCCGATCCAAAGTACAATAGACATACTGTAAAACTTATTACTAAGCAACACCAACACGATCAAAAGTACCAACGACTTACTGTAAAACTTATTACTGAGCAACACCAACACGATCCAAAGTACAAACGACATACTGTAAAACTTAAGACTGATCAACAAGAACACGATCGAAAGTACAAAAGACTGTAAAACTTACCTGACGGGCATGCATGAATGAAGAACAGCTTCGGCTTCCCCTTCAGTTTTGGACAGTTTTCTGTATCAAACTGATCCATTATATTTTGCATTTTCAGAGGTTCTCCATCCTTCATGAATATCAGATCACCAAGTCCATGAGATAAAATAACCATAGCAAAACAGTCGTAAGTCTCACGACTTTGTTGTTCTGCAGTTATCAGATCTAATAATTCCTATAAACGTACTTTGAATTAACATTCTGAAATTATTGAGAATAAAGAGACAGCATCCCAATCATATATTGAAGTAAGCTCCGCCCACTTATTTAATATGAAATATACAAGGTCTTTATTGGGTTGCCTTGAACAATTCAATTCAATTCAAATCTTTATTGCCATAAAACTACATATTTATACCAATATAGGAATGTATAGGAGGCAAGATAATCTAAATATAAAATTTGGACGTCTCAATCACTTACCTTTTTATTAATATCTGTTTTTATATCAATTTTGAATTTAAGTTGTTTGAATAATAACGATAAACTTGTTGCTGATAGATCATGTGCCTGTTTGTCACGTGATGGTATACCATGGTTATCGAATGACATTATGTTAATTATTATGAGTTTTCCTCTGGGATTACCGTCCATGCTATAACACTGAAAAGGAACACGAGTAAACAAATATAAATAAATAAAGGTAAATTCGTTATAAGATTTTTTTAAAGTCATTAATATTAAAGAAACTACTGAAAAATGTTATGATCTTTGTAAATTCTGTCAACTTTACTCAGTAGTTAAGTACCGGTCTTTATAAAAATCATGCAGAAGGTGATTCATGACATGTCACAGAAGTAATTGTTTTTGCCTTATATCATAAGAACCTTGGTACATAAGTAAAATTCTGTCTTTATTTCCCCTGTAGTATGCCCGTTGCCATGGTAGCCATCAAATCAACATTTTGCCTGAATATGTGAAAAAAAGACCCTTTTGAAAATATAATATAAGGGAATTTAAAGTCCCATAGAAATAAAGTTAATCAATTAATACAATATGAATATTTACAGTATTGACAAACAAAACCTCAAACTATACAAAAACGTTAAAATTTTGAATTTACTAAATAGTTTGGTTTCCATAGCAACAATTTAAAAATGTGTTAAAATTCGAAAATGAAAAATTTCAAAAACGCCTAAATTTTAAATCTGTTTATCTCCCAAGACCAACAATATTATGACATGTCATTGACAAATTTTGAAAGACCACATTCTATATATTTATAAAATAAAAAGAAAGTCGTCAATTGTCAATTTTCACCAAAATTTAGATTACCAAATAGATGAATACTGAAACATTTTGAAATTCAAAAGCTATACTGTAAATATATTATACATATTGTTTGTATTGATTAACTTTATTTCTATGGTTCTTTAAAATCCCTCATAAATATTTCATTTTTCAAAGGCTACCTATTTACGTATTTAGGCAAAATTTTGTAAGGATGGTTTCCATGGCAACCAAGGTTCAAAAGAAAAATAATAATACATAAAACTTATTTTCATACCTTACCTTCTTCATAAACAAAATATAAAGACATTTGAAGAGGGGCCTATCAACAGGAACCTGCATGATTCTTACAAAGACCGGTACTAAAAACTAAGAAATTATATCCTAAACGTGCGTCCACTTATAAAATACATTCGACTCTTCTAAGATTCGTGATGTATAACGATATCGATAATTCTTAATCTGCGAAATCCCTAAGTTATATTTAAAAAAAAACACAGATAGCAAAATAAAAGGAACAGTTACTGTATTTTAATTCCTGTCTTTCTCCTCTAAGCCATGCAGTAAGACCTTCATCACGAAGGAAAAAAAACTCTTACGTTTTAGTTTAGTTGGATTTTTATTTTTTTCAATGACAAAACAACGATGTCATATACTCATTTGTTTTACAATTATAACATCTATTTTATGACGTTCGTTACATTGTAGGTCACTTTAGTTCACTTTGCAGTTTTTTGTGAACTTTTGGTGTTGGTATAGTTTCTCTCGAATGAAGACTTTTGAATTCCCTTGATAATGTCTGTTTGTATGTTGACATGTTTCTGTATACTTTGCGAACAATGTATGTCGAACTGGCATAAACATGACATAAACATGACATAAACATGACATAAACATGACATAGAGCCGGGTAATTTCTATGTACAAGTATATAAAGTAATATACTTGTAGTTTCTTACAATAAATAGTATTTTACATACATCAGGGTTATTGCTTATAATCTGTTGTCTGTTACATTTTAGCATTTTTATTTTCATTGGTTCTACAGTCTCTGGAGTAAATGGAGGAACAGTGTCTGTAGAGTGTATATCAATGCTTCCTACTAAAAAGAAAAAAAAGAAATTTTAATAGACGATTTTCATATTACCGACTTTTAACTCAGATTATTATCTTTTTCAACAGGTTACATTTTCTGTCCTAGAACATCCTGGTAGTCGGTCAATCAAAAGTAACCAAAATAATTAAAATTAAACATATAATCGGTATAATTTAAGGGTGAAGTTTACTGTTTTTCGATGAATCTGTCGTGTAAAGAAAAAATATAAGGCATTTAATAGTCCCAATACATTGTACCAATTAAAAGGTAAAATCACAAAAATACTGAACTTAGAGGAAAATCAATTCGGAAAGTCCATAAAAGCTTTATATTACTTCTTTATGTTGCTCTTACTTGACTTCGTACCAGGATGTCATACACAGAGTAGGTAAACTGTCGAAAAAAATAAATTTTAAGGTAAAAAAAGCGGTAATTTAATATGAAAATGGTGTATAAGGTCATAAGGTAAAATAAGGACAGTACGAACTGGTATAACAGAAAATGTAAAACAAAATAAATAAGACTATACAACTGGTATGATTTATATCAATCAATATACATGTATAACGAAACACAATTAAAAGCTAACAGCAACCAACGAAAACAAATGGACCCCAAGATCTTAGTCTTCAAACACACATGGATATTAAGCATTGTCTATCTATTTAATATATATTGCTTTAAAATGTCATGTACAATTTTCGATATTATTTGGATGTAAATATTTTTAAAAGATCACAACATTTCATGTTTACGACATAAACTAGTAGTCTGTATATAACTAAAACGTGAGCTTTGTGTGCACGCATACATATATAAACTGACTTAGCCAACTATATTGTATATATAAAAAAGTTGTAGGATATGATTGCCAATGAGACAACATTCAAAAGATACAAACATGACACAGAAATTTACAACTATAGGCCACCGTACAGCCTTTAACAATGAGGAAAGCTCATACCGCATAGTCTGTATGTATCCCTATACCAGGACATGCTATATATATATATATATATGGATAGTCTGTATGTATGTATGTACCAGGTCAAGCTATCAATATATGGATAGTCTGTATGTATGTATGTACCTGGTCATGCTATCAATATATGGATAGTCTGTATGTATGTATGTACCTGGTCATGCTATCAATATATGGATAGTCTGTATGTATGTATGTACCAGGTCATGCTATCAATATATGGATAGTCTGTATGTATGTATGTACCTTGTCAAGCTATCAATATATGGATAGTCTGTATGTATGTATGTACCTTGTCAAGCTATCAATATATGGATAGTCTGTATGTATGTATGTACTAGGTCATGCTATCAATATATGGATAGTCTGTATGTATGTATGTACCAGGTCATGATATCAATATATGGATAGTCTGTATGTATGTATGTACCAGGTCATGCTACCAATATATGGATAGTCTGTATGTATGTATGTACCAGGTCATGCTCTCAATATATATATGGATAGTCTGTATGTATGTATGTACCAGGTCATGCTACCAATATATGGATAGTCTGTATGTATGTATGTACCAGGTCATGCTCTCAATATATATATGGATAGTCTGTATGTATGTATGTACCAGGTCATGCTACCAATATATGGATAGTCTGTATGTATGTATGTACCTGGTCATGCTCTCAATATATATATGGATAGTCTGTATGTATGTATGTACCTTGTCAAGCTATCAATATATGGATAGTCTGTATGTATGTATGTACTAGGTCATGCTATCAATATATGGATAGTCTGTATGTATGTATGTACCAGGTCATGCTCTCAATATATGGATAGTCTGTATGTATGTATGTACCAGGTCATGCTCTCAATATATATATGGATAGTCTGTATGTATGTATGTACCAGGTCATGCTACCAATATATGGATAGTCTGTATGTATGTATGTACCAGGTCATGCTACCAATATATGGATAGTCTATGTATGTATGTACCAGGTCATGCTCTCAATATATATATGGATAGTCTGTATGTATGTATGTACCAGGTCATGCTACCAATATATGGATAGTCTGTATGTATGTATGTACCAGGTCATGCTCTCAATATATATATGGATAGTCTGTATGTATGTATGTACCAGGTCATGCTACCAATATATGAATAGTCTGTATGTATATATGTACCAGGTCATGCTATCAATATATGGATAGTCTGTATGTATGTATGTACCAGGTCATGCTATCAATATATGGATAGTCTGTATGTATGTATGTACCAGGTCATGCTACCAATATATGGATAGTCTGTATGTATGTATGTACCAGGTCATGCTCTCAATATATATATGGATAGTCTGTATGTATGTATGTACCAGGTCATGCTACCAATATATGGATAGTCTGTATGTATGTATGTACCTGGTCATGCTCTCAATATATATATGGATAGTCTGTATGTATGTATGTACCTTGTCAAGCTATCAATATATGGATAGTCTGTATGTATGTATGTACCTGGTCATGCTATCAATATATGGATAGTCTGTATGTATGTATGTACCAGGTCATGCTATCAATATATGGATAGTCTGTATGTATGTATGTACTAGGTCATGCTATCAATATATGGATAGTCTGTATGTATGTATGTACCAGGTCATGCTATCAATATATGGATAGTCTGTATGTATGTATGTACCAGGTCATGCTACCAATATATGGATAGTCTGTATGTATGTATGTACCAGGTCATGCTCTCAATATATATATGGATAGTCTGTATGTATGTATGTACCTTGTCAAGCTACCAATATATGGATAGTCTGTATGTATGTATGTACCTTGTCAAGCTATCAATATATGGATAGTCTGTATGTATGTATGTACCTTGTCAAGCTATCAATATATGGATAGTCTGTATGTATGTATGTACCAGGTCATGCTATCAATATATGGATAGTCTGTATGTATGTATGTACCAGGTCATGCTACCAATATATGGATAGTCTGTATGTATGTATGTACCAGGTCATGCTCTCAATATATATATGGATAGTCTGTATGTATGTATGTACCAGGTCTTGCTACCAATATATGAATAGTCTGTATGTATATATGTACCAGGTCAAGCTCTCAATATATATATGGATAGTCTGTATGTATGTACCAGGTCATGCTCTCAATATATGGATAGTCTGTATGTATGTATGTACCAGGTCATGCTATCAATATATGGATAGTCTGTATGTATGCATGTACCAGGTCATGCTACCAATATATGGATAGTCTGTATGTATGTATGTACCAGGTCATCCTATCAATATATGGATAGTCTGTATGTATGTATGTACCAGGTCATCCTATCAATATATGGATAGTCTGTATGTATGTATGTACCAGGTCATGCTATCAATATATATATGAATAGTCTGTATGTATGTATGTACCAGGTCATGCTATCAATATATGGATAGTCTGCATGTATGTATGTACCTGGTCAAGCTATCAATATATGGATAGTCTGTATGTATGTATGTACCAGGTCATGCTATCAATATATATATGGATAGTCTGTATGTATGTATGTACCAGGTCATGCTCTCAATATATATATGGATAGTCTGTATGTATGTATGTACCAGGTCATGCTACCAATATATGGATAGTCTGTATGTATGTATGTACCTGGTCATGCTCTCAATATATATATAGATAGTCTGTATGTATGTATGTACCTTGTCAAGCTATCAATATATGGATAGTCTGTATGTATGTATGTACTAGGTCATGCTATCAATATATGGATAGTCTGTATGTATGTATGTACCAGGTCATGCTCTCAATATATGGATAGTCTGTATGTATGTATGTACCAGGTCATGCTCTCAATATATATATGGATAGTCTGTATGTATGTATGTACCAGGTCATGCTACCAATATATGGATAGTCTGTATGTATGTATGTACCAGGTCATGCTACCAATATATGGATAGTCTGTATGTATGTATGTACCAGGTCATGCTCTCAATATATATATATGGATAGTCTGTATGTATGTATGTACCAGGTCATGCTACCAATATATGGATAGTCTGTATGTATGTATGTACCAGGTCATGCTCTCAATATATATATGGATAGTCTGTATGTATGTATGTACCAGGTCATGCTACCAATATATCAATAGTCTGTATGTATATATGTACCAGGTCATGCTATCAATATATGGATAGTCTGTATGTATGTATGTACCAGGTCATGCTACCAATATATGGATAGTCTGTATGTATGTATGTACCAGGTCATGCTCTCAATATATATATGGATAGTCTGTATGTATGTATGTACCAGGTCATGCTACCAATATATGGATAGTCTGTATGTATGTATGTACCTGGTCATGCTCTCAATATATATATGGATAGTCTGTATGTATGTATGTACCTTGTCAAGCTATCAATATATGGATAGTCTGTATGTATGTATGTACTAGGTCATGCTATCAATATATGGATAGTCTGTATGTATGTATGTATGTACCAGGTCATGCTCTCAATATATGGATAGTCTGTATGTATGTATGTACCAGGTCATGCTATCAATATATGGATAGTCTGTATGTATGTATGTACCTGGTCATGCTATCAATATATGGATAGTCTGTATGTATGTATGTACCTGGTCATGCTATCAATATATGGATAGTCTGTATGTATGTATGTACCAGGTCATGCTATCAATATATGGATAGTCTGTATGTATGTATGTACTAGGTCATGCTATCAATATATGGATAGTCTGTATGTATGTATGTACCAGGTCATGCTATCAATATATGGATAGTCTGTATGTATGTATGTACCAGGTCATGCTACCAATATATGGATAGTCTGTATGTATGTATGTACCAGGTCATGCTATCAATATATGGATAGTCTGTATGTATGTATGTACTAGGTCATGCTATCAATATATGGATAGTCTGTATGTATGTATGTACCAGGTCATGCTATCAATATATGGATAGTCTGTATGTATGTATGTACCAGGTCATGCTACCAATATATGGATAGTCTGTATGTATGTATGTACCAGGTCATGCTCTCAATATATATATGGATAGTCTGTATGTATGTATGTACCAGGTCATGCTACCAATATATGGATAGTCTGTATGTATGTATGTACCTGGTCATGCTCTCAATATATATATGGATAGTCTGTATGTATGTATGTACCTTGTCAAGCTATCAATATATGGATAGTCTGTATGTATGTATGTACCAGGTCATGCTATCAATATATGGATAGTCTGTATGTATGTATGTACCAGGTCATGCTACCACTATATGGATAGTCTGTATGTATGTATGTACCAGGTCATGCTCTCAATATATATATGGATAGTCTGTATGTATGTATGTACCAGGTCATGCTACCAATATATGAATAGTCTGTATGTATATATGTACCAGGTCAAGCTCTCAATATATATATGGATAGTCTGTATGTATGTATGTACCAGGTCATGCTCTCAATATATGGATAGTCTGTATGTATGTATGTACCAGGTCATGCTATCAATATATGGATAGTCTGTATGTATGCATGTACCAGGTCATGCTACCAATATATGGATAGTCTGTATGTATGTATGTACCAGGTCATCCTATCAATATATGGATAGTCTGTATGTATGTATGTACCAGGTCATCCTATCAATATATGGATAGTCTGTATGTATGTATGTACCAGGTCATGCTATCAATATATATATGAATAGTCTGTATGTATGTATGTACCAGGTCATGCTATCAATATATGGATAGTCTGCATGTATGTATGTACCTGGTCAAGCTATCAATATATGGATAGTCTGTATGTATGTATGTACCAGGTCATGCTATCAATATTTGGATAGTCTGAATGTATGCCTGTACCAGGTCATGATATCAATATATATGGATAGTCTGTATGTATGTATGTATGTACCAGGTCATGATATCAATATATGGATAGACTGTATGTATGCCTGTACCAGGTCATGCTATCAATATATATGGATAGTCTGTATGTATGTATGTACAAGGTCATGTAATCAATATATGGATAGTCTGTATGTATGTACTAGGTCAAGCTATCAATATATGGATAGTCTGTATGTATGACTGTATTAGGTCATGCTACCAATATATGGATAGTCTGTATGTATGTATGTACCAGGTCATGCTATCAATATTTGGATAGTCTGAATGTATGCCTGTACCAGGTCATATCAATATATATGGATAGTCTGTATGTATGACTGTATTAGGTCATGCTACCAATATATGGATAGTCTGTATGTATGACTGTATTAGGTCATGCTACCAATATATGGATAGTCTGTATGTATGTATGTACCAGGTCATGCTACCAATATATGGATAGTCTGTATGTATGTATGTATGTACCAGGTCATGCTATCAATATATGGATAGTCTGTATGTATGTACCAGGTCATGCTATCAAGATATGGATAGTCTGTATGTATGCCTGTACAAGGTCATGCAATCAATATATGGATAGTCTGTATGTATGTACCAGGTCAAGCTATCAATATATGGATAGTCTGTATGTATGTATGTACCAGGTCCTGCTATCAATATATGGATAGTCTGTATGTATGACTGTATTAGGTCATGCTACCAATATATGGATAGTCTGTATGTATGTATGTACCAGGTCATGCTACCAATATATGGATAGTCTGTATGTATGTATGTATGTACCAGGTCATGCTATCAATATATGGATAGTCTGTATGTATGTACCAGGTCATGCTATCAATATATGGATAGTCTGTATGTATGTACCAGGTCATGCTATCAATATATGGATAGTCTGTATGTATGTATGTACCAGGTCATGCTATCAATATATGGATAGTCTGTATGTATGTATGTACCAGGTCATGCTACCAATATATGAATAGTCTGTATGTATGTATGTACCTGGTCATGATATCAATATATATATGGATAGTCTGTATGTATGTATGTACCAGGTCAAGCTATCAATATATGGATAGTCTGTATGTATGTATGTACCAGGTCATGATATCAATATATGGATAGTCTGTATGTATGTATGTACCAGGTCATGCTACCAATATATGGATAGTCTGTATGTATGTATGTACCAGGTCATGCTCTCAATATATATATGGATAGTCTGTATGTATGTATGTACCTTGTCAAGCTACCAATATATGGATAGTCTGTATGTATGTATGTACCTTGTCAAGCTATCAATATATGGATAGTCTGTATGTATGTATGTACCTTGTCAAGCTATCAATATATGGATAGTCTGTATGTATGTATGTACCAGGTCATGCTATCAATATATGGATAGTCTGTATGTATGTATGTACCAGGTCATGCTACCAATATATGGATAGTCTGTATGTATGTATGTACCAGGTCATGCTCTCAATATATATATGGATAGTCTGTATGTATGTATGTACCAGGTCTTGCTACCAATATATGAATAGTCTGTATGTATATATGTACCAGGTCAAGCTCTCAATATATATATGGATAGTCTGTATGTATGTACCAGGTCATGCTCTCAATATATGGATAGTCTGTATGTATGTATGTACCAGGTCATGCTATCAATATATGGATAGTCTGTATGTATGCATGTACCAGGTCATGCTACCAATATATGGATAGTCTGTATGTATGTATGTACCAGGTCATCCTATCAATATATGGATAGTCTGTATGTATGTATGTACCAGGTCATCCTATCAATATATGGATAGTCTGTATGTATGTATGTACCAGGTCATGCTATCAATATATATATGAATAGTCTGTATGTATGTATGTACCAGGTCATGCTATCAATATATGGATAGTCTGCATGTATGTATGTACCTGGTCAAGCTATCAATATATGGATAGTCTGTATGTATGTATGTACCAGGTCATGCTATCAATATATATATGGATAGTCTGTATGTATGTATGTACCAGGTCATGCTCTCAATATATATATGGATAGTCTGTATGTATGTATGTACCAGGTCATGCTACCAATATATGGATAGTCTGTATGTATGTATGTACCTGGTCATGCTCTCAATATATATATAGATAGTCTGTATGTATGTATGTACCTTGTCAAGCTATCAATATATGGATAGTCTGTATGTATGTATGTACTAGGTCATGCTATCAATATATGGATAGTCTGTATGTATGTATGTACCAGGTCATGCTCTCAATATATGGATAGTCTGTATGTATGTATGTACCAGGTCATGCTCTCAATATATATATGGATAGTCTGTATGTATGTATGTACCAGGTCATGCTACCAATATATGGATAGTCTGTATGTATGTATGTACCAGGTCATGCTACCAATATATGGATAGTCTGTATGTATGTATGTACCAGGTCATGCTCTCAATATATATATATGGATAGTCTGTATGTATGTATGTACCAGGTCATGCTACCAATATATGGATAGTCTGTATGTATGTATGTACCAGGTCATGCTCTCAATATATATATGGATAGTCTGTATGTATGTATGTACCAGGTCATGCTACCAATATATCAATAGTCTGTATGTATATATGTACCAGGTCATGCTATCAATATATGGATAGTCTGTATGTATGTATGTACCAGGTCATGCTACCAATATATGGATAGTCTGTATGTATGTATGTACCAGGTCATGCTCTCAATATATATATGGATAGTCTGTATGTATGTATGTACCAGGTCATGCTACCAATATATGGATAGTCTGTATGTATGTATGTACCTGGTCATGCTCTCAATATATATATGGATAGTCTGTATGTATGTATGTACCTTGTCAAGCTATCAATATATGGATAGTCTGTATGTATGTATGTACTAGGTCATGCTATCAATATATGGATAGTCTGTATGTATGTATGTACCAGGTCATGCTCTCAATATATGGATAGTCTGTATGTATGTATGTACCAGGTCATGCTATCAATATATGGATAGTCTGTATGTATGTATGTACCTGGTCATGCTATCAATATATGGATAGTCTGTATGTATGTATGTACCTGGTCATGCTATCAATATATGGATAGTCTGTATGTATGTATGTACCAGGTCATGCTATCAATATATGGATAGTCTGTATGTATGTATGTACTAGGTCATGCTATCAATATATGGATAGTATGTATGTATGTATGTACCAGGTCATGCTATCAATATATGGATAGTCTGTATGTATGTATGTACCAGGTCATGCTACCAATATATGGATAGTCTGTATGTATGTATGTACCAGGTCATGCTATCAATATATGGATAGTCTGTATGTATGTATGTACTAGGTCATGCTATCAATATATGGATAGTCTGTATGTATGTATGTACCAGGTCATGCTATCAATATATGGATAGTCTGTATGTATGTATGTACCAGGTCATGCTACCAATATATGGATAGTCTGTATGTATGTATGTACCAGGTCATGCTCTCAATATATATATGGATAGTCTGTATGTATGTATGTACCAGGTCATGCTACCAATATATGGATAGTCTGTATGTATGTATGTACCTGGTCATGCTCTCAATATATATATGGATAGTCTGTATGTATGTATGTACCTTGTCAAGCTATCAATATATGGATAGTCTGTATGTATGTATGTACCAGGTCATGCTATCAATATATGGATAGTCTGTATGTATGTATGTACCAGGTCATGCTACCACTATATGGATAGTCTGTATGTATGTATGTACCAGGTCATGCTCTCAATATATATATGGATAGTCTGTATGTATGTATGTACCAGGTCATGCTACCAATATATGAATAGTCTGTATGTATATATGTACCAGGTCAAGCTCTCAATATATATATGGATAGTCTGTATGTATGTATGTACCAGGTCATGCTCTCAATATATGGATAGTCTGTATGTATGTATGTACCAGGTCATGCTATCAATATATGGATAGTCTGTATGTATGCATGTACCAGGTCATGCTACCAATATATGGATAGTCTGTATGTATGTATGTACCAGGTCATCCTATCAATATATGGATAGTCTGTATGTATGTATGTACCAGGTCATCCTATCAATATATGGATAGTCTGTATGTATGTATGTACCAGGTCATGCTATCAATATATATATGAATAGTCTGTATGTATGTATGTACCAGGTCATGCTATCAATATATGGATAGTCTGCATGTATGTATGTACCTGGTCAAGCTATCAATATATGGATAGTCTGTATGTATGTATGTACCAGGTCATGCTATCAATATTTGGATAGTCTGAATGTATGCCTGTACCAGGTCATGATATCAATATATATGGATAGTCTGTATGTATGTATGTATGTACCAGGTCATGATATCAATATATGGATAGACTGTATGTATGCCTGTACCAGGTCATGCTATCAATATATATGGATAGTCTGTATGTATGTATGTACAAGGTCATGTAATCAATATATGGATAGTCTGTATGTATGTACTAGGTCAAGCTATCAATATATGGATAGTCTGTATGTATGACTGTATTAGGTCATGCTACCAATATATGGATAGTCTGTATGTATGTATGTACCAGGTCATGCTATCAATATTTGGATAGTCTGAATGTATGCCTGTACCAGGTCATATCAATATATATGGATAGTCTGTATGTATGACTGTATTAGGTCATGCTACCAATATATGGATAGTCTGTATGTATGACTGTATTAGGTCATGCTACCAATATATGGATAGTCTGTATGTATGTATGTACCAGGTCATGCTACCAATATATGGATAGTCTGTATGTATGTATGTATGTACCAGGTCATGCTATCAATATATGGATAGTCTGTATGTATGTACCAGGTCATGCTATCAAGATATGGATAGTCTGTATGTATGCCTGTACAAGGTCATGCAATCAATATATGGATAGTCTGTATGTATGTACCAGGTCAAGCTATCAATATATGGATAGTCTGTATGTATGTATGTACCAGGTCCTGCTATCAATATATGGATAGTCTGTATGTATGACTGTATTAGGTCATGCTACCAATATATGGATAGTCTGTATGTATGTATGTACCAGGTCATGCTACCAATATATGGATAGTCTGTATGTATGTATGTATGTACCAGGTCATGCTATCAATATATGGATAGTCTGTATGTATGTACCAGGTCATGCTATCAATATATGGATAGTCTGTATGTATGTACCAGGTCATGCTATCAATATATGGATAGTCTGTATGTATGTACCAGGTCATGCTATCAATATATGGATAGTCTGTATGTATGTATGTACCAGGTCATGCTATCAATATATGGATAGTCTGTATGTATGTATGTACCAGGTCATGCTACCAATATATGAATAGTCTGTATGTATGTATGTACCTGGTCATGATATCAATATATATATGGATAGTCTGTATGTATGTATGTACCAGGTCAAGCTATCAATATATGGATAGTCTGTATGTATGTATGTACCAGGTCATGATATCAATATATGGATAGTCTGTATGTATGTATGTACCAGGTCATGCTACCAATATATGAATAGTCTGTATGTATGTATGTACCAGGTCATGCTCTCAATATATATATGGATAGTCTGTATGTATGTATGTACTAGGTCATGCTATCAATATATGGATAGTCTGTATGTATGTACCAGGTCATGCTACCAATATATGAATAGTCTGTATGTATATATGTACCTGGTCATGATATCAATATATATATGGATAGTCTGTATGTATGTATGTATCATGTCCTGCTATCAATATATGGATAGTCTGTATGTATGCCTGTACCAGGTCATGCTACCAATATATGAATAGTCTGTATGTATGTATGTACCTGGTCATGATATCAATATATATATGGATAGTCTGTATGTATGCCTGTACCAGGTCAAGCTATCAATATATGGATAGTCTGTATGTATGTATGTACCAGGTCATGCTCTCAATATATGGATAGTCTGTATGTATGTATGTACCAGGTCATGCTACCAATATATGAATAGTCTGTATGTATGTATGTACCAGGTCATGCTCTCAATATATATATGGATAGTCTGTATGTATGTATGTACCAGGTCATGATATCAATATATGGATAGTCTGTATGTATGTATGTACCAGGTCATGCTACCAATATATGAATAGTCTGTATGTATGTACCAGGTCATGCTACCAATATATATATGGATAGTCTGTATGTATGTATGTACCAGGTCATGCTATCAATATTTGGATAGTCTGAATGTATGCCTGTACCAGGTCATGATATCAATATATATATGGATAGACTGTATGTATGCCTGTACCAGGTCATGCTCTCAATATATATATGGATAGTCTGTATGTATGTATGTACCTTGTCATGCTACCAATATATGGATAGTCTGTATGTATGTATGTACCAGGTCCTGCTATCAATATATAGATAGTCTGTATGTATGACTGTATTAGGTCATGCAATCAATATATGGATAGTCTGTATGTATGTATGTACCAGGTCAAGCTATCAATATATGGATAGTCTGTATGTATGTATGTTCTAGGTCATGCTATCAATATATGGATAGTCTGTATGTATGCCTTTACCAGGGCATGCTATTAATATATGGATAGTCTGTATGTATGTATGTACCAGGTCATCCTATCAATATATGGATAGTCTGTATGTATGCCTTTACCAGGTCATGCAATCAATATATGGATAGTCTGTATGTATGTATGTACCAGGTCATGCTATTAATATATGGATAGTCTGTATGTATGTATGTACCAGGTCAAGCTATCAATATATGGATAGTCTGTATGTATGTATGTACCAGGTCATGCTATTAATATATGGATAGTCTGTATGTATGTACCAGGTCATGCTATCAATATATGGATAGTCTGTATGTATGTATGTACCAGGTCATGCTACCACTATATGGATAGTCTGTATGTATGTATGTACCAGGTCATGCTCTCAATATATATATGGATAGTCTGTATGTATGTATGTACCAGGTCATGCTATCAATATATGGATAGTCTGTATGTATGTATGTACCAGGTCATGCTATCAATATATAGATAGTCTGTATGTATGCCTGTACCAGGTCCTGCTATCAATATATGGATAGTCTGTATGTATGCCTGTACCAGGTCATGCTATCAATATATAGATAGTCTGTATGTATGTATGTACCAGGTCATGCTATCAATATATAGATAGTCTGTATGTATGCCTGTACCAGGTCCTGCTATCAATATATGGATAGTCTGTATGTATGCCTGTACCAGGTCATGCTATCAATATATAGATAGTCTGTATGTATGTATGTACCAGGTCATGCTATCAATATATAGATAGTCTGTATGTATGCCTGTACCAGGTCCTGCTATCAATATATAGATAGTCTGTATGTATGTATGTACCAGGTCCTGCTATCAATATATGGATAGTCTGTATGTATGCCTGTACCAGGTCATGCTATCAATATATAGATAGTCTGTATGTATGTATGTACCAGGTCCTGCTATCAATATATGGATAGTCTGTATGTATGCCTGTACCAGGTCATGCTATCAATATATAGATAGTCTGTATGTATGTATGTACCAGGTCCTGCTATCAATATATAGATAGTCTGTATGTATGCCTGTACCAGGTCATGCTATCAATATATAGATAGTCTGTATGTATGCCTTTACCAGGGCATGCTATTAATATATGGATAGTCTGTATGTATGTATGTACCAGGTCATCCTATCAATATATGGATAGTCTGTATGTATGCCTTTACCAGGTCATGCAATCAATATATGGATAGTCTGTATGTATGTATGTACCTGGTCATGCTATCAATATATGGATAGTCTGTATGTATGTATGTACCAGGTCATGCTATTAATATATGGATAGTCTGTATGTATGTATGTACCAGGTCAAGCTATCAATATATGGATAGTCTGTATGTATGTATGTACCAGGTCATGCTATTAATATATGGATAGTCTGTATGTATGTACCAGGTCATGCTATCAATATATGGATAGTCTGTATGTATGTATGTACCAGGTCATGCTACCACTATATGGATAGTCTGTATGTATGTATGTACCAGGTCATGCTCTCAATATATATATGGATAGTCTGTATGTATGTATGTACCAGGTCATGCTATCAATATATGGATAGTCTGTATGTATGTATGTACCAGGTCATGCTATCAATATATAAATAGTCTGTATGTATGCCTGTACCAGGTCCTGCTATCAATATATGGATAGTCTTTATGTATGCCTGTACCAGGTCATGCTATCAATATATAGATAGTCTGTATGTATGTATGTACCAGGTCATGCTATCAATATATAGATAGTCTGTATGTATGCCTGTACCAGGTCCTGCTATCAATATATGGATAGTCTGTATGTATGCCTGTACCAGGTCATGCTATCAATATATAGATAGTCTGTATGTATGTATGTACCAGGTCATGCTATCAAAATATAGATAGTCTGTATGTATGCCTGTACCAGGTCCTGCTATCAATATATAGATAGTCTGTATGTATGTATGTACCAGGTCCTGCTATCAATATATGGATAGTCTGTATGTATGCCTGTACCAGGTCATGCTATCAATATATAGATAGTCTGTATGTATGTATGTACCAGGTCCTGCTATCAATATATGGATAGTCTGTATGTATGCCTGTACCAGGTCATGCTATCAATATATAGATAGTCTGTATGTATGTATGTACCAGGTCCTGCTATCAATATATAGATAGTCTGTATGTATGCCTGTACCAGGTCATGCTATCAATATATAGATAGTCTGTATGTATGTATGTACCAGGTCATGCAATCAATATATGGATAGTCTGTATGTATGTATGTACCAGGTCATGCTATCAATATATGGATAGTCTGTATGTATGCCTGTACCAGGTCCTGCTATCAATTTATAGATAGTCTGTATGTATGACTGTATTAGGTCATGCAATCAATATATGGATAGTCTGTATGTATGTATGTACCAGGTCATGCTATCAATATATGGATAGTCTGTATGTATGCCTTTACCAGGTCATGCTATTAATATATGGATAGTCTGTATGTATGTATGTACCAGGTCATCCTATCAATATATGGATAGTCTGTATGTATGTATGTACCAGGTCATGCTATCAATATATGGATAGTCTGTATGTATGCCTGTACCAGGTCCTGCTATCAATATATGGATAGTCTTTATGTATGCCTGTACCAGGTCATGCTATCAATATATAGATAGTCTGTATGTATGTATGTACCAGGTCATCCTATCAATATATGGATAGTCTGTATGTATGTATGTACCAGGTCATCCTATCAATATATGGATAGTCTGTATGTATGTATGTACCAGGTCAAGCTATCAATATATGGATAGTCTGTATGTATGTATGTACCAGGTCAAGCTATCAATATATGGATAGTCTGTATGTATGTATGTACCAGGTCATGCTATTAATATATGGATAGTCTGTATGTATGTACCAGGTCATGCTATTAATATATGAATAGTCTGTATGTATGCCTGTACCAGGTCATGCTATCAATATATGGATAGTTTGTTGCTTTCCTATATGTATGTCTGTACCAGGTCATGCTATCAATATAGGGATAGTTTGTTGTTTTCCTATCAATATTGGGATAGTTTGTTGTTTTCCTATCAATATAGGGATAGTTTGTTGTTTTCCTATCAATATATGGATAGTTTGTTGTTTTCCTATATTGAGTCACTCTTACCTGAAAATAATGATGGAGGATCAATTATTGGCGAACCGACAGATGCAGCATGTTGTAATGTTGTTCTATCGTAACGCTGTGGTGTTTCTTCTAATGTTTTAGCTTTTGACAATTCTGGTCTGCTTGCCAATTCTGGCTTCAGAACATCAGCGAGATCTTGACTGTGTGTGTCTACAAGTGCTTGATGGAAATAATCGTAAGCTGTTTGACCTCTTCGTGGTAGTATATCCAGAAGTGCTCGAGCTTGTTGTTCTCGTGTATGTTCAGACTGTAATTTTAAGTTGGAATATTAATTTAGATTTTTTTTATGAAAAGTGTAAATAATCAAAATAAAACATATTTTTCCTTTGTGAATGACTTTGAACAACATAATATATAATAATAACAAACAAACAAACAAAAATTGCAAAATAGTTTACGAGAACTAAAAAAGTCGTAGAGGTATGTGTCCAATTAAGTTCTGAATTAAAGAACCAAGCAGTTAATTATTATAGATCTACATATGTGTATACACGAAAAGGAATGTATTTTCTAACTCGATAGCAAAGATTGAGTAGGTATTGCACATGACATTCCCCCCCCCCCCCTATAAAACGTTAAGCAACGGTGTTACCAAAAGTAATATATTTTTTTCCGGACATTATTTCCTTAATCTCAACTCATTTGGGTTTATTTTCATTTTGAACTATTTAGTTGATCTTGTTATTCCTTTTCTTAAAACTGTTCTATAGCTCATAAAAAAAAACAATGATGGTTCACTTTCCTTGTGTATAATACATCAAAACACCCGAAATGGAGACAAAAAACAGCATATACATTTACCAAGGGGAGACAACTGTTCAAAGCAAAAATATTAACAACCAAGGAAGAACACTCTAGCAAAATTCTTAATGGAAATGGAGACAAGTCTAGCTTATTTGTCTGTTCTATGGTCGGGTTGTTGTTTCTTTGACGCCTTCCCCATTTCCATTCTTAATTTTATTGCCTTAATATTGTATATATATATATATAAACATTTAACGTTTCAATGCATTCATGTATATGATTTAGATGGTACTTACCGTAATTTCTGACATCATACCCTCTGTTAACACTCCATATGCAAACAATTTATCACATATACCAGGGATGTCACATAATCCTTTGATTAAAATAGTTCGACCTTTCCTTAGGATCGTCCGGGAACGTTCGTCCATGTCTGCTAATTATTTCTGTAAAAATTATCTGTAATTTTAAAGCACAAGTAAAGATGAAGTTGTTTAATTTGTTGGCACTATCTAATCTCATAATGAGATTAATTTCACTGTAAGTTTGATCTGGTGTTATATAATGTAGTACAAATAGTTGCAATGTTATTTGATGAAAAAAAGTTGTCCTGAATTTATATACGATCCTATTTTTCATCATTGAAAAATGATTTGGAAAAAACAGCAATATTGCAACCTATATACTATAGAGATATTTAAATGTGATGCAGTATATTAGTTCTATAGATTAGATACTGTAACAATAACATCAACGTCCATTATTCTCCCGATTATTTTTAGTTTGAATTCGCTAATTCATCACAATAAAGTAAACACATTTTCGTTATTGATGACGTATGTCATATTTTGTTTTGTCAATTTACATTTTACTGAAGTTATCTTGGATACTAATGTTTTCTATCACAAACGACCATCGACTTAGTTTTGGTAAAATTTAACCATATTCCTGTATTTTTACTTTTGGAGTACACGGAATCGTAACTCATGTATTCTCCTTCTAAACTAACATGACTAATGCTAACGAAGAAGCATTTGATGTGTTGACAATATCTTGTTATCACCGTGTATCATCGTACAGCGGATATAGGTACTAAGCAAGCGGACATGATCGATTTTGAACTGACACGGTAACGGAAATCTTTGTTTTGTTTTATCAACATTCAGTGTACATTTCTCAACATCTGAAATTCCTGCTCCAAAATGATTTTCGCATCGATTTTTTCCTATTTATAAGACAACTTTTATATTCTTATAAGGACAATTAACTTGTAAATGCGCAAATAGTTGTGAATGTCAACACCAACTTTCAATTTCGATACAATTGTTGAGACATTTACATCTTTTACCTGAAAGAAAGCTAATACAGGGCAAAAGTAATAGTTACCAATCATAAACTTACCTGTGATTACTCATTCCTTGAAACTTTTTGGGTAATAAACGAGTATGAAAATTTTGTTTTTGTGTACGGTGTACAGCAACTTAACTATGCACCGTACAGAAGGCTTTGTGTGGTCAGCTAAACACCGTAAAATCTCGAAAAAAAACATGTGCATGAAAGATATCAATGCCAATTATTAACACAACTATACTTATTACACACACAGTGGCCTTCTATCAGAAAAAGAGTAACAATGAATATAGAAGTATATCGGATGAGACGAGTGCCAACTTCTTTGACAAGTATTTGCACATCTGCACATGTTTTTAGTAATCGTTCTTGTTTTGGGGAAAATAATGAGACATCTGTAATCATCAACCTACGACCAAATCATTTCTTAAAACAACAATTATGTTTAAATTGAGGTACACAATGATAGTATGTGAACAAAACACAGGTTTTCGTTATCGTCTGAGGTCAAAATCGATCACGCCCGCTTGGTTAGTACCTATATCCGCTGTACTGATGATACGTACACGGTGGTTATAATGTTGTTTTTTTTTGTCATGGACGAGAGTACATTGAATAAATATCTTAAATAAAAAGGAAAGCAGTAAGTTAATATAATAGTACACAGATGTATGGGGAAGAAAGTGGCGTTTTATTTTGCTTGTCCATTTGAAATGTAAACGAAAATATATCAGAAAATAAAGGCATGCAGAAAAGCTTGTATTATCATGATTATAGAATAGAATATTTCTTATCATAGGTCTCGTAACTAAATGTAGCACATTTATCAAATTACAAATACAGACAATACAATATCATTATAATTACACCTATAACATGTATAACAGACATTGTAATTGTTCAATGATCTTCTATAACAAAAGGGGGAGGTCAGTATAGTATTCCGATGTCATATTATGTTATAGGACTACAGAAAAGTGTAGGGATGTCATCAACACAAGTGAGCAAGAGTAAGTTATAGGACTACAGAGTAGGGATGTCATCAACACAAGTGAGCAAGAGTAAGTTATAGGACTACAGAGTAGGGATGTCATCAACACAAGTGAGCAAGAGTAAGTTATAGGACTACAGAGTAGGGATGTCATCAACACAAGTGAGCAAGAGTAAGTTATAGGACTACAGAGTAGGGATGTCATCAACACAAGTGAGCAAGAGTAAGTTATAGGACTACAGAGTAGGGATGTCATCAACACAAGTGAGCAAGAGTAAGTTATAGGACTACAGAGTAGGGATGTCATCAACACAAGTGAGCAAGAGTAAGTTATAGGACTACAGAGTAGGGATGTCATCAACACAAGTGAGCAAGAGTAAGTTATAGGACTACAGAGTAGGGATGTCATCAACACAAGTGAGCAAGAGTAAGTTATAGGACTACAGAGTAGGGATGTCATCAACACAAGTGAGCAAGAGTAAGCGTCTTCTGTGTAATGCATGTATCACGATATAAATACAACAAAAACTTGAAAGGAAGCCTCTTTGCAAAATATAAGAGCACACAATGCTACTAAACAAACTGACATAACTTGTTAATAATTATATATTTAGATGAAACGGAGCTTTGAATACCCTATGCATGAAGCATGACATAACACTACGCTTTAGTTAATGTAACATTCCTTATATACATAGTTTCCCTACCTGCGTCGATGTGTTTTGTCCGCGTATTGACAAGGGGAATTACTATGGAAAGATTAGGTGAATTCCGTATATCTATTAATAGATCATTTACATCAAGTGGTTTAAACACATAAACAAACAATGAATCTGATAAACATGTTAAGGTTCGTCGGAATTCAGAGTTAAATGAAAATAACAACAGTTCACTCTGCTTCGATGTTTATAGATTTCTCCTAAAAATAGATAAATATTTGTACTGATTCCTAATACGAAACCACTAGACACGGCACGGCTAAATATAGCAGTTAAGTTTCTTGTTTATTCCTCCATTAATTGTGGAGCACTACCCAAAGGGTATAGTTAAATAGCAACTATATACATCTTAAAACATAAGGAAACAATTAATTATATACAGATGACTGAATTTGGTTATAATAATCACTAAATAATAAATATCAAAATTAATTCATAGGATAGTCATCATAAAGTTTAAAAAAAAAAAAATAATAATTCATATGTGCTGGGGTGTAAGAAAACGTAAAATAACAACTTATATATATATACAAGTAATAGCTTTTCTAAAAAGCTTGCCGTATTTTAGCTGATTATATTGAGATCAGTGGTTTGTGAGTAGTTTATTTTTATTGGAGTTGCACTTCAAGCAATATGAAAACATAGGGCTTTTTTTCTACTAATTTGTCATTTTTGTTGTATTATTGGTGGACCCGTGTTATAATGGAAGGAGACTTAATAAAATTGAGAATGGAAATGGGGAATGATATTATAATAAAATGTATTCTGTGTCTATAATCAACTTGATAAAAATAGCATATAACCTACATATACTTTTGAGGATTACTACTTGACAAAATGGACAACAACAGAAGGCAGTGGCGGATCCAGAGGGGGACGTAAAGTGTGTACGCCCCATCCCCCCCCCCTTTTTGCTCGTTTTCTTTTTTTAAATGATTAATCATACGTATTATGTGAACTTTGCCATTTCCTGTGTACTCTATTATTTAATTTTTATCCGACAATTCTTTACTTTATATAGAGATGTTTTTCGCTGGAATTTACTGATTGTCAAAGTCATGTGATTCGCTATGGTGGAGTTGACCAGTGCTTCGAAAAACGTCGCTCAGTCATTTTGAAATTCAAACTACAGTAACACATTGCTTAAGCTGAGGATTACAATCATGACACCTTCAAAGCGACATAGGATTGAGCAAGAACGTATTGACTTCTATTTCACTATTCCACCAAACAGGAAGTAATACTCTATAGACTATAACACTCTCATGAAAAAAGTTCCATGGCAATATTATTTACATGTACCTACGAAAACATGTTTAACCCCAAACGCCATTGTCATGATTGATATGGACTATATAAAATTGCTGTTTGGTGTGAACCAAGCTTTGCGTTGAAGACCAAACTACAACATTTAATAGTTTCATTTTATAAATTGTGACTTGGATAGACAGTTGTCTTTGGTACTTACATGTATATGAGATCCAGTAATATCTATCTACAAGATTGAGAACACATTTTTTTGTAATAAATTTAAAACATATTTAATTCTGTAATATCTGATAATATGTATCAGTTATTTGTGATTTTTCATTTGATGTGTACTCTCTGGTAATGTCAGTATCAGCATGATCAGTTGATTGGTTGTGATAAGAAAAATGGGGCAGTTTGCAATTGTCATGTGCAGTACACCACATGTGGATCTTCTTTCCCCTCTCATTTATAAAATTGTGCATGATATTTATCACAGAAACGCACCAGTATTTTGGTGAATGAAACACTTGTCATATTAAATTAAAGTCAGAGGTGGAGTTAGAGGGTTTTTCGGGGGGCCTGGGCCACCCCTTTTTTAGGAAAAATTTTGTTGTTTTTATAGGGAATCACTGAAGCATGACTGGAGTTGGCCCCTTCTTAGGCAGTCAGTGGGCTCCCGCTTATGAAAATTTCTGGATCCACCACTGAAAGTTTGAGTAAAGTTAGATAAGGATTAATGACAAGTTATGTTGAAATTTGCACAGATAATGAATGAAAAATCTAGTAAATTAAAAAATAGGCACTATTATTAAAAGCTTTCCTTGCTTATTCACAAGGACATATCATATCCTCAATGCGATTCCGATCTGAGTTTTTATTCATACATGTACATACATGTAGTCTGGTGCTGTTCCAAGTAGTCTTCTTTTTTCTGTTTCTTGAGAAGTATTTGTTTTACCTGTTCAGTCACTGTAAAGTGTTACAATTCATATTTAAACGCAACACATAAATAGTGACCAAAAAGGTATGGCTATCACATGAGAGAAGCTAGAAAAAAGTCAAATGTATACATTTTAAACATTTTTGTGGGACCATGAAAATGTGGTATATAGATAGATATGCATAGATAGACCATAGAACAAATAAGCAAACAAATTCAAAGGAGATGTACATGTAAGATGAATTATGAAAAAAAAGAGCCATGGCCAGGGGCCCCAAACTTGACAGCATTTGGTGTTGAACAGGTAAAATGTTTGCAGTGACAATAAATATAGCCTTTGTTAGAGGTGACCCAGGTCGCCTTTCTCTAAATCAGCTATATTAAACATATTTCTGGGACGGGTTGAAAAATAAATGAAAATGACTTTAAAAAAAGCTAATAGAAATACACGAAATTTGGGAGACATCTATTTAAATGTTTGAAATAATAAGAAAGTTGACAAGAACTAAGCTTTTTCAGATAATATACAGACTATTGCAGTCAGCCTATAATAGACTATTTGCCTCCTGAAATGTTTGCTTATACACTGTGCTTTCCTATAATGATTTAAAATCAGTGTGATAGTTTTCATGAAGAACACTGAGCGTACAGGTATTCTGACAAGATAAATGTTGTGTTACATGTACATGTATCTACCCAAATAAGTAAAATATAAAAATTCTTGACTTCTAAAACCAGTGATTGATCTCCTGATTTATATCTCATCACTCTATGCAGATGCTGTGTGAAAAAAAATTGACTTACCAGTATGCTTCTATCCATTGAGTTGATTTATTATTAATTATTTTGCTTTGGATATACCTTATTGCTACAATATGTATATGTCTGCCATTACAAACTGTACATGCATGTACATCACATATATTCCATGTAAAATTTTGATATTATAATACAAAATATATGATGCCACAATGGAAAAGTAATTGTTGTATGACGTTAATGGTTAAAATGGGACAGATTCTCAGGTCAGCTGGGACAATAAGGGGGGGGGGAGGCTGGATGGGGGAGGGGGCGACTTCTCCAGTCATGCTTCAGTGATTTCCTACATAATCAACCAAATAGTAATGTTCATCACGAAAAAATATACTAAGTGTAAGACCTGATGATGTGAATAAATTGAAATCAGACATATCAAATGAAGTTTTCTGTGCTTTTGATATATCAATGGGCAATCTGATGAGTTAAGCCTTTTTTGACTGATTTTTATCATGTTTATAGTTTGTTCTTATGTTGTACTGTTATACATGTACATGTACATGTACCACTGTCCAAGGTTAGGGGGAGGATCGGAATACCGCTAACATGTTTTACCCCGCCACATTATTTATGTATGTTTCTGTCCCAAGTCAGGAGCCTGTAATTCAGTGGTTGTCGTTTGTTTATGTGTTTCATATTTGTTTTTCCTTCATTTTTGTATATAAATAAGGCCTTGGTTTTTTGGTTTGAATTGTTATACATGTCATATCAGGGCCTTTTATAGCTGACTGTGTTGTATAGGCTTTGATCATTGTTGAAGGCTGTACGGTGACCTATAGTTGTTAATGTCTGTGTCATTTTGGTCTCTTGTAGACAGTTGTCTCATTGGCAATCATACCACATCTTCTTTTTTATAATGACTGCTGATCACCACTGTGTCCATACTGGGACTATTATGGTCCAACAACCAGTGGCGGATCCAGAAATTTTCATAAGTGCAGGCCCACAAAATTTCACAGAAAAGGATGGCAAGCCCCCTGGCCCCCTTCTAAATCAGCCTCCTGACAACTCCAAAGAATAAATCATCATGTACGAGTACATCAAAGATCATCAAACTGTCTACCCCACATGCAAACATCTTTTTGGGAGTTCACTGTGTTGCAAGTTTTTTGGGTTCGAAGGATCGTATAAAATGATTGCCTTTAGGGTCATTGTCAAATAAAGAGCTGTGCATTGTAAAAAGCTAAATTATATAATTTGCAACAGCTGACACTATAGTATCCTATAGTGCACTGAAACCCTTGCCAATAACAATACCGTGATGCTTGGTGTAGGCTTCTTTGCACATAAGAAACCATATTGCTCACCTCGTAATTTTTGTATTCTTCTAATCAGTATCGTCGGGTTTGTTTATTTACACCAGAAATCAATGAAGCGATGAAAGTGCTGGAAACGAAATTACATCTTTCTTTTCTTCGTATAAGCTTCCTATTATAAGGAACACCCCTTAACGGGTAATATTAAAATATCAAAATATTTAAAAAGGGGGAAGAAACAAGGATAAAATATATTACATTAAGGTAAAATCCAGAGGTGGTGCACTATACATAGACAGTGAATTGCATAAAAAACAAAATCATATCATATAAAATATAAAATTATTTACATAAAAATGATAAACCGATCTACAGAAGTCATTTAACTCAAACAATTAGACAATCATTTTACCAGTAAATAGGTTCTTATAGTTTTATAACAACACTGAATATTTGTTATAAAATATAGTGAAATAACTATATATACTATAACATTAGTTTATAAAATTTAGTCTTCTATTTGAATTTTCCATTGTCTATATTTCAGTATCTGTATCTTAATGATAACTGTCATTCGTCTAGCTTTTTCAGTAGAGATATCCTCTTGTAATGAAGCTTGAAACAGAAGTGTCTTGAAAGCGATTCCAGTTTAAGAATTAACTCTTCTTTGAATCCAAGTTGTTTCGTATATTTTGTACAATCCAATACCAGTTGTGTAACTGCTAGTTTATTGTTAAATAGCAGCTCCCAAGTTCCAGGGGGAGAGTTTTCAGTCACAAGTTGTTTAATGGGAGTGAAGTATTCTTTTCTCTCATTGCATAGAACTGGACACTGTGTAAGAATATGCAGTATATCCTCTATTTCCCTGTGGCATAGCAGGCAGATGGGGTCAATTGTATATTGGCTGAACTTGTGCTTGTCGGCTTGCACCATGTAAGTCCCTGTGAGCATCCTTACTTTAGTTGAGGCTTTTCGAATTTCTATCAGATTCTGCTCTACTGAGTCCCATACTGGATGAGTTGAGTCTGCATTGCCAAAGTTGAGGTTTAGAAATTTTAACGAGGACATTTGTTGAGCTTCCTCTTTGAGTTTGAGGGTCCAGAGGGATGTGATTTCTGTTTTTACTAGTTTCTTCCAGGATAGTTTTGATGGAATTGAGATGTTTTTGTCAAAGATATCTGGTAGATTATATTTTGCTAATAATAATGCAGTTTGGAAGAAGAAGCTGTTGTTGTTGTCAAAGTTCACTGCTATTTGTCTGTTGATGATTTCTTTTATTTTATTGTTGGAGCAGGTTGTAAGAGAATGTAAGAATGTCAATTTTCTCTTGTGTATTTCTGCTTCTACCGGGAGAACTCCGAGAAGTAAGTATACCGCAGGTTTTGCTGTTCTTGTGGCAAGAGTTTGTATTGCACGCAGTGTACCAATATGGAACCTCTCCAAAATCTGAATCTGGGTCTTTGTTAAACAAAGGATTTCAAGACCATATAGAAGTCTTGGTAGCACATATGTCCTATATATTGTGTAGGAGATTTTAGGGCTTAATCCATTTGTACCATGCAGTCCTGAATTCATAAGGGCATATTTCGTTCTTCGTGCAGATTTTATACGGTCTTCTATATTTACTTCATTTTCCTTTTTGCTTGATCTTTTTAGGCCTAAATGAGTAGTTTCGTTTGAGAGTTCAATTGTATTATCTGATAATTTCCAGGTGTTTGTTCTGTGATTCATTGCAGATCCGTAGCAGATAACTTTCGATTTTGTTGGGTGGATATTGTAATGATGTTGATTTGCATATCTTCCAATGGTGTTTAGCATTATTTGTAGTTCTGCTGGATCAGAGCTTATCAGGGCGATGTCATCGGCACAGGTAGGCGCTCCACAGTAAATATCTCCCAGACTGAATCCTGTTGCATTTTTCTCTAATTCTACAAGGAGATCCTCTACAAAAATTTTATACAGATGAGTTGATAGTATACCTCCCTGTCTAACTCCTTGGAGTATATTAAAGCTGTCACTAAGTTCTCCTTGCCATTTGACTTTGGAAGTAAGGCCAGAGTAAAGGTCTTTGATGACAAACCATAGATCTGGGTGTATATTCCTATCTAGCGTTTTGTCATGGAGTATCAGATGCTGGACTACATCAAAGGCAGATTGCACATCAACAGTAGCCAGATAAAGAGTGTTGTTTTTCCGTTCACATTTGCATTCTGATATAATGAGACTAGCTATAAGTGGACATAACCCTTCTGTAAATCCATATTGTAGATCAGTGTTAGGAGTAATACTGAGTTTGCCAAGTATACAGAGTTCATGGAGTTTTGATATCACAGGGGTTACAGTGATTCCTCTATAGCTGGAGACTAGGCATTGATTTTTTTCCTTTTTAAGTACAGGAGTTAGAATTCCAGACTTGAATTCAATTGGGACAGTTCTGTGAATGAGTATGTCATTAAATATCTTTGTAAGCGTTGGTGTGACTGTTTCTTTAGCAAGTTTTAGATGTTCTGCACATAGTCCGTACTCATCAGGTGATTTGCCACTGTTTAAATTGTCAATAGCTTTGGAGACGTCATCTTCTTTGTATGGTTTTATTGTTGTTTGTTGGTTATATAGAACTTCTTCCACGAGATGCTGCCTTATTTGGCATAGTTCCAGATATGAGTTATCAAATTTTGATTCTTTTGGTATACTAAGATCTTCATAGTACTTTGCGAATGCCTTTCTCTGTATAGCAGGATTAAATTCTAGTTCGCCCTCTATATCTATACCCGTTGAATTTGTTCTAGGTTTAGATCTATTCCTGTTTATTAATTTGTAAAATAAGTCTGTGGATGGATTATCCATAATTCGCTGATATAAATTCAGTCTATCTTCAGCATGTTCCTTTCTTTGCTGACTGCGGAGATTTTTCTTTTCTGCTTTTAGTTGTATCCTAACTGGGTGGTCTGCTTTTTTGCCTTCGGATTTCCATTTTGAGTATAGTTGTTTGCAGTTTTTTAGATGTTTTTTTACTCTAGGTGATGCCTTCCATTTTGGACCTTTCAGTTTGATGGGTTTGGTTGGTACTGCTTTGTTTGAGGCTGCAAGTAAGGCTTTTGTGATATTTTGGATACTGTTAGATGGTTTTTGAGTCAATTGCAGCTTTGAGATTTCAGTCTGAATAGATTCTGTGTAGAGAGGGAGATCGGTCTGGTCCCATTGAAGTTTATGAACTGTTTGGATTTCTTTATTGGCTTTGGTTACATCAGTTGGAATGGTAATGTTAGTTGTTACTGATACTGGCACATGAGCTGAGACATTTGAAGATGAAGTATTCCATATTGTATAGTTTTTAAACAGATTTTCTTTAGAAGAGAAGATATAATCTATTTGGGAACTTGATTGTCCTGAATGGTGAAAGAAAGTTTGCTTGTCAGATTTATCTTTATCAGCAGCAAGGTCAAGTTCTTGAATGAATTCCTTTAATAATTGATCATGCTTATTATTTCTGGTTTGTAGAATTGTCCCATTCAGATCCCCGCAGAGTATAATAGCGTGAGTATTCAGATATTTTGTTGCTATGTTATGAATGAGGTCGAGACATTCTCCATATTCGTAAGACGAGTCTTTGTCCATAGTTGGCATATAGACGTTTATAAGACATACGTCAATGTCTGATGAAATCAGAATAGCTATCACCCTCTCATTTCCATCAGGAAGTTTTTGAATTTGGCTGTTCCATTGTTTTGGCCATAAGATAGATACTCCTGCACGCCCTCTAGGAAGTTTAAAGCCTGATAACGGTTCGTTTGTGTCATGGCATCTAGTATGATTATCGTGGTCAGGGAGAATTGAGTGTAGCATATTTGCTTGGCAATCCCAGAGAAAATGTTCTTGCAGGCATACAATGTGCGAATCTTGAGATAGGAGCTGGAGAAAAGATGTATTTGATCTCACTCCCTCTATATTACAGGTTGTTATTCTGATATTCTCTCTGTTAGAAGTAGTTCCTCCTGAAGAAGCTGATCCGGTGGCTGTTCGTTGAGGCTCATCTTCTGAAAAAGGTGGTTCTTTTCCTCTGCTGTGATGTTATCATCTTTGGGCGGGGTAGATAAGTGTCCCCGTTGTTGACGTTTGTCAGATACCACTGTCCTGTGAATAGACCCTTTGTTGTTCCGAGCCGTTGTACCATTTGTGCGATGAACTGGCTTCTCTGAGGTAGAGGAAGACGTAACATGATGAATCTGATCGTGTACGATTGGATGAGAGGAGTGTATAATCTGTGGTGCAACACTGTCTTGGTCCGATGATATGTCTCCAGGTAGTTGGGAGCATTGTCCTGCGAGATGTTGGTTCAATGGATCATAATTGAGTACATTATGGATCTTACTTGGGACAACTTTTGGATGTTGTTGAGCAGATGCAGTAGCTGTAGTCATGATGTTAGGATGAGGATTTCGTTGCTGTTGTGGGTATGCATGTGGAGGATGGTTGCTCCTTAATACAGGGTTGCCCGTATTGATTGTTCTATTCTGGACAGATTGACTATGGAGGTAAAAGGCGTTAGGATGACTTCTGTGACCTTGAGTTATATCTGGAATTGTTCGAGCCTGAGTATGTACTCCTGTAAACAATTGAGGTGGTTGTCCATGATGAGGTATGTATGGTTGATTGAAGTGATTGTGAGGATATGGTACAGAGGTATGGTGATGCTGGTTATGGACCGGATAAGATGAATATGGTTGATTGTGCTGAGTGTTGATAGGATGAGGTACATAATGTTGATGCACTTGATTTTGTCCATTGAATGGTATATATGGATTTTGAGCATAATAAGGTGGAGATGGATAAGAAGATGGATTCTGATGTAGAGGTCTGACCTGTAAAGAGAGCTGATTGATAAGTGAAGAGTTGATAATCATGTTTTGTACCATTTGACTTTCCAATAGCTTAAGTCTAGTTTCTAGGAGGTCTTCCCTGTGATTGCATTGGACAGTTCTTTTGGGGCAGCATGTTTCTTGTTGAGGTAGTTGTTCTCTGAGTTGAGCTCTAGGTGGTATATTAAGATCTCCGTCTCTATTTTGTGTATTTACTTCCGTTCTGCCATAGTCCTTGAAAGTTTGCAGTACATTCCGGAGTTGTTTAACCTCATTTTCCAAATTTAAAATTCTTGTTTTCTGAATGGTATTAATATGTTGTTCAGAGTCAAATGGTTTAGCTTTTGGTTGCCTCTTGTGTTCTTGTTTCCCTTTCGTTCGAGTGGTTGGATCAAGGGATCTTTGTTTAGGTGCATCTGCCATAGGAGTAATATCAGACACAACTGTAGCTTGTATATGTTTTGATTGATCAATTACTTTTGGTATGCTTGGGGAGTTTATGATGTTGATCCCATTTTGAGCTTGTTGGTTTTCTAAATCATAGAAAATTTGCTTTGGAGTTGTATGATCTTCATTCTCCTCCTCAGTGTGTTGATCTGTGTAAGAACGAGGTAGCTCCAGGTCAGCTGTTGTTATTCCTTCATTATTATTGTCATTTCTTTCATCTAGGATATTGGTTTGTTCTGAATACAATAAGTCGTCGTTGCACTGCTGGCAGTGATAGTCAGAACCCTCATAAAGTTTCAAATCGTCTTCTTTGATGTTTGAGCATATGTAATGGTACCAGTTGTCACAGGAATCACAGGCTATGCCTTCGTTTTCTACTGGATCCTCACATTTAGGACATAGAACTTGGCGGGTTTTCTCCTCAGTCTGAGTACTAGATGTTTCAGTGGCATCCATGATGGCGGGTATTGAGGTGGTTTTTCCTTTACTCTCCATATTACTTCTTACTTTTGTTGGTTGCAATGACACTAATTGTGAGTTGTTCTTTCCATCCTGAAGAATGACTGTTGAAGAACAATCCTTTAAATTTGTGAGTTGTGACTGGATAGTGTTGTTACAGATGTTTAGTTCCTTAAATTTACTTTTGATTTCAGAGCAAAGACTGTCAAAGATCTCATTGATAAAGATATCAACTCTGTTTCCATTAACTGTCATTTTGTTTGTAGTGTGGAAAAGGTTGATAGTAAATTTGAGCAGGTTTCCTGGTTGGTTATTGTTCTTTCTGTTATAAACTTTGTAACAGGAGTCAATCTGGAGATTAGAGAGTTCCACTCCGTGTTGCTCGAGTACAGTATAGTTGGTAGAGATATCCCTTGATTGTAGTAACGTTAATAATCTAGATTTTGCAAGTTCATATGCTGCTGTACTAAATTCTACTACAAAGTTTTTACCAGCTTTCATCTCAAAGGTTAGATGTTGGTAGTTGCATTTCGCAGTTTTGGTCTCCATAGCCTTCTCTCGATTGATAGCATAATTTCTGTTACTCTTTGTTGTCTGGTTAACTTGCCGTAAATTGCCCGTTGATAGAGCCCTTTTGTATGTTCTTGTCTCCATTGATCTATCCATGATGTTTATCTGATTCCGTACTGAGTTTACTGACTGTTAGAATAAAACCTTGATTGAAGGATTATCCAAAGAAAAAACAAAAATCACTAGTGTCTCACCTGGCACCACCACAATTCACCCTGCTATTAGTAACAATCTGTGTTAAGTGTTTGGTATAGCGCGGAAAAACCACACTGACCAATGAGGGTATACTCTAAAGCGGAAAACTGGCAGTATAGTATAGCGCGGAAAAACCACACTGACTAAGGCTGCGAGTAGACTGAAGCCCAACTGAACCAGTATAGCGCGGAAAAACCACACTGACCAGTCAGAGGGGTGGAGGAATAACTGGTAATAACCTGGTGAATTATGTTTGTGCCAGATAGATGACCAGAGCTGATGATTTGGTATTAATATATATAGCTGTACTACTGGATATCAGTACGCAATAATATAATTAGAAATAAAAAGACAAAGTACGGAGACGGTTATGATACAGAGTGAGTTTTATGTAAATCTCCTTGTAGATATTTAAGTTATGGTTATTAAATGTAGGACAGATTACAGATCTAGAATTAAATGACTCTGTCAATAAAGTTACAATGTACTTCTTTTAAAATTGTTATCTACTTACTAAAAATGTCTTTTAACTGAGGAAAAACTTTTAAAATAAAATGAAAGTTTTCTCTAATTTTAAGAAGTGGATCTGATTAAAATTAATAGTGAATATAAATACACTGCACCAAATTAAAAGACAAGCAATATCATAATTAAAGGACAAACTATCAAAATACAAGTACTATAAGAAGGTTACAATGTACTTCTTTTATATTTATTATGTACTTAAAACCAAATAAAAAACAAGTAAATGAGAGCTGTCTCTAGATCTAAAATTTGGGTATATCTAAAAATAACAGTGGAGATAAAATACAATGCAGCAAATTAAAAGACAACCAAGATGACAGTTAAAATGGCAAACAATATGAGAATACAAAGAAAATAAAAGGATTTTTTTTTTTTTTTTTTTTAAGAATACAAGTATAAAATTGGTATAACCTTACACTGAGGTTATAACACAGACACTGCAGATGTATCGTAGTCAAATATTGTGATTAAAATCTAAAATAATACTAAATGTCAGATTACAGCATGAGATATATTGCAACAAGAACCTATTGATTAAGATCTAAAAATGAGAAAAAGTCGACTATAACCTGTATATGTATTGATTTATATCTCTCTACAACTGTATTGAGTTATCTTTTATTTAGTCCAACAGTCACGGAAGATTTGCACTACAAGCTTCTTTAACCAGACTTTGGCCAGAACTGGGTCAGGGTGTATTCCGTCTGGATAGAGAGCGACGTTGAAGTATTTTCGTTGTTTCTTTCCCTTGTGGTTTGCTGTTTTACAGTTTGAGGTTCTATACAAGTCGTAGGAGAAATCCGGGGAGTGTGTGCCAAGAGAGGAGTTGATGTTTTTGACTTCTTTGTTTAATAAAATAACTTGCTGTTCGAGTAGATGATCTTGTTCCAGAAATGTTGAAGGGTTTTTGTGATTTTGTTTTGAATTCCAGTTGACAATCGAATAAAATGGCGTTTCCAGAAAGGTGAGTTTACAATTTGGGTATTTAGCAAATAATTGAATTATCTCTTTGTATGTTGTCGTGACTTGGTCTACTGTTTCTTGAGATTTTGAAGATGATAGGCAGATGTATCTCGTACTGCGATCAAATGACGTAAGATTGCAAGTGCCGACCCAAATGTACAGCCAAATATCTCCAATGAGTTGAATTTCTGTTTCCAGATTTGTTTTTAACCAGTCAATAGCCTCATGTACTTTCCTACCTCTCTTGCACCACCATATGATGTTACTCTGGTCTTTGTGAATGAACTGTTGTTGAAGTCTGACGCCCTTACTATCTGCTAGTATAACAGGTCTAAGAGTCCTTTTTCCTGTAGGTCCCTCAATATGCTTATTTCCAAACTTGGTTAATTTTATCAACGACATAAACCCAACAATAGTTTTAATACAGATAATACACACAGAGAGGAAAAAGATTTCAAATGTTTCAAAAAATGTACAGATTTATGCCTCACTTAAAATGCACAGGATAATATATACCTATAGTCGGTGTAGCGCGGGAAAACCACACTGACCAACTGAGGAATTAAACAATGACTGGGGGGGGAAAAAAAATTAAAATTACAAGATGGTAATTATATTAAATAACTTTTAACAAGTTGACAAGAATGAGAGGCTACACACCTGTACTAATAGACAACAACACCCTAGTTAAAATGAGAATACAGTTTCTCTTTATTCAATTCAAAGTACAATGGCAGTATAAATAACAGATGAGAGTGTTAAGTGTCAAGTTAAAATGCCGGTATTATCCGGGAGTGACACCACCACTGGATTTTTTTTTTTTTTTTAATAACCTTCAATAAATTTAACAAATTTACCAGTAAAAATGTAAAATCCTGTCTAAACCAATTTAGTTAAGTGAAAAAGACAAAAGAAAATAAACAAAAAAAAAAAAAAAAAAAAAAGAGAAACAAAGACAAGATGTCTTCCCCTTATCAAACAAAGATGGCTACTTGCCGGGAAAATGTGAGACTAACTATCTGGATTTGTCAGATTATTCGGTGAATTCCGTGATTTTAATATTTTCTAATCAATATGTCCAAGCAATGAAAAATGAATGGTTATTATTTTTATAAATAGAGCATACGTTTTGTGTATTAACTATTTAAAATCTAAGCTTTAAACGAAGAAATCTAACACAAAAGTATCTCAATCATTTAACCGTTTTAATACGCAGTTTAAAGTGTAAATTATACACATTACTGTTCTATTTTTAGAGAATAGCAATAATACATAAATGTGCAGTTTCTTACCAAAATAGCAACATAATTTCAAGATTAAATCATCACATTGTCACATGATTATATAATCTGTACCAAATTGACAGTTTGTGGTGAGTTATCATCATAACTAATCACTATAGCAAATGAACACTTTATCATACTATGTACCTATAACCTAGTATCATGATTTCAATCCGACCCCACTTACGGACGCGTTGAACATATAATGCATGCCACTCATTAATAGCCAATCAGACGTTAAAATGACCTTCATTTCCCCCATAATCATTCCGGAAACAGCCACGAAGCAGCCATTAGATAGTATTTATAACCAATGAAATAACAGAAAAACCGTTAACAGATTTACCCGAACCTGACGTTTAGCCTCTGACTAATCAGACCGTAGACCGTATCACCATGGTGATACAGTAACAAATAAGAATTAAAATGGTCTCAAATTAAACTTAATTATAATTATCAGTTAAGATTGCTATACATGCATCATGTACATCGGGATCTTAATGAAAATGTTATTTTATAGGACTTATGTAAAATGGTTGAGGTTTGGAATTTTTTTTTAGCTATCATATATAATAATATATACATAAATTTTCTTTACAGTTTAATTCACTATATGGAGATCTTGTCATTATTCTTTAAATTATAACTGATATCTTACAATTTTTAAAAAGGGAAGATTTATTTTTAAATACTTATAAGTCATAAAATAGTAAGATGATATACTATTTGTAAGGAACTATTTTATTTTTAAAAGTTAACTTATACTGTACTTGTGATCAAGTTTTTTTTTATCCTTTTTGTGCGCAGCAAGTGCATCTCATAACACATATTTCTAGCCAGAGTTTCAATGTTTTCATACACAGTTGAGTAACAATTTATGTCCTTGCTAGTACAGTCCATTATGAGCTGTAGTAAATTCCCTTGTTGTATGATCTTCTTGTATGTTGAGGTATCAATTTCATCCATTGTCTGTTCGATTTTTGAGCAGTATTTAGATCTTATTTGCTCTAATTCTTTGCAGTGTAGAATAAAATGTTCTAGATCTTCATTTCCCTGTTCACAGATTGTACACATCGGGTTAACTTTCGGATCGAACTTAGCTCTTTTGGCTTGGAATATGTACGTTTGAGTACTTATTCTTGCTTTTATTTCTCCTGCCTTAACAACTTTACTAATGTTTTTTACACTTTTCCATAGAAAAATAACAAGTATTAGCTTCCACTTAAAGCAAGCCGTCTCATTAATTTAAAATGTTGCATTTTTTATTGAATTATAAATAAAGTAAATTCCATGCTTGCACTTATGAGAAGGACTTTCCAATATTTAGATACAGATACCTTTGTACCACTATACAAGACACTCGTAACTTAAGAACACATTTAGAGTTTGCAAGCTCAGTATGGCATCCATATAAAATAAAATATATTGACATGATTGAGAATGTACAGCGCCGGGCAACTAAACAACTACCAGGATTAATGAATTTAACATACATGTACTCAGAAAGAATGCAAAAATTCAAACTACCATCTCTAAATTTTAGACGGGTCCGAGGTGACATGATTAAATTATATAAAACACTGAACGGAAAATATGATAAAGAGGCGGCACAATTTGTTAAATTATGGAAGGATATGACTACACGAACAGGAGTACGCGGTAACAGTCTGAAAATATTTCCACAGAGATGAAGAACAGAATTAAGGAGGAATGCCTTTTCTCTACGAGTGGTGAGAATATGGAATGCACTACCCGAAATTATAGTGATATCACCAACCACAAATACATTTAAGAATAGACTAGACAAATACTGGGAGAACCAAACAATGATGTACGAAGACTACAAATCAGCAATCACCATTGCTATTATGTGAACAAAACAAAGATTTTCGTTACTGTGTGAGGTCAAAATCGATCACTCCCGCTTGGTTAGTACCTATATCCGGTGTACTGATGATACACGGTGATCACCGGAAGTGGAGAAAATCTAAATATAGAGACTGATGAAGAAACACTTTAGTTCCTGTATCATTAAAAAAAACCTAAGTAAACCTAAGTAAGTATAAAAAAATGACCATTAACTGCACGGAATTTGAATTCAGAGTTCTGAATATAAGTTTTTCAGATAAATGAATCAAGAGTTTTATCATGCAAGTTTTTATATAATAGAATAAGTTTATGAAAAACAATTCTGAGTCGGAAACTAAGCCAATTCAGTCTGTTAAAAAGAAAGGGGCATCTAAAAGTATTCTTGCTGATCTTTTTCGGGGGGTTATATATATATATTTGTCTCGGGAGGCATTCTTCGTTACAATTACCCCATATTGTGCAATTCTCAGATCTGCAGTGACATCGAAACATGTAACTGACCAATCAATGATTAGAATTTGTGTAATATAAACAATGTTGAGAGGTGATGCGGATAAGAATCCTCTTGATTTTCCATAGACTTCAATGCAAATTAATTTAATTGATATATATTGACACCAGTTGAATCTAGTAATTTTACCCACTTAATATTTTTAAAGACACTATATTATATCTCCATTTTGATTTTTATCATACTATATCCTCTGGTTAAAAAATAATCAACAATATAAATAATCAGTTATCACCTTCAAATAGATGAAAAATCTAGAGGAATCCTATCTGCATCACCCCTTGAAAAATTTAAATGCCAGGATGTCCGGATCTGAGAATATAGTCAAATACATATTGAAAATTGAGTTTTACTTTTGTGGACTTCATCTTCTTCTTCCGGTAAGCGGCCACCGTCAACTGGTTGACTATTCTGCCACATTTGGGAGTGAGCGCATACAATAATTTTGAAATTTAATAAACAAAAAGAATGGGTGCAATTTAATATATATACAGCTGCAATTAAAAACATGTCATTTAAACCTAATGACGAAGCTGATTCTTGAAAGATTCAGGACTCGGGGCGGAGACAGTAGAGTTGGGCAAGGTGTTCCACTAGTCCTATAATATAAGACTCTGCAGGTTCATATCATTTACATTCAACGTTTTTTATCGGATATTTTTTTTTACTATCAATGTTGAACCGCAAAGTCTTATAAAATTTGTATTTTTTTCTCGTAGCAAAAATTTAAATTATTAATCCACTGCCAAAACAAATAAAATTATTAGGAACAACCTAAATATGAATGAAAGTCACTTCTTACCGCATTAATAGTTTAGAATAATGTTCCTAATCCATCACTTTTATCCTCAGTTGACAAACAATTTTTTTCACGCCATTTTATTTCAAAATATGTGCCGATTCTTTATTTTAAGGATTTCGTGAACAAAACGAATTTCCCGATAATATTTATAATCAGCATACTAGTACAACGTACAAAAACACGACCAATCACTGTAATAGTGTCATGCAATTATTGAGATAACCATAAAGAGTGGTGAGAGAATACGAATGGGGTTAACAGAATAGAGAACAATCAGCAAAAAACATAAAGAATAGAAAAATATGGGTTCTATTTTTTTTTAATTTGATGATATGCCCACCCCCCCCCCCCCCCCAAAAAAAAAAAAAAACAACAGCAAAAAAACCGGTATAAGTATATTGTTTGCAGTTGACAATTAGAATGTCCAAAAAACAGTTATAATGTATCAACAGATTAGTAAAAAAAAATTACTTAAACGCAAATAGTTTGTTGGACGAGTTTGCATCTGGTAATCATTCTAAATCGTATTGGTCATTAATGAAAAAATTAGTTAAGACATCGGGTAATTCTACTCATATCACTCAACTTGAAAATGAAAATGACGAATTAGTCACTGAAAATTACGATAAAGCATGTCTTTTGAATAAGTATTTCTGTTCCATATCTACTGTAGATGAAAATAATGATAGATCTCCAAAATTTCTAACTAGGTCAAATTCTAAAATTATTTTCTATATAAACTCAAATCAAGTCATTGATATTTTGCAGACTTTAAAATTGGGAAAAGCATCAGATAATGACTCAATTAGTCATCAAATGTTAAAAAAACAAGTTATACTGTCAGTGTACCCTTATCATTGTTGTTTAATTTGTCATTTGAAAAGGCAGAGTTTCCTAGTCAATGGAAAACAGCTATTGTCATGTCGTTATTCAAAACCGGAGACAAATCACTGATTTCCAATTATAGACCAATCTCATTATTATCAGCAGTGGGTAAAGTTTTTGAAAGAATTGTGTTTAAAAATGTATTTAATGACTTAATAGCAAACAAGTTATTATAAAAAAATTCAATCAGGTTTTATTCCAGGTTCTTCTACCGTTCACCAGCTGATAGAAATTTACTATAGGATATGCATGTCACTTGATGATCGCTGTATAACATCTCTTATATTATGTGATATCTCGAAAGCTTTTGATAGGGTATGGCATAGTGGCCTCTTAATAAAACTAAAAGCGTATGGTATTGATGGAAATCTGTATAAATGGTTTGAAAGTTATATTTCAAATAGAAAACAAAGCGTTTTTGTTTCAAATGCCTATTCGCTTTTTAATAATACTAATGCAGGAGTTCCGCAGGGCTCTGTTTTAGGTCCCCTACTATTTCTTATTTATGTAAATGACATAGCTGATAATTTGACAAGTCTAATTCGATTGTTTGCTGATGATATATCTCTTTCTTATTCCAGCAATTACCCTTATACTATAGAGGATGTCTTAAATAGTGATTTAGAACAAATTTCAGTATGGTCTAAAGATTGGCTTATTAATTTTAACCCTAATAAGACGAAGGCTATGATATTCTCCTGCCACACTTCCCCAGATGATATTGAAATAGAATTTCAAAACCAATCAGTAGAATTTGTCTCTTGTCATAAACACTTAGGGATTACTTTTGATTCCAATGGTAAATTCCATACACATATAGAAAACATTTTAAAGTGTGCAAGCACAAGATTAAATGTTCTTAAAAAATTGAAATATGTATTGAATAGAAATTATCTTGCTCGTATATATTTAACTTTTATAAGACCCGTTATGGAATATGCATGTGAGTTATGGGATGGTTGTACTGAACAAGAAGCCGACAATTTAGAACATGTTCAGTTAGAAGCAGGGAGGTTAGTAACTGGGTTGCCCGTATTTGCTAGTCGAGAAGCTATATATATATTTTGAAACTGGCTGGCAATTGCTTGCGGACAGAAGAAAGTCCAGAAAGCTCAATATGTTCTATTCTTTACATAATGGGACTGCCCCTGATTATCTCTGTGATTTAATGCCCCCGCTTGTTGGTCAAGTATCTAACTACGATTTGCGAAACAGTAATAATTAAAGTTCAATTCTTCTTGAATAATTGATAGGTCTTTCCTTCCATTTTCTTTTAATTATACTGTCATTAATAAACATATCATATATATTGATTGATTATTTTATTGATTAGTTGGTTGGTTGGTTGGTTAGTTGGTTGATTGGTTTATTAATTAAACACTTGATATAGGGTCTCTTGATACAAATAAAAAAAAAGAGACCTCTGATTCCGTATTAAACACATGAAACGGAAACATGCATTAATTAATGGAATGGATTGATTGATTAATTGATTGGTTTGTTGGTTGGTTAAACACATTGACTAAACATGTTGGTTGGTTAAACACGTTGGTTGGTAAAACACGTTGGATAAGCTCAATTAAAACAAGCAAAAAAAAAATCCTTGGATCCCGTATAAAAAACACATGAAACGGAAACATGCATTGATTGATTGGTTGGTTAAACACGTTGGTTGGTTAAACACGTTGACTAAACATGTTGGTTGGTTGGTTAAATACGTTGGTTGGTAAAACACGTTGGATAGGCTCAATTAAAACAAGCGAAAAAAAATTCCTTGGATCCCGTATGAAACGGAAACATGCATTGATTGATTGATTGATTGATTGGTTGGTTGGTTAAACACGTTGGTTGGTTAAACACGTTGACTAAACATGTTGGTTGGTTAAACACGTTGGTCGGTAAAATACGTTGGATAGGCTCAATTAAAACAAGCAAAAAAAAATCCTTGGATCCCGTATGAAACACATGAAACGGACACATGCATTGATTGATTGATTGGTTGGTTGGTTGGTTGGTTGGTTGGTTAAACATGTTGGTTTAACATGTTGGTTAAACACGTTGGTTGGTTAAACACGTTTAATAGGCTCAATTAAAACAAGCGAAAAAAAAATCCTTGGATCCCGTATGAAACACATGAAACGGAAACATGCATTGATTGATTGATTGATTGATTGATTGGTTGGTTGGTTAAACACGTTGCTTAAACATGTTGGTAAGTTAAACACGTTGGTTGGTAAAACACGTTGGGACAGGCTCAATTAAAACAAGCGGAAAAAAACGTATGAAACACATGAAACGGACACATGCATTGATTGATTGATTGCTTGATTGGTTGGTTAAACACGCTAGTTAAACATGTTGGTTAAACACGTTGGTTGGTTAAACACGTTTAATAGGCTCAATTAAAACAAGCGAAAAAAAAACCTGGATCCCGTATGAAACACATGAAACGGAAACATGCATTGATTGATTGATTGAATGATTGGTTGGTTAAACACGTTGCTTAAACATGTTGGTAAGTTAAACACGTTGGACAGGCTCAATTAAAACAAGCGAAAAAAAACCTTGGATCCCGTATGAAACACATGAAACGGACACATGCATTGATTGATTGATTGATTGATTGATTGGTTGGTTGGTTGGTTGGTTGGTTGGTTAAACACGTTTAAAAGGCTCAATTAAAACAAGCGAAAAAAAATCTTTGGATCCCGTATGAAACACATGAAACGGAAACATGCATTGATTGATTGATTGATTGATTGATTGATTGATTGGTTGGTTGGTTGGTTGGTTCAACACGTTAGTTAAACATGTTAGTTAAACACGTTTAATAGGCTCAATTAAAACAAGCGAAAAAAAAACCTGGATCCCGTATGAAACACATGAAACGGAAACATGCATTGATTGATTGATTAACTGATTGATTGGTTGATTGATTGATTGATTGATTGATTGATTGATTGATTGGTTGGTTGGTTAAACACGTTGGTTGGTCAAACACGTTTGATAGACTCAATTAAAACAAGCGAAAAAAAAACCTTGGATCCCGTATGAAACACATGAAACGGAAACATGCATTGATTGATTGAGTGATTGATTGATTGATTGATTGGTTGTTTGGTTGGTTGGTTGGTTAAACAAGTTGGTTAAACATGTTGGTTAAACACGTTGGTTGGTTAAACACGTTTAATAGGCTCTATTAAAACTAGCGAAAAAAAACCTTGGATCCCGTATGAAACACATGAAACGGAAACATGCACTAATTGATTGATTGATTGATTGGTTGGTTGGTTGGTTGGTTAAACACGTTGGTTAAACATGTTGGTTAAACATGTTAGATAAACACGTTGGATGGTTAAACAAGCGAGAGAAAAAAAGAAATTGGATCTCGTATTAAACACATGAAACGGAAACTTGCTATGAATGATTGATTGATTGATTGATTAATTGAATGATTGATTGATTGATTGATTGATTGATTGATTGATTGATTGATTGGTTGGTTGGTTGGTTGGAATTCAAACACACATAAAACTGTTTAAATAGTGCCAAAAAACACATAATTTGATGACCTTGACATTTGACCTTGTGACCTTAGCCAAGGTCATTGCTTCACAAGGTCATTGCAAAAGACTGTATGGGTCAAGGACCTTTTGTTTAAGAGTTTTGCCTAAAAATGGCTTTTTAAAAACAATCGATGGGAGTTATGTCCCTTACATGATGGTAAAATCAATTTAGTCATAAAGTAAAAAAGTTGCCCCTTCAAGTACCAATCATTTTTCACTGCTTAAATTTTCTGTATCTATAACCGTTCAATAGTTATAGGGAAATGAAAAACTTTTGAAAATCTAAAATATGACCTTGACCTTTGACCTTGACCTATATTTTCAAGTTTTGGTCCAATGAACTCAAATCTGAAGACCCGCAGTCTTTACGACTTACGGTTCATGAGATTTATATGCATATCGAAAATTTAAATATTCAAGGGGAAATTACTCCTATAATAGGTCACTGGATCGCTTCGGTTAAAGTTATTTGAAGTTGTAACTTTTGGCAAGGAACATTTTAAAAAAAACCATTTGCCGCTAAGTCTTATAGTTTATGAGGAGTAGTGATAACAGTGTTTTTTGTAATTGGGGAGATAACTCCTATAAGGTAAATAGTAAATCTTGGTTCTTCTAACACAAGATAGATATTATACCCCTGATACATGATACCAAAGATCATTTGGATATGTTGCGTACTTTTCTTGTTTTTTGACTTTGAAAACGGCGGAAGAAAAAGAATAATAATAATAATAATAATAATTAAAAACCAATTGTTCAGAGAACCATTGATGGTCTTTCCACCAGTTAAGACCTTTTTTTATATGAAAATATTAAAATTTGGTTTTAAATGTCAATTGTACCGTCAAATGACAGCTTATTGAACGCTAATTCCAAAAATGTATGGTTTCTATGGAAAAAGATATAGATAAGGGAGATAATTGTTTACTTCCGGTTCAAACGATGTTATTTCCGGTATAGTTTGATAGTTAAAGTTACACTGATTCCAAAAATATATGGTTCTATATACTTTTTCATTAATGAAGTACAAAATATAGCTACTTCCGGTTTACAAAAGGTCACTTCCGGTTGTCTTTTTCTAGATCACATTGCTTGCAACCTAATTTAAAAAGTCCCAAGTCTTGATCATGTATACATATGAGGTAAAAGCAAAGGTCAAAATCTAGAACGTTACATTTACCTATGACCTTGAGCTCAATTTCGAGGTCATCAACCAAGGACCTCAAATCAAAAGACTCTAGGCCTCTACTATATATAGTTAATGAGTTGTATTACCTTACAACTAATATTAGATATAAAAGGGGGCAAAACTGGCATCAAATGTCTACGTACTCTTTCGACTAAAATCTACGTGTTACCACATGTCGCAACTAACAATTTAGTAAAAATAATTTGTCGATAAGTTATACGGCTTTTGAAAATGAGTGAAAATAAGCCAAAATCAAAATTTATAATATGACCTTGACCTTTGACCTTGACCTTATTTTCATTTTTTTGGACCAAGGACCTCAAATCAAAAGACCCTAGGTCTCTATCACTTATGGTTTACCAGTTAGAAATGCAAATTCTTATATCAAACATAAAAGGGGGGATAACTCTCATATGGAATCTATATACGGCTTCGGTCAAAATAAAACAGAACATCCTGAGGATATAACGAGCAATTTGGAAAAATAAATTTGTCGGTTTCTTATACGGTTGCGAAGCCTTAGAGATAACAAGAGAAACAGTGTTCGGGGAGATAACTCTTATTTGGGAAAGTATTCGGTTAAAACGAGTTGGTTTCAAAAGCGTATAAACTGTTCGATATCATATTCCAAAAATCTAAGCGACAACTTGCGAAACAAAAAAACAGCGAAGGAAAAAAATTAGGCGGAAGAAAAAAAAAAAAAATAATAATAATAATTAAAAACCAATTGTTCAGAGAACCATTGATGGTCTTTCCACCAGTTAAGACCCTTTTTTATATGAAAATATTAAAATTTGGTTTTAAATGTCAATTGTACCGTCAAATGACAGCTTTTTGAACGCTAATTCCAAAAATGTATGGTTTCTATGGAAAAAGATATAGATAAGGGAGATAATTGTTTACTTCCGGTTCAAACGATGTTATTTCCGGTATAGTTTGATAGTTAAAGTGACACTGATTCCAAAAATATATGGTTCTATATACTTTTTCATTAATGAAGTACAAAATATAGCTACTTCCGGTTTACAAAAGGTCACTTCCGGTTGTCTTTTTCTAGATCACATTGCTTGCAACCTAATTTAAAAAGTCCCAAGTCTTGATCATGTATACATATGAGGTAAAACCAAAGGTCAAAATCTAGAACGTTACATTTACCTATGACCTTGAGCTCAATTTCGAGGTCATCAACCAAGGACCTCAAATCAAAAGACTCTAGGCCTCTACTATATATAGTTAATGAGTTGTATTACCTTACAACTAATATTAGATATAAAAGGGGGCAAAACTGGCATCAAATGTCTACGTACTCTTTCGACTAAAATCTACGTGTTACCACATGTCGCAACTAACAATTTAGTAAAAATAATTTGTCGATAAGTTATACGGCTTTTGAAAATGAGTGAAAATAAGCCAAAATCAAAATTTATAATATGACCTTGACCTTTGACCTTGACCTTATTTTCATTTTTTCGGACCAAAGACCTCAAATCAAAAGACCCTAGGTCTCTATCACTTATGGTTTACCAGTTAGAAATGCAAATTCTTATATCAAACATAAAAGGGGGGATAACTCTCATATGGAATCTATATACGGCTTCGGTCAAAATAAAACAGAACATCCTGAGGATATAACGAGCAATTTGGAAAAATAAATTTGTCGGTTTCTTATACGGTTGCGAAGCCTTAGAGATAACAAGAGAAACAGTGTTCGGGGAGATAACTCTTATTTGGGAAAGTATTCGGTTAAAACGAGTTGGTTTCAAAAGCGTATAAACTGTTCGATATCATATTCCAAAAATCTAAGCGACAACTTGCGAAACAAAAAAACAGCGAAGGAAAAAAATTAGGCGGAAGAAAAAAAAAAAAAATAATAATAATAATCAGAAGAAATCCAATAGGTCTTTCCACGGAAAAGTGGAAAGACCTAATAATCAGAAGAAATCCAATAGGTCTTTCCACGGAAAAGTGGAAAGACCTAATAATAATAATAATAATAATAATAATAATTAAAATGTCAATTGTTCTTTAACAATTGAGAGGTCTTTCCTTTTCGAAATGTAAAATACATGTTCCAATAGTCGTAGAATGCATTGAAAAGCTCTCAAACACACATAACACCGTTGAAAAATGACAAAAACAATAAATTCGATAATTTGCACAAGACCTTGACTTTTGACCTTGTAATCTTTGTGAAGGTCATTGGTCCACAATGTCATTGTAAAAGACCCCATGGGTCTAGGACTTTTCGTTCAAGAGTTAAAGCTAATTTTACCTTTTCAGAAACCGTTAACGGCGGTTATGCCCCTTAATAATATGTCAAATCCTTTCGGTCAAAATGTAAAAAAGTTGTGCCTCAGTCACCTAAACATTTTTCACTGTTTACTATTTCTGTAAGATTAACCGTGTATGAGATATCGACTAAAAAGTCAAAAGGTCAAAGGTCAAGGTCAACCTTAAAAACATTTAAAACACACTAAAAACCCTTAAAATAAGGTCAAAAAAACATAATTCGCTATCTGGGACATGACCTTGACCTTTGACCTTGTGACCTTTGTCAAGGTCATTAGTCCCCAATGTCATTGTTGAAGACCCCACGGGTCTAGGACCTTTGGTTATATAGTAAAAGCTGATTTTGTCTTTTCAGAAACCTAAATCAGGGGTTATGCCCCTTACAGAAAGGTCAAATCTCTTCGGTCAAAATGTAACAAAGTTGCGCCATAATGACCCAAACATTTTCCACTATTCAAAACTTCTGTAAGTATAATGGTTTCTGAGATTATCCCATAACAAGATGTTAGGTCAAAGGTCAAGGTCAACATACAAATTTGACCTTGAGGTATTTTTCAAAGATACATGAATTGATGATGAATGGTGAAGATCCTAGGTGTCTACGACTTACGGTTTCTGAGTTTTGGTGGCCAACCGACACCGGTTAATTTTCAGAGGGGCATAACCCTACCATGAGTCGTTGAATCTTTTCGATCCAAATGTAACGAAGAACCGGGGTCTGGTCCTGAACAAATTTCACCCTTTGGTTTTTTTCTACCTATTACGGTTATGGTGTTGGAACGATAACAAGGTTTTTGGGTTTCGGAGGGATTACTCCGAACCGACAAAATATTTCGACTCACAGGGTGAGTTCCGGATAGGTATTCATGACACAGATACAAAGTGTGAATATGAAAGCGACACGTCTTACGGTTAACGCGGATAAATTTGTCAAAGTTTGGCGGAAGAATAATAATAATAAACAGAAGAAATACAGTAAGGTCTTTCCTTATAGAAAAAGGAAAGACCTTAATAAACAAACGAAATACAGTAAGGTCTTTCCATTTAAGAAAGGAAAGACCTTAATTATGTAGTACCCGGTTATAGACTAGACATAACTAGAAAATCCTTTTTCCCATCCACTACTATTGAATGGAATAGCCTTAACCCCGACATACGTACGTCCAAAAATATAAATATTTTTAAACGAAAGATGAAGTCCAAATTAATACAGCCACCTTCCTATTTTAGTCGTGGGGATAGAAAACTTAATATCATTCATACACGTTTGAGAAATATGTGCAGTTCTTTAAATTCAGATTTACATCGTGTTAATATTAAACCCAGTCCCACATGCAGCTGTGGCCACCCTGTTGCGGATAGTATACACTATTTTTTAGAGTGCGCTTTTCACAACGAAGCAAGAGAAATACTGTTTTCAAAATTAGAAAGATATGCTATATCCATTGAGCTTCTATTAGCTGGTGACAGTGACCTTTCTTTTCAGCAAAACAAAGACATTTTTGAATCCGTACAATCTTATATCAGAATAACACAAAGATTTAAAACAATCAATTAACATTCTAAATTTCTACTTTACAAACTTTCGCTCCAGTCCAGTTGTTTCATTATTATTCATTATTATATTGTATTTTTTTTTCTTCTTCTTATCAATGTTGTTATAACTTGTGTCCAATCCCTTTTGCTGCATTTGCAAATAAAATATGTTTAAACTAAATTAAAGTAAAAAAAGTATGTTTTAACATAAATTATAGGTATAACTTATTCATTATGCGAGTCAGTTCGTACCCAATAATTCTTGTGGGCTAGTCAAGCAATCTTCGGTGAAATCTAGTTTGTCGTTACAATTCCAAAACAGAACTGTCAAATTTTTATTTTTAAAAATTTTCAAATGCGAGATCGCGAGTTCACATAACGGAAGGGGGGGGGGGGGGGGGGGAGGGGACAAACCACAAACCAATTATCCTTCACAAAAAGTCCTCTACTCCAAGTTTTTAATTGAGCACCAACAGAAATCATGGGCAGTTGTGAGAGCGGACGAGGTTGGTGATGTTATAAATGTCTTTGGAAATATAAGTTCATGTAACGGGGGCGTGCGTGTCAAATACACCAAATAAATGTGCTATAGTCAATAGAACGGGTGATGCGATGAATTTCTTCGAATTACGAGTTCGAATGTTCATGAAATCTGCTAGCTGCTAACGGTATGAAGTTGCAATGTTCAATGAGAGAGCAATGTGAGAGCTAGCGTGGCAATACATGATTTTCCAAGTACAGGTTCATAAAACAGAGATGGGCTATTCTCATTCACCAAATGTTCTTTAGTAAGTTGGTATGCATCATTAGATATTAATTTCAAGTTGTGAGCGATACATGTCCTTAAAAATATGAGTTCATACAACGGAGTGAGCAAGCCAGTTATCTTGTCCAAGCTGTTAAGAATGGTCATAAATCAATTGCGAGTTGTGAGATCGGGCGAGGCGATTGCGAGTTGTGAGAGCGGGCGAGGCGATGCTCCTTCAAAATACGAGTTTATAAAACAGTGAGCGAGCCAATTCTCATTCACCAAAAGTTCTCTTGTATAAGTTGTAAAGCATCAGCAGAAATTAGTTTCTAGTTGTGAGAGCGGATGAGTAGATACATATCTTTCAAAATACGAGTTCATACAACGGGGGTGAGCGAGCCAATTCTCATTCACCCAACGTTTTCTTGTACGTATCAATAGACTGAATAATAATAGCTGGCGAGGTAATATTTGTATTGCAAAAATCGAGTTGTTACAAAGAATAATAGCAAGAGAAGAAAGTTCAAGAAATAATGCAATTTTAATTTCTCGGTGTTTGTAGAAACTCTTCAAAACTAAAATTGCTCCTTTCTTGACAAGTACAGTCTTTTAAACACTTTAAGCAGTTATACCACATGGCCTTCCGCGAGAGAAAAAAAACCTCCGTTATATATGGCCATCATGAAAAAAACCCGCTGTAATGGCAAAGCCCCAACATGAAAAAAATCTGTAAAGCAAGTAAATCGAGAAAGCTAACTAGCTTATTCATGTATGTAATAATTGTCACCATTTCCAGCTTTGACCGTTTTTTCATGACACAGTTATTATTTTTTTTTTCAATAACTCTTTGGAGAAATTATCACCGTGTAATTCCTGTTATTATTGGGACATAATATTCATTTATACAATCATCCTTTACCTTTTCATGAATACTAAATGGTTGCCTATTAAGGGTTAAGAAACATTTCATGGTAAGCTTCCCTTTCTATTGATGAGGATTATTTTATTTATTATCATCTTAAAGTCAAAACAAAATTCGTTTTCCAAGGAATATTCTGAAATATATACAACTGATTAACATTCGGAAAGACCTGCGGAACTTCTCGTACTTGACCCGCTTGACAATTTGAAATAAGGGGGGGGGGACAGTTTGAAAAGTGGTTCAAAAAAGGATATAAATCCATCATATAATAAAGTAAGACATTTTATTTATTATTTGAGATGTTCAATTGTAAGGATAATGACACAAGTAAACTTAAAACTATCGTAAACATTGTCAAATTGTCGTTCAAAGTTCCCACAAAAATTCGTTGGGAATCCACTACGAGAAAATGGATGGTTTTAATAAGACTCTGCGGTTCAACATTGATAGTAAAAAAAAAATATCCGATAAAAAACGTTGAATGTAAATGATATGAACCTGCAGAGTCTTATTTTATAGGACTAGGTGTTCCACTCTCTGATCGTTCTTGGATAATCTCCTTCCATACAGTTGTTTTACATGATGGTATTCTTATTGCCTTTTCGTTGTTATTTCTGGAAGGCCGTTCATTCGATATTAGCTTACTGAATGTATCGACTTTGACAAAGTTGTTCTGTAGCTTATAGTTCACTCACATGTGACCTCAAAGCCGGTTTCGTTAGATCTCCCACGCGACATATCAGAAACAGGAGCGATGAGAGATCGGTTTTTAATTAGATTGGATGAAATAGTGCATCCCAGGTATTTTGCTGATGTTACATGTTCAAGATTATGGCCATGAAGTGTGTAATTGTACTTTGTTGGAGTTCGTGAGTACATTACATTTGTCTGGATTGAACTTCATAAGCCATGTTGTTTCCCATACAGCCAGTTGGTCAAGGTCCTTTTGTAAGTTTGCGGCATCTGCATTGGACGAGATTATGAGATAAGCAATAGTGTCAGCAGCAAACAGTCGTACGGTTGATTGAATCCCCATGGGCATGTCGTTTATATAAAACTAAAATAGGCTAGGTCCCAGGACGGATCCTTGTGGTACGCCGGACTCTACAGGTATGGAGGTCGATGTTTCACCTTCTACAACTACTGACTGTATTCTATCACTGAGGAAGTTGTATATCCACTGATTTGTTTTACCGGTTATCCCATAATGCTTCAGTTTATGAATGAGAAGGCTATGACTAACCTTATCAAATGCCTTGGAGAAGTCCATTATGAGACAATCTGTTCGTTTTCCTAGATCTAAGTTTCTAGTTACATCATCAATAAATTCAATCAGTTGCAATTCGCATGATAATCCCCTTTGGAACCCATGTTGAAGTGGATACATGATTTTGTGTGTATCTACATGAGACATGATATGGTAAGTTACGATGTGCTCCATTGGTGTACATGCTATGCAAGGTAGAGAGACTGACCTATAATTTATCGGATCGTATTTTTTCCCTTTCTTGTACACTGGGCAGACGTTTGCAGATTTTATGTACTTCGCTTGTCTTATATGAGCAGCGGAATATTATTGTCAGGATTGGTGCTATGTTTACTGCAAGTTCCTTTAAGACTCTTGGTGTTATATTGTCTGACCCGGCTGCCTTATTTGAGTTAAGGTTATTTAGGATTTTGTACACACCATTTTCTGTTATATTGATGTCCAAGATTTTTTCAAACTTTCCAGGCATGTTACACTGTTCTTTAAATTCTTTTTCAGTTAGCATGGTGATTTTGTCTGAAAAGGCTTTTTGGAATTGGCCATTGAGTACAAATTGTATGTCTGCTTTATCTGTTGGCTCTACATGTAAAGTTCCATTTACTTTTTAAAAATTTTAATTATTTGCTCCCATCTGACCTTTTGTGTTTTATAAAGGTTCAGAACCTTTTCATACAGTTTGGTCTTTCTTGAGCCAAAAAAACAGACAGAATAAGTATATAAATAAAGAGAATGTAACTATGAAATTGTTAACAGAAAAAAATTTACCTTCAACTTTTATACGTGGGTCGATCTGTATTTAGGGAGAATCAATGCTAAACCTTATAATAATCTCTGTTTTTCTCTATTCTTTACCTTTATACATTGTAGCACTTTATTCTCTATTTCTGTTTCTGTATTTTCTTATTTTCTATTCGATAATTAACCCCCCCCCCCGGTATATAACTTATATATGTTCAAGTTGAGGAAGGAATTAAAAAAAAGCCATATATCTGTACGAATTCATTTTTAAAGCCTATTGAAGTTTTAAGTAAGTTACCCTTTCCTACTGTATGTATTGCTATAAGACACAGTTTCTCTAGAACCTATAAAGTCTAGTTAACAAGTTCTTGGATTTTCTATAATACCACAGATTTATCTCTAACTCACCGGCTACAGATTGTTTCAATATATAAAAAAGGTGGTACGATTTTCAATGGGACAACTCTCCACAAGAGACCAAAATAACACAGAAATTAAAACTAGGTAGTTTGACTGTCCCTTTGGTACCTTTCGTCCCTCTTTTACCGTACGGTCTTCAACAATGAGCAAAGCCCAAAACACATATTCAGCTACAAAAGGCCCCGAAATGATAATGTAAAACAATTCAAACGGAAAACTAACGGTCTAATTTATGTTAAAAAAATGAACGAAAAACAAATATGTAACACATTAACAACCGACAACCACTGAGTTACAGGTTGCTCACTTGGGACAGACACAAAACCTACATAATGTGGCGGGGTTAAACATGTTACCCTTCCCCTAACCTGGGACAGTGATATAACAGTACAGCATAAAAACGAACTATAAACATCAGTTGAAAAAGGTTCAAGTCATCAGATGGACAAAAATACAAGTGGACGTAGACGGGTACTTTTACATCTCAACAACAAAAAGACACTAGTTACAGATTTGAGAGTACTAGCAGTTAACTGACAGCTAGCTCAAAGCCTCTAACAACTAATAAAAATATGTATTTCATTTAACATGTCGGGGTCTTTGCTTGCTATGTTAACTGTTAAATGTCAAGTGACAAATATTTCATGTACATCATCAATGAGATGATTTAGTGGTAGGGTGCTCCCTTCCATTGCGAGAGATATAAACATGCGCGATATAATGGGTGCTTAAATATAACAATAGAGGATACTGTATAAAGAACAGACGATAAAGGCATTGTGTATAATGACTCAGAAAAATGGCTATAAAAACAAAGAAAACAGAGAAGAAGACCCCATCCAGGCCCTAATAATCTACATAAAACAAATATATAATTTTATGTGTACGCGTACTTTATTGGAACTATGGTGGATATTTGTTTCATTGGCAATCATACCAAATCCTTTCAGATTGTTATTGTCCTTTACGCAGGACACAATCTCAATTGACAAGAACAATGTTAATTATTGGTAAAAAGTTGTTTTTTCTTTCGACTTTGAAGTTATTTATCAAGATTAGCGAACACCTGATATCAATCTATCATTTTGTTTGTTCTGTTTAAATAAGTGCTATAAAACTAGTCTAGCCCATAACATGTTTGTATATGAATATCTGAAGTCACTTGTAAACTGGTTATTATTGCTATCTGACCAAAATCTTTTCAATTTGACCAATTCGAAAACTAGTAATTGCTTCGCATCACGGTGCGGAGCTATTAGTTTCAGTGGACATACACGTCATCTTGACTTAAGGGAGTTTGCTTCTCAGTTTCAAAGTAAATTAACTTTTCAAAACACTAGTTTATATACATGTAGATAGGGAATTAATAAAGAAATCCAAAGAGCAAAAAAAATATATATAGGTCACCGTGCTTGTTTGCGAGATAATATCCATTGAAATTTTGGCGGGAAAATATTCTCTCTTGACTTTTCATAGCTTTATCATTGACAAGTTGAAGTTCTCAAAAACTGTTAAAAAGTAATTAAAATTTTATAAGACTTTTACAGATAGCATATCATTATCCATTTAAAAGATTTACAAAAAGAAAAATGGGGGTCACCGGGCAAATTTTTTCAAGGCATTCAAATGGATAAAACCAGAGGATTCCGAAAATCTTACAAAAAATCTAAAATATGACAAGCCAGCTTCCTTAATTACAATCACATATAAATTACGATTGGTTGCACTATGATGCGGCTGGGATATAGCAACACCTATTGTCTTAAGGTAAATGAGATAAAGCATTAGGCCACACCAAATTAATTAGTAGTTCTTTGGAAAACCCGCACCTAAATTGCCGAAATTAAAATAAAAAAATAAAAATATATTTCCCGCACCTCACCTGCCAAAACCAAAAAATAAAAATAAAAATAAAATTCCCGCACGTCGAAAATAAATCCGCATTTTCGACGAACTCGATTCCGGTATTCTATCTATCTGTATATCTTCTGCCAATTAAGGCACACCTCCTGGTACCCGGAGTACGGTATATGATAAATGTTATACAGAATATCCTCCGCCAATATTTACAGTAGATCCATAAGAATTATTTACACTGATAAAAGTTCTTTATCCACACATAAAACACATATGTATGATTTAAAATCTAAAATTTATAATTTAAAATTGAATTTTAGATATATATTGCATAGAGGTGATCTGACAACACTATTGAAATGATTAATGTTTAATGCCACCTTTTCGATTCTTCTTCTTAGGGATAATGTTCAGTAATTCATATCGCTTATGGTGCAATTTATATATAAGATGCCTACACAATGGTTCTAAATGAATGTTAATGTCATTAGTAAGCTCTAAATGTGCCGAGGTGATACAATAGGCATAAGGATTCACTACAACAGTAAGAAGATCTATTTCTACGGACAGATTATATTTGGCAAACAGCAAGCTACAAGTGTTGGTGATCTTTTCAAGAATATCTCTACGTATATATTCAAGCCGGGTACAGCCTAGCAGAAAATGAGCAAGTGTCTCTTCACTACATTTGCATAGCATACAGACAGCATCTATTTTGTTTTGATTAAAGGCGGCTCTATTTGTTTGGAGAATGTATGTGCCAGTTGCAATTTTTAATCGAACTGGTATCTTTGCAATATCTCTAATGTTTGCATCTACAGTTCTTGCTATAGGATGACATTGCCCTATCTTATAGCTCATTTCCAGATATGAAAGTGTTTGAAATAACTTAGATTCGTCGTTAATACGTTTTTCCCAATAGCTATTAATCTTTGTTGATATTAATTTTTTCCACAAAAATTTGGATAACGGAGTAGTAAGAAAACTGTAAGGATCATCAATGTCATATTTCAGGCAAAGCTTTTTTATCTCAATGAACCAACTGTTGCTTTTCATATTTTTAATACTGAGCTGTCTCTCTGCAATTCTCCATTCCATTGATGTATTCCCTGACCTACATATATTGCCAAACAAAGTGAATGCCCTTTTATGAATTTCAGCCTCTGCTGGTAGTTGACCCGATATGATATAAACAGCAGGATCTGCTACATTTGTAGTCAAAAATAAAAAAAAAACTTTATCAATTAAGCGTTTGAAAATATGCAGTGTTTGTCATTTGTCAAGCATATTTTTGATTCTGATCAAAAAAGTTGCAAAGATGGAAAACCAATCGTAACTACTCGGCCATTCTCGCTATGCAGTACAATAACGTTTTTTTCTTCGTGCAACCAGAAAAGCCGAGTAGTTCCGATTGGATGGAAAACGTGTAACCCGAATAACCCAGTCGTTATATTACGCTCCCTATCGATCACTACATTAACGCCTGAATGCATCCACGATAAAAACGCGTCAGACCGGAAAATTGTGACGTGTTGCATTATGGGTAATTTCTAAACATACACAATGGCGCAAAAAGAAGAAGGAGCATAGTAATCCCACAACAAAAGATGTGCAATGGAGTGGGAAAGTAGTGTTTGTTTACATTGTTCACACGTGTTTGACAAGAATTTGAAAAGTGAAAGAAGAAGAAAGGTTTCTAACATCAGTGATTTGGATTTTATAGACATTATAGCCAAAACTTACAGCCTTGATTTTGATCTGTTGAAAAAATTTCTCGACGCGAATGAAGATTTATTTATATGTGCAAAAATTTATGTTATAATTCTGTTAAATCAGTTTCAACAAACAGTAAAAAATATGATCAGTCAAAAACATCTTTAACAGATTCTGCCTCCAATGACTTTAAGAACTTGTCTATACAGATAGAATACCGTTCTATTCCCAGTAACAATGTCAATGACAGAAGTGCACTAAAAAGAAACAGGAGTAGCCTTACTCCCACCAAGTCTGGATGTACGCCTAGAGCTAAGAAACAAGATAAAAATGTCTCAACAACGAAAACACCAAAGAATAATAGACGACGTCTCTGCTTCTCTGACAAGAAATCAACACAGTCTCCAGGCCCTAAAGTAAAGGTAAGCATCTGCAACTGAAATTATGATTCAGCCATACATGCATGAAAAAAGGATTTTCTTTTTCTTCTTGAGTGTTTGATTAACACAGGATATACATAAAACTGACAAACAAGATTATGTATGATTGCCAATTATACAGCTCTTAATCCAAGACCCAATGATATGTCATAAATGTAGTAGAACTTTAAAATATGTTACTAGGTTACAGTATGGGTTTATGACTCAGATCCTTGGTACATTATTGGAACTACATGTACATAGGTAAAATGTAATTTCAATGTTTTAAATGTAAAAATGTATAAAGTCTAAGACTGTACATTTTTATGCAGTTAAGCTGCATTATGCGAGCACCCTAGATTTGTGTTCTACCCAATAAATCCTGAAATACTTGCCATTGTTATTATCTAGCTTGTTACTATGTTATATATAACTAATTGAACACTTTTTTAATACTTTTTATTCTGGATTACAAAAAAAATGACCAGAAAAACCTTAAATGATCGTCGATTTATCCAAAAGTTTTAAGGTTACACATAGGAAGTAGTGCTTATTAAAAATCCTTGTGTAGTTCATTATGACTCGTGCTTTTAGCTAAGATGTCAAAGAACAATTGTATGAAATATTTAATCGCCGAAAATCTCTTAAGACAAGCAGTTTAGATTTCCCAAATGACAAAAGTCGTAGGAATATTGTTTGTCATCAATACGTAGTACAACTACGTCAGTAGTCTATTATATAATTCAACTGTTCATGCTGTTGGCGGCAATTTCAAATTAGAAAAAGAAATTTTCGTAGCTTTTCAATTTGGAGGCAGGTGTGCAAATTAGCGGTGGTCCGAGACCTTCCACTTTTGCAAGCGGAATTTCGACTAGGATAGTTGGTTTCTAGCTACGCCCGACGTAGTCGCCTTACATTTGAAAGAAAATAAGAAATTACTTTGCAAACCTTTTCGGCACCATGTTCACCAAAGTCTCCAATTAAACGAGCTAAAAACTTATTTTTATCATTATTATTCGTGACGGCGATGTTCATTTTGTTCAACCGCTAGCTTTATACAGAAAATCGCCGACAAATATTGTATAAATTCGAGTAAAATCGTATCTGATTGACAAAAACAACATTGTAAACACATAACAATGGCGGCCGTGAAGACAAAATTTTACAAAATCGGATCCGATTCCGGAAGCGGATAGGATAATTCCGGGTTTGACGATCATTTACAAAATAAATCCAAGCAGGTGAAAAAATACATCTATGCATGATAAATGAATATAAACACTAGTATTGTAAACCAAAAGATGTATGTAAAAGAAAGAAAAAGCTAAAAAATATTTTATTCAGAAACTAAAAATTACTTTTTGATAAATTTTAATTTAAAATGATCCAATACAACGTGACAGCTGGGAACAGTATATCTAACAATATACATGTTCATGGTCACAGTCTAAATTTTCTTTATAAATGATAAATGATGATAATGCATGTGAGATGCTTTTAAAGTGTAAACATATTACTGCAATTTCGAGGGGTTATTTGTTTTTTCTCAATTTTGAAGGGTCAATTAAAGTAGCTGAAAGTTTCATTCTTTATTTTCACAAATAATGCAACTATATTATATATACCTTAATGTAAGTAAATCATATGATATATAGGTGGAATTCTTTGGGCCACTCTACCCCCTCCTGTTTGATAACTTGGAAACGGTCGAGCTCCCCACCCCTAAACCATATGAGGGGCAGATCCAGGATTTTAGGTTAGGAGGGGCGCAAACTTAAATTTTCGCCGAGCTGTTCTCAGCTTATTAAAAAAAAATTGAGGTAAAATTATCGGAATTTTCTTTATTAAGCTGAGAAGAACCCATGTTTGCAAACTTAAGGGGGGTGCAAGCCGCAACCCCCCCTGCATATATTCAAGTATAGGACAATATAATAAATAAAAAATGAAATATAGGGGGAGTCCCTGGAGATACCCCACCCCCTCCTGTTTGAGAACTTGGAAACGGTCGAGATCCACACCCCTTAACCATATATATTCATGTTTGTGACAATATGAAAAATCAAATGAAATATAGGAAGAGTCTCTAGGGGTCACCCCACCCCTCCTGTTTTAGAATTTAAAAATGGTCGAGATCCCCATCCCTAAACCATATATATTCATGTATGGGACAATATAACAAATCAGATGAAAGATAGGGGGAGTCCCTGAGGTCACTGTTCACCCTCCTATTTAAGAACTTGGAAATGGTCAAGATCCTTACCCCTAAACCATATATATTACTCATGTATGGGACAATATAACAAATCAAATGAAATATAAGGGAAGTCCCTTGGGTCACCCTACCCTTCCTGTTTGAGAACTTGGAAACCAATGAGATCCCCACCCCTAAACCATATATATTCATGTATGGGACAATATAACAAATAAAATGAAATGTAGGGGAAGTCCCTAGGGTCACCCTACCCCCAGTGGCGGATCAAGAAATTTTCATAAGTGGGGCCCACTGACTGACCTAAGAGGGGCCCGCTCCAGTCACGCTTCAGTGATTCCCTATATAAGCCCCCTGCCCCCTAAATCCTCTGCCTATCCCTACCTGTTTGAGAACTTGAAAACCGTTGAGATCCCCATCCCTAAATTATATATATTCATATGTATGGGACAAAATAACAAATCATTTACATTTACTATGGGCAAGTCAGTCAGACCTCATCTTTGATCCCTGTTGTAGTGAACATTTGTCTGATTCGTGTCTCATAACTTTTGTACTATAGAACACAAACTCAGTTTTCTTTCCGGCAGGGAAACCAGTCCATTCATACTATTACATGTTCATACTACGTCAAATTGAACTTCTAGCAGTCAAATAAAACCAAGGTTAACTACCAAGTAGAACAACTGCAATCATTGGGAACTTGTACCACTGCAGACTCACCATAAAAAATATACATTGATATATGCATTGCTTTTGAAACCTTGATAACGTATAAACTATTTGCCTTAATAAATACATCATTAGATAAACATGAATGTACTATACATGAATGTTTAATGTTGAGGCAACATTGCCACAGTTTTCATAATTACGGTTGTCTTGGTTTTTGGTTAACTGCCTTCAGCGCTTACAGCGCTTTGATTAACTACATTAAAAGTATTTTGTCCAAACAACATTTTTTTTCTAAAGCAAACAGACAGAAAACGATTACATGTATACAAAATATATATACATGTACATGTATATAAGTACTCGTATATAAGTACTCATTTATATTTAATGCATGCGCATCAACCTGCATAATGTTGTCATGGTTGTACAATGCATGTGTACACAATACATTTATTTGTGCAATAAAAGTAACTGTTGAGATTTATCTTTCAGGTGAACATAGGGTATCGTGGAAGTTCAAGGAACACAGTTTTGAAAGGACATGAGAAGTTGGCATGTCGTGCCTTAGTCATGAAGCAGTACAAAACAGCTGTAAATCACATGTTCGCATTAGATGTAAAGAAAGAAATTGGCATTGTCATCAAAAAGAAAATCAATAAAGAAATAACAGAAATAGTCAAAAACAAAGACTCCTTATTAAGGTCATCAAATCTTTCTTCCTTCTCCTGGAAATCCACCTACAGACAATTAGAGAATAAATGTCCTTTGACAATGGACCTCCTTCAGACAATATGTGGGGAGAAGAAAAAAAATGAACCGAGACTTGTCACCAGCATGGCCGTCCTTCTGTTTACCAGAAATCAGCAAATGAACACTATTCAATCTATAAACAGTGTGTTAATGTTCCGAGGACATGTTAGAACAAAGGTAAGCATTTTAAGAATTAATTATATAAATATAAATCATGTACAGTACTTCATTTAAATACCAATTCAGTCTTTCCTAGAGGGCCTTTCAGCATTTCTTTATTATTTTCAGTTCATTGAGATATATATGTACTAGGTAATTTGAAATCAAAATAATTCTTCAAATATATATATATGTAATAAGAAAAAATCTGTTCGGCACACATTGATCTTCTTCACATGCAACTAGTTGATGTGGTACTTATATTTGTTGGGAGCATTTGTATAAGAGTTTGCACTTTATAAAATATTTCTGTTCTTAGGTTGTGTTTTTGAATTGACTCTTTGACACAATCCCTTTATCCATTCGCAACAACATGGTGTTTCAAAAAAATATTTATGTTGCAACATTTTTTTGTTCACCTTCAGTTCTCAAATATTATTTGCTTTCCACCGTGATTGAGTTTTAATTATCACAACATCTGCAGTTGTACTGTACATTATTAAATATACATTACATGACCAGCAAATCTCAATGGTTTATTTTATTTCTTCAGGTTTATACTACCTTCAACCGAGCAGGACTTAGTAGTTCCTACAAGTCCACACTGAATACAATTGATAAGCTATGTGAGAAATTTGATGAGCCTGTGAAGAGATGGACAGAGCAACTCAGCAGTGAAACAATAGATCAGAACACTTCATTAGGTATACTTAATTATTAATTATAATTATATATATAAAGGCATGTTCATTTTTACCTACATGTACATGAAGTCCATGTACATGCAATATAAAAAGATATGGTATGATTGACAATGAGACAACTCTCCACAAGAGGCCAAAATGACACAGAAATTAACAACTACAAATGTAAAGGTCACCCTATGGCCGTCAACAATGAGCAAAACCCATACCGCATAGTCAGCTATAAAATGCCCCTAAATGACACTGGAAAACAATTCAAACGAGAAAACTGATGGTCTTATTTATGTACAAAAAATGAGCCAAAAACAAATATGTAACACATTAACAAAGGACAACCACTGAATTACAGGCCTGTAACTATTTAATGAAAGTGTAGAAGGGAGACAAATTCTCTTAATAAAGATGCTTAAATGCTTTTATATCCATGATATCTATTTATTATATGATACATTACTTAAGTGAAAATATATATACACGAAAACTATTATATATAGTACATGAACGTTAGTAAGAAGATGTGATATGGATGCCAAACAAAGGTTACATGAAGTGTATATACTAGTATACATGTATAAATCGTTTTATTATATTAAAATCTTGATTTAATTTGTATTATTTTGTTTTTAAGGTGATCATACATATTCAGCAACCAGTGATGAAAGTAATGTAGAGAACATTGCCACAGATGATAACATTCTACACATCCAAAGTCCACCAGTAATGTACATAGCAGAACCTATAACAGATGCATGTACCACTTCAGATTTTACCTCATTAGATACATGTCAAGAGACAGTTCCAACTACAGACTCTCCTATGGAAAAGCAGTATGACTTTGTGGATAATGGTAAGCACCTGTAATGTGTCTTTTCTGTGTGGCTTCCTTATTTTTTTAGAGTAACTCACACTACCGGTAATCTAGAACCACTGAAGTGTTTAAGAAGAACAAGGAAATAGCTGTCAAAAATAACTTCAAAGCTGTCACTGTCAGTATTGTAATTTTGTTAATATGAGGGTCTAAGTGTGGTGTACATTTATATTGGTTCTTTTCCTTTATCTAAAACTGAATTGGGGAAATGCTGAGACTTATAAGAGAGAACAGCTTATTTTTGATTCATGGCGTCTCGATGAGACACTAATATTTTGTATACATGTGTATCTTGCCAAGTTGTAATTTACCTATCTAATTCTTATATATGTTCTGTGTATCAAATTTGAATTTATTTTACAGGTACATCTGTTCCACCTGGAACTCCTTTATGTAGCATAGAAAACCACACATCTTATTACACACCAATGCAACCATCAGTACCATGTGAAGAAGATTCTCCATATACAACTAAGTCGTCAGAAGCAATTCAGGAAACAGGTTCTTTCCAAATCATTATGGACAACTTGAATATGAACCAAAAGACTAGACACAAGACTGAAGATACCAGCAACAAGGTGCACAACTTGGTCCATTCAATGGCAGTTAATGATAGAGCAACACCAACCGACCCGCTAGACGAGATACACCCTCAAGCTGACATTCTATCACTATCTAATGAATTGTTCATTCCAAGTGACAATGACATACACAATCTGAATGAAGATTTTAAAATTTTGATCCAAAGAGCTTTAGTAGACAACATCCCAGGACTATCTGAGTACCGACAAGTTGAAAGGTGGAGAGAATCGGAGACGGTAAGGGCTTGAATTATTCGAGTTAGAAAACGTGCTGATTGTTTCTGTGGTGAAACATTCAGACAAAAATAACAACAAGGCATACATATTAAAAAATATGGCAACACAAACAAAATGTCGGACATTCAGGGAACTATATCAAGAAGCCATTGAACGATGTAGCGATGCACAAAGTGAGATTATTAATATTAAAACCATACAAATAAGTAAGTCGAACAGTTTCGATGATTCTAGTATCGAAATATCTGACGAAAATATGGTATGGTCAATATGTAATGACCTAAACTTTAAATATGTGCAGTTCACAATTGATGATGGATCTACTGCTACTAAAGATGCATCAAATTCAAAACCAAGTGGAATTAATGCATTTTCGGTACTCATGAGCTCACAAAATGAGTTACACATGCCTGATAAACCTGTCCCCTTGTCTGGGAAACAGCTCACTGGGCCACAAAGACTTTACTCTGATATCATTGATTGGGCCTCAAACATTGACTCCATGATGCATCTGGTTGAAATCTTAGTTATAACATAGGCTTATAAATGTAGGTTATGTAGGTATTTCCATGTTGGTATGTTTTGGTGTAATTTATTTTCTGATATTTAATTGTAAAGTAGCACTAGCTAGAACCCCCAGTTTCCACTGTGCTTGGATTGACTGGTTAGTGATCCATATGCATAAACACAAAACACACACCATGCAGTTATGTTACAAGAAGCTAGCTAGCATACTACAGAGGGTGTCTAAGGACCAGAAGGTGCATATACTACAGATGAAAGCAGTGCATATTAAAAGCAGATAGCCATATAAAGTTCATGCATAAAAAAATATGTTCAAAAGTGTATATTTGTGCAGTGTTAATTATACAAACAACAAAACAAAATGAAAAAGAATGCAGAAAGTTGAAATACATATAAAAAGGGAGATAATTTAATTATATCAAATTATGTCCCCTTTCAATTAAGTGAGTTGAAAATTCAGTTGCTTCTTTAAGGTAAAAGATATAAAAATTGAGAGAAAAAAAATATCGCTCGCTCCATATTTCTTCAAAATTTGAGGCGAAGAATTTAAAAATATAAATTTAAATTTCGCTCGCTCGCCCCATTTTTTTGGGGTAAAATCTCAAATAATTAATTTGGTGTGGCCTTACATACTTTTCTCGTCTCAAATGCCGGAAAATTAACTATGTGTATTTCAGTTTTTCACGGATAAATTCAATTTTGAAATATCAATTATTAAAACGTGTTTATTTGCTTTGTTAATATGCAAAATGTACGATTTGCTTTGCGTAACAATGTTCCTATACAATGTTTCCAAAAATGTATAATTATCTGTATTTTATAACTTCTAACAATCTAGGCACACCTCCGGTGAGGCACACATCAGGAGTCATGTCTATTTGTAATTGTTTTAATTTTCAACAAGTATTTTTTTAACGCACACTCTTAAAGTTCCAGTTTATATCAATAAATACTAGAACACACCCGCGAAATCGCGGGGAAATAAAGCGTATGTAAACTGTAAAAAAAAATTATAACTGGAGAATTCCAAGAGAGGTATCAAAAGTCAAAGGTACTTGGGGACTGGGCACATTTTTTTTTTGCCCTCCCCTTTTTTCCAAATACCGATTTTTATTTTTTCTGTTTTTCTGTATACTATGAACATATATATATATATGCTATAGTTACTATATATATAAAACGGTCACTGATATATTAAAAGTCACCCCAGTAAACTATTGGAATTTATAGTAAATAATAGCAAATTTATACAATTTATTCACAGTATATATGTATCAGTGGCGGATCCAGAAATTTTCATAAGTGGGGGCCCACTGACTGCCTAAGAGGTGGCCCGCTCCAGTCACGCTTCAGTGATTCCCTATATAAGCAACCAAATCCGCCTCTGTGTATGTAGTATACAGAAATATTTCAGTGACCGCTTTATCTATAGTATATGTATGATCATAGTATACAAAAAAACGCAAAAAATAATTGTTCTGTCTCAAGTACTAATTCAAATCATGTTTAATGTCAAAACAGGCCTAACGGGCAGCGGAAGTCTTTTATATTTCTCAAAAAGTCAGTCCGATGACAGAAACAATATATGGACGCATTTATTTTCGTTTTCCTCCCAATATAACCCAAACTGAAATGCTTTAAGCAAGGATGATAAATGCTAGAACACACCCGCGAAATCGCAGGCATCCAAGGGTGGTTGAAAGTATGTAAAGTGATGTAGGATGAATTTTTGTAAAAAATTGATGACTGGAGAATATTTCAGGAAAGCTGATAAAAAGTTATAGGTACTTGGGGACAGGACAATTGTTTTTTCAACCCCTTCTCCTTCCATTTTTTTGTTTTCTATTTATTTCAATATGAACCTACGTTTAGTATGTTATGAATATACATTACTATACATAAAGTGTGTTTGCTTTTAACTATCAATGATATATTACATAGACCCTCTCTATTTAATATACTTAGTGACCCGATGAATTTTTGTAAGAGATTTAATGACTGAAGAATTTCAGAAAAGGTATCAAATGATTTAGGTACTTTGGGACATGACAATTGTTTTTTAGCCGGGCTCCTAATTTTTTTCCTCAGAAACTCCTATAATTACTCTTCTATTAATTTCAATAATGTAAGCGTTTATCTGTATATTATGAACATACATTACTATAAATAAAGTGTATTTGCTTTTTACTATCAACTCTCAATTTACTAATCGATCCACGGCTGTCATTGACATATTATATAGAACCTCTCTATTTAATAAACTCAGTGACCGCCGTGGATAGTTAACTTGAAAATGATAGCGAATAGCAAATACACGTTATTCATAGTCAAAGTACAGAAAAAACACAAACCGAATGTCTAGTCTGAATTTCGTCCAATGACGGAAAAATATCCGGACGCAGTTTTTTTCGTTTTTGGATGACAAATGCGACAATATATGGTACCTATAGGACACAGAGGCATGATGATTAATTTATTGTGGAAGGAAGAGAAGCGACACACAAAATGAGGTCTTCTCGTTTAATAGTATAGATTTAAAAAAAAAAAAAAAAAAAAAAAAAAAAACATTTCAAAATTGATACATGTGATACTCAATCAACAACCACATTCCCACATATCTATAATACTAAAATTACGAGGTCCAATTTGTCAGCCGTCATCACGTAAAAACGACGAATGAAAGAATTCAACTTTATATACAACTAATATAGTACAAAGGTGTAGATTAAAAATTACACCACTCCAGGCCCTTTTGTTTTCCCCTTAATTAATATCGCCAATAATTAGGAAGTTCAGGGTCGAGTCCGATACCGATACCAATAGTATAATCACCTGTTACCTATTACCTTATCTGTACGTTCCGCATCTAACAGGCGCACCACCAAACGGTGTATTCAGGATTAATATGCTATATAAACGGGTCATAATCACAGGGTTGACACTACTAAATTGTCAAATTGTTACCTATTGTAGTATTTTAATCCGTAAGACTTTCTAAGATAACAATACGAATACTAAAAATCTGGACTAAAAATAAGTTTCAATTTGTTAGCGGCATGACGTAAAACAGCGAATCAAAGAATTCAACTTTATTTATAACTAATATAGGACAATGCTGTTGATTAAAAAATACTCCATTTCAGGACCTTTTGTTTTCCAAATATTTAATATTACCAATAATTGATTAGTTCCAGTTCGACGGGTTCAAACAGAAAGATTTGAAAGCAGAGAAAATTGTGTATCTTATAATCAGCATGACTTTATCAGATGACAGTACTAATACTAAGATAAGGCTTGCGCATAGTTATATACTTGAATTCAGTCACGGACCCGCGATATCACGGGTGTGTTCTAGTTACCTTAAATAAGGATAGATCGGAGTTCAAGCTTGTATTCGTATTAGAGTTGTTGTTCTTAGACGCCTAAGGTATTTACTCTTGTTTTCAAATTATTCTAACATTTTTTTCAGGCAATATCAAAATTAAAACGTAATGCATGTAGTGTGACGTCAAAGAGTAATTGGAGTAAGACCCAGAGTCATTCGGGAACATCTACTTAAATACTGAAAAGCTTTTTAGTATGTTTACTTTTTCACGACAATTTTACTTCCAACGGGAAATATTTAAGTAATTGGTTCCTTTACGTCAGGTGAAAACATTACATGTAAATACAAAAATATTATTTTTTGGACGGGCTAGTGTTGCGCGGTTGTTTGTTTGTGTTTTTATTATGTTTGGCCATGGTTTGATCTGTTGATAGAAAAATCTGGTTTTGATTACTTCTAGGAAACTTCTCTCTTTTATTGCTGATAAGGTAAATGGAAATGCATTTTTAACAATAAAAAATAAGATAGTTATGATAAATCTGGTAAGTTATTTTCATAGAAAATATAAAGATTGTCGTTAAAGATATTTTTTAACTTTGTTACACGTAACTCCTTACATGTATCATAAATGATTACAAACAAGACATAGAGACTAGTAGATATTTTAAATTTCCAATAGATTAATTGATTGTTTGTTTGTGGCGGTCAGTTTTTACCGTGAGTGGAGGAAGCCGAAGTGCCCGAATAGAACCAAAGAACTTCGGCAGTAAAACTGACAATCTTAGTAAATTAAATTGGAGTCCAACTCACAAGGTCAGTGTTATCAGGCGAGTAACAAAATGGTTGAACTACTTACATGTAGATTACTCGGTCTCCAACGCCCCAATTTCCAAGAGAAGATGGGATAATAAATGCTACAATGTCATTACGTAAACAATAGACATTAAGTTAATGGCATATGTCGAAAGATATTATTTTAAAAACCAACAATTCTGTTATAAAATTGAGAATATCATCAGAATCACTCCTTTTCAAAACAGAGCTGTCGATAGATTCAACTTATTTTTACATACTTTTATTACAGTGCATCATATACAATTCACATGTTATACTTTTTAATGATAAATGTAAAATAATAGATAAGTTCAGAAAAAATAAGAAATAAATAATTGAATATGCTTAGTACGCTGTTCAACTTTCATTATTATAATCTAAAATAAAAAATATATTTTGCAGCTTGCAGGTTGCACTTCTGTAAATATAGAAAATGCACATACAGGAAGAAATTTAAAAACCCCATGTAAAGCATTTTTTTCAGGCAATATCAAAATTAAAACGTAATGCATGTAGTGTGACGTCAAAGAGTAATTGGAGTAAGACCCAGAGTCATTCGGGAACATCTACTTAAATACTGAAAAGCTTTTTAGTATGTTTACTTTTTCACGACAATTTTACTTCCAACGGGAAATATTTAAGTAATTGGTTCCTTTACGTCAGGTGAAAACATTACATGTAAATACAAAAATATTATTTTTTGGACGGGCTAGTGTTGCGCGGTTGTTTGTTTGTGTTTTTATTATGTTTGGCCATGGTTTGATCTGTTGATAGAAAAATCTGGTTTTGATTACTTCTAGGAAACTTCTCTCTTTTATTGCTGATAAGGTAAATGGAAATGCATTTTTAACAATAAAAAATAAGATAGTTATGATAAATCTGGTAAGTTATTTTCATAGAAAATATAAAGATTGTCGTTAAAGATATTTTTTAACTTTGTTACACGTAACTCCTTACATGTATCATAAATGATTACAAATAAGACATAGAGACTAGTAGATATTTTAAATTTCCAATAGATTAATTGATTGTTTGTTTGTGGCGGTCAGTTTTTACCGTGAGTGGAGGAAGCCGAAGTGCCCGAATAGAACCAAAGAACTTCGGCAGTAAAACTGACAATCTTAGTAAATTAAATTGGAGTCCAACTCACAAGGTCAGTGTTATCAGGCGAGTAATAAAATGGTTGAACTACTTACATGTAGATTACTCGGTCTCCAACGCCCCAATTTCCAAGAGAAGATGGGATAATAAATGCTACAATGTCATTACGTAAACAATAGACATTAAGTTAATGGCATATGTCGAAAGATATTATTTTAAAAACCAACAATTCTGTTATAAAATTGAGAATATCATCAGAATCACTCCTTTTCAAAACAGAGCTGTCGATAGATTCAACTTATTTTTACATACTTTTATTACAGTGCATCATATACAATTCACATGTTATACTTTTTAATGATAAATGTAAAATAATAGATAAGTTCAGAAAAAATAAGAAATAAATAATTGAATATGCTTAGTACGCTGTTCAACTTTCATTATTATAATCTAAAATAAAAAATATATTTTGCAGCTTGCAGGTTGCACTTCTGTAAATATAGAAAATGCACATACAGGAAGAAATTTAAAAACCCCATGTAAAGCACTATAACATACATTAAATAGTATTGTATTTAATAGCTGTAAAAATTTGAAACATGAACCTGCTTTCCATATTCCTTTACCTCATACACATTTTACTTTATATGCTTAATTTGAAGATTTAATTTGTTGTATAATACTAGTCATGTGTCAGCAATTTAAACATTTTCCTGCGCATAAAAAATCTAGATTGTGTAGTGTATTAGTCCATCAGTGTTAATAATATACATTAAGGTTCGTCTCGATCAAGCTCATCTTTGTTACATTTCCAGGCCCCTTTTTATTATTTATCTGTTCGTTTGTTCGGATAGTTATACATCTTTGGCTGGTCCATTTTTTATTATATAACTCTTTGTGTGCTTTGATAGTTTTGCATCTTTTGATTCCAATTGTTGAGACATGATATGTGTATGCCACTATACATGAGCGTTTCTTATGGAGCTAAATCCATAAAACTGCTTCGGGCGAAACTTTAGAGGGAGTAATTTATTTACAGTATGTACATTATCTTTTTGAGAGAAATTGTTGTATTATCTCTCACAACTCTTTTTAAAAACAGTGGCTCTTGTTGTGAACTTATATATTGATGTGCTGAATATTTTATAAGTCACAAATGGTGAGACTTAATACAGTTATAGTAGTATTTGTCTTGTTTTGGATTTGTCTTACAATATATATAGTACCTTAATTACAAATAAACGTATCATGCGCACTGTACCAGCAGACGTATAGATTAACCATATATTTGATCGATTGTTGACAATCAGTTTTATGTCTAATCGTATCAATACACACAGTCTACTGGGTTCCAATGCTATTAGATTGTGTTATACAGATTGATGTCTTTGTTTTCTCGTTAGGATATATGGTATTACATTTAACCCGATTTCAATGATCTTATCACTTACTCATTATTGTCTAAATTATTGGGGTGGTCGAAGCTATGGAAGACGCACTGATCTTTCGTTTACGTAGATAAAAGTACACTTTTATAATTAAGACCAACACCAATACAGTATGTTTTCACTTAAATTAATTCAAATTACTTTGTAAATGACCAATACTGATTACAACAAATATCTAAATGAAGTTCTGAACGATTGTTTTGTCTGAACCTCTAGATTTATAAAAAAAAAAAAACATGCTTGATATGTCCGACGATGTTACTTCATCAAAGATTATATATATATATATATATACAAAAGTTTCGTAGCTCCAGAACAATAAGCAGGATGGTAATTCATTTCTATTTGTGTAATGTCCAGTGGCAAATATTTCTTATTTGTTCAGGGCAAATTCATTAATTTTATATGTATTATATATAAGGTAGGTGAGGAAATAAGACATATTTCTAGAAAAAATAAATGCTGTATAAAGTTTTGTTCATAGTTTTAGCTTTGGTAACTGAATATCTTTAAAGTTAGTATAACCGGGTGAAATGGCGTTCAAATGTAAATCAAGAAGGAAGGTTTCGCTCCCTAAACTTTTATTTCAACAGTCCGGCAATACCGAACAACAAGCTCCAAACTAAATGTTATGTAACATACAAACAATAACAATATATATAAGCACAAGCAATTAAAGGATTAAGAAGATTAACAGAAGACAAACTAAGTTAGAAATAACAATAGATAAATAGAGTAAATGCATTTAAAACCTTTGTCCAAGAATATGACACATAATCCGTGTAAAACACTTATGCCTAAATTTACGACAAAGTCTAGAATAATAAAATAAATGCCAAACCTAAATATACATTAAAACAATTGAAATACTAAAATGTTGTTTAAAAACTAATTTCATTGCACTGTCCAAATTGTCCGGTCATATTAGGTTGGATAAAGATGTCTGCGCCTTGAGCTATTTAAACAAAGATTCGTAAAAGTATAGATGAAGTCATCGTCAACTCATTGGCGGATCCAGGGGGGGGGGGGTGTCCGGGGGTCGGACCCCCTTTGTTGGGCCGATCAATGCATTTGAATGGGGACAAATAGTTGGAACCCTCCCCTTTGTCCTGGGTTGGGAGTCCCCACCCCTTTTTAAAATGGCTGGATCCGCCCCTGAAACTTATGTTCTATTGCTCTAAGCTATAATTCTGTTCTCGTTTTCTCGATAATACATTTTTTTTAAATTCTACGTTTCATTGGATGTGTACACGAAGGTTGCCATTAATAATGTGGAGCCTCTTAACCTGCGTACTTTTTTTATTGATAAGTCTTGTTTATTTTTCTGTTAAGGATGTTCTTAAGGTAAAATTGAATAATCATGAATGCATTCAAACTATAAGTCGGAATAGGTTTAGAAACGAAATAAACTAAAATATTGATAACTTTTTGAGATGTCTATTTTTTTAGTGGCTGGAAAAGGTTGACTCTAATTTTAACCTTATATTGCATTGGTCTCAATTCGAATGAAAAACAATTCTTAATTAAAATATTGATCTCTGATTACGTTATACTACATATGAGATCTAACAACTATCAATATGAGGTTTCACTTTTGTGAACTTTTATTGCGTAATATTTGACCCCAGAAAGTATTTATATTGACCAATCAAAACCGTCCTAATAAAAACGACATAAGAATCTGTTAAATCTGCATTTGATGTAGTTGTTCATTCAAATTTAATACGGAGATTATATCAAGCCGGTATTTCAGACCAATCTATAATATTAATAGATAGCTTGTATAAAAATGCAACTTCATGCGTAAAATGGAGAAACAACACTTCACAGATCTTTGAGATAGAACAGGGTGTACGACAGGGTGAAGCCATTAGCGCTGATTTATATAAACTATATGTTAATCCGCTATTGAATATTCTAAGTGGAACAGGACTGGGTGGACATATAGGTGACATTGGATGCTGTGCCCCAACTTGTGCTGATGATGTAGCCATAATTTCAAACAACCCTATGGAACTTCAAATGTTGATAGACATTGCTGCCAACTTCAGTAAGAGAGAGGGCTACACGTTGCAACCAACAAAAAGTGTAGTCATACCAATTAGTACCTCTACTAAATCTATTGAAATCGATGAAAACTATTGGAACATCAATAAAAATCCGATGCCAGTTGTAGAACATTCCACACACATTGGAATACAAAAATGTCAAAAAAATTCTGCAAAACTTACTGCTGAGGAGAACATGAAAAAAGCAAGACGATCACTTTATAGTCTTATGGGTACAGGTCTACATGGAAAGAATGGTTTGGATCCTGGAACAGCTATAACGATCCTATATACTTATGTCATGCCTATTTTAACCTATGGCCTTGAAATCTTACTTCCATCTGGCCGTATTTTGGATTCTATACATCAATTCCATAAGAAAATGATAAAACAAATACTGTCATTAGCCAAAAATACAGCTGATCCTGCGGTATACATTTTAAGTGGATCTCTACCTATGGAGGCTGAACTACATCTCAAAGCATTATCTCTATACGGAAATATTACAAGAGCAGATAGATCTACCATTGAATGGAGACTAGCAGAAAGACAACTACATTTAAAGACAAACCAAAGTAATAGTTGGTTCATCCAAATCAAGAAAATATGTTTGAAATATGACATTTTGGACTGTCAGGATTTTTTAAATAACCCTTTAGGAAAATTGCAATGGAAAAGTTTAATCACCAAAAAAATACATACCTATTGGAATGACAAAATTAATAAAGAATCAGAGAAATACTCCAGCTTAAAATACATATCTGGTGAATATATGGCAAAAAGAATACATCCAATTCTTACAACAAATACATCAAATTGTAGAGACATAATCAAATTACCCATTAGGACCAGATTTGCAACTGGCAATTACATCTTACAGACAAATAGAGCAAAATTTAATCAAAATGATGTATCTGCCGTCTGCAGAGTTTGCGGTATAGAGGATGAAACCATTTCACATTTTCTGATTTCATGTACACCTTTAGAAACTGAAAGAATGTCTCTCTTGAAATCTCTCCGAGAACAATATATCAAAGTGCTAGAACTACTAAACATTAATATGCATGATATAGATGTAGACTTCATCCATGTTATTATCAATCCATATCATCTAGTAAATTATTGTGGTACCTCTCTAACCAGTGAACTTTGTGCTTTTATTAACATCCATATAGAGCCTGCTTGTAGAACATTAATATATATAAGCTTCATTTACACAGATACAAACTTTTAAATTTAGATCAGAAAAGATCTAGAAAAAATAATTTAAGATCATAGCCCTATTTAATGAAAAAAAAAAAAAAAAAGTTGTGTGTGGACTGCAAATCTCATATTTTCTATTAAGGACTCATTTTTAGATTTTATAGATGAGAACGTGTGTGATTTGTGTGTAAAGATATACCGACATTTGTAAATAGTGTACATCGTTATATATATTCTATTGGTGATTGGATATTGTAATTCACTACTGTATGACATTCTATTGGTGAAGGGATATATTGACTTCATACTGAAGGTGTGCCTATATTGGCAGAAAATATACAGATACAGATACAGATGGCGACGCAGGATAGAAGGCGATTTCGAAAACGCATTATTAGAAAATTTGCATCAGTACACAGTTCTAGGGCTAAATTGTGAGCAAACACAAAGTTTGCAAAGTATTTTGGGGCACAAAGATTGAATGGTCATCACGGTCATGCTGCCAACGGGCTATGGAAAGAGGTTACTTTAGCTGAACGGGTCGTTGTCGACCTGGGTACTTTTAATTTCAATGATGGTACCCTGGGTACCGTGTTTTGGATGAATGGTACCAATAGGGTACGTTTCCGTCGATAATCGTACCCAGCTTCGTACCGATTTGAGTCTTGAAATTTATCGCGAGATTTCTTAGGAGTTCCGAATAGTCGGATGTTGGTGGTTATCCCGTGGGTTGATTTTTAATTATATTCTACACTTGTAAACAACAAATGGACGATGGATTTGATTCGGGGTTACAATGATTCAGAAACAGAATCAGATGAGAACGAACATGATCAAGATCAGCCCCCCCCCCCATTTCCCCCCCCCCCCCCGCCCCCAATTCCCCATATTTTATCAAACGTTTCTGTAACATTATAGCTAAGCATTACATACTTCCTACCTTCAACACATTCACCAAAACCTCCACAATTCCGGAGACAGTTGCCTGTCCCATTGCAGAGGAGGGTCTCCCGAGCAACCCAAATTCTCTGTTTTGGTTTATCAATGTCTTCACTCTTGAATATAATTGTGTCTGTCAAAAATCCATTTTCTCCCTTTTCAGCTTTCACATATTTTGTTTTAACTTCTCTTCCTTTCCGGATAATATTGGCCAAGTTGAAAGTTTCAATAGAATCCAAATACTCCTTAAGATTTTCTTGTTTAATTTTCCGCGCCATTTTGCATCATCAACAACATCAGCAACATCCAGAGATGTTCCGATAGCAATCACGTGGTTTTAAGACGAGAGTAGGGTACGTTTAATACTCCGCGGTACCATGACGCATTTTATTTCAAACGAGGGTACGTGTATGACAAAACACGGTACCCAGGGTACCATCATTGAAAGTAAAAGTACCCAGGGTACGTTGATGGAGTACCCAGGTCGACAACGACCCGTTCAGCGTTACTTTACAGATCCGGCTACCTGTTGTTGTCAGGGTCACATGGTCAGAAGTCTGTAACTTGTAAGGAAGTTCAGCGGATAATTCAGTAAACAAATCTATTGACTTTTGAATAAGATTTATGCCTGATGTATCTAGGGGAATTAGAAGCTTTCATATATCATTCAGTGGCGGATCCAGATTTTTTCTTATAAAAGGGGGATCGCCGCGATATAGCCTTTTTGTGTTAATGCGGCGTAAAGCAACCAACGATCAATCAATCTTAAAAAGGGTAAGGGCACTGACTGACCTGAAAGGCTCCAGTCATCAGGTCATGCTTCACTGATTCCCTATATACAACCACAGTTTTCCCATGAAAAAGGAGGGCAGGGGGGATACACCCATGTCATTCATAAAAGAAAAAATGTAGCCTTTTATTTTTCAACAATTAAAACATATGATAGGATCTTGTCTATTTTTACTCTAGTTTTGATCCATTTATCAAAAAATAATTATTATAAAATTATATCAATCAGAAAGGTAGATTGATTAACAAATATGATTTTATGCTAAATGGTGTAAAACTAGAGTGTGTTAATACATATAAATATTTGTGCATCTGGCTCCTTTACAGTAGCCCAGGATGAATTGTATAAAAAGGCACTAAAAGCCTATTTTAAGTTATCTAAAGATTTTTTTATCCTTGCATCCTTCAGTCAAAACATGAATGTTTTTGATCATACCATCAAACCAATCTTACTATACAGCTGTGAGATATGGGGTGCCTTCAATCCTATGTCGTCTAAATATAGAAATGGAATTTTTTCATTTGACCATATTTATTCTAAATTACCTGCTGAAAAACTTCATACTAAATTCTGTAAATTTATTCTTGGAGCTCCAAAAAAAAAGCACCAATTTTGCTGTATTGACTGAGTTGGGAAGACTACCAATATATTTTAACATGATTAAAGCAATGACTAAATACTATTACAGACTAGAAAAGTCAGACACTAACTTTCCATTGTTATATAATGCATTTATAGAATCAAAGAAATTGTATGAGTCAAAGAAACCATCGTGGTATATGTCATCTGAAAAACTTCTTTCACTGATTAATAATTATCAAATATCCTCAGACATGGCTAAACCAATTGACAACAGAAAACTAAGAATTGCCATGTTAAAAGATTGGGAAAAAAATCTCAAAACTCACTCAGAAGGAAAACTTTGCACATATGTTACCTTTAAAGCAAATTTTGGTTGTGAAAAATATCTTAATATTGTTAAAAAATTTGAAGATAGACGGAGTCTAACAAGATTTCGCATATCTGCTCACCATTTACTTATAGAGAGAGGTAGATATAGTAATACTCCCCGACACAATAGAATATGTAAGAGATGTTGTAGTAATGAGGTCGAAGATGAAACACATTTTCTTTTTAACTGCGATAGTTTATCAGATCAAAGGAAAGACATGATAACAATGATAAATAGTTGCTGCAAGAATTTTCAAAATCTTGACCCTAACCAAAAACTGATATGGTTAATGAATAATGAAGATGAGAATTTATTATCAGAATTATGCATGTTCATTAAGAAATATGAAAAGTTTTAATGGGATTTATCTCCCTCTACTACTTGTAATTTGAACTTTATATTTTCTCCATAGTGAGTTCTAGAGCACCGTCCCTTGATGAATATTGTCCAGTAGCAATGTCAACCCTTGCTGCTGTGCATTAGTCATGAGGAGAATCACTATTGGAGTAATCTCATGTATCTGTAGCTAGTTCTGAAGGATCTCCCCTTGATGACCTTTGCATTGTTGTGATGTAAAAGTCCCTCACTACTGTGCACTGGTCATGAGGAGAACTACTGCAGATTGAGATACTATATTCCCGGTTCTATTTTTACTATTTTTTAGTTTCCATATTTTAAAATAAACTTAATATCATATCCTTTTAATATTAAATCGGCCTCGTTACACTCAATGTCTCTTACCATAATTATATCCTACATTGCTCATATTATCAATTTATTATTTGTGTATTACTATTGTGTATTTCACTAATGTTTATATAATCATTGTATTATGATGTTTTTGTATCTTGCCTGACAAGGGCCCATGATTGGTAAATAAAATAATGTCTAATGTCTAATGTACTGGACTACATTATTGTCGAGCCCTCGACTTTAGTCAAAAAAGCGAGACTACATTCAGTTGTGGCTGTGTTTTTTGGCGGCGGGGGCGTCCACAAATATTCACTCTGTGGTTAAAGTTTTGAAATTTTATTAACTTTCTTAAGCTATAATGGATTTCTACCAAACTTGGATAGAAGCTTGTTGATCATAAGATAGTATCCAGAAGTAAATTTGGTAAAAATATAGTCCATTTTTTCCATATTTTACTTTTAAATGGACTAAGTATTTCTTCCAGTTAACATTACATACATGTACAGTCATGACAGTCTTTAGTTAAAGTTTTTTAAAACATTTATAAGATTCATTAACTATCCTTCATTTTTACCAAACTTGGACAGAAGCTTCTTACAATCAAAAGATTGTATCAAGAGGAATATTTTTATTGATTTTTTCCCTCATTCTTGGTGAGTCTGCGATTTACAGCAAAAGTAGGCGAGACACTGGGTTCCATAGAACCCTTACAAACTTTTTTGTACTGAAGCCTCTCCTCATAAGGGGCGTTCCCTGATGACTTATATTTATTCACTGAATTTATCCCTGATCGAACTAGCTATACTACATGTATAGGGGATCTAGAACTATTCATTAGGGGCCTGCTGACTGAACTATTGGGGTTGGGGCTCAAGTCATGCTTCAGTGATTCCCTACATAATCAACCAAATTTTTCTCATTAAAAAGGGGGGGCAGCCTATGTGGTACAGACACTAGGACAAATGCTACATTTGTAGTTTGTGGTCCATTAGTATCTTTGGTTGAAGTCCAAGTTTCCAAATTCCAGTCTGTACCTACATAAATGATTAAGTTGCCATTCAAAGGTAAATTCTCTTAAAATTTAAATGTAGAGTAAGGTTGACATTTTATAATTTTAGGAAGGAAACAAGATGTTTCAGCCATGCAGCCAGTTGAGCCTTGGTCGTTTCCACCATGTACCACCTCTGCCATGTACATATGTAATAAAAGTAGTTTTAGTCATACTAAAAGATTTTGTTGTATATACTATTACTAGCATCTATTTACATTTATACATGTTATAACTTAAACATAACTTTAAAGTTGCAATTCGTCACACTTACTTTACTAGAAAAATATGATTGCCAATGAGACAACTCTCCACAACAGCTAAAATTACATAGAAGTTATAATCTATAGTTACAAATATAAAATAGAAGATGTGATATGATTGCCAATGAGACAACTATCCACAAAAGACCAAAATGACACAGACATTATCAACTATAGGTCACCATACGGCCTTCAACAATGAGCAAAGCCCATACCGCATAGTCAGCTATAAAAGGCCCCGATAAGACAATGTAAAACAATTCAAACAAGAAAACTAACGGCCTTATTTAGGTAAAAAAAAATCATTTGAAAGCCTAATGAAATTATGAAACACTTTTTAATCTATAATGAGGATACATGTATATATGCCATGATTTCTCATGAACTTTTCAGATCTTTATATATTTTTTTGAGAAAACAATATCATAGGTAACAAGAACTACCTTTAAAAAAGATATCCGACGTATTTAAATTTGAGTATATGTTTAAAACTATCATTTCGATAACCTTCAGAAGCACAATGTCTTAATGATGCAGGACCTCTTTAATAAAATCTCCATCTGAATGTAACTACAAGAAATTCTTTACTAAGTCTGGTTATATTAAGGCAATAATATAAAAGAATATTGTGCTGACACCTAAAAACTTTATTTGTCAAACAAAACCAGTGCAAATAACAAGAAACAAATATACATTTACTACTGTTTGCATTAAACTTAATTCAATGACATGGTTAACAAAGCTAGAAACTATTGGTAGTATAAGTAGTATCTTTCTGTTTACATTCACCAAAACCCGGCGGAAATCTCACATGCCTAGGTGGGTTCATGTACGTTCGTACAACACAGTTTACATTAAAAATTATATAATTGTCCCGAATAAACAGCTGTCATGGATGCAAAGAGCTATTGGAGAAACAATTATTTTAACATTTTTAATAAAAATATAAATCTTTGTAAGATCTAGTTCAAATATTTATAGTTTTTCACTTGCTTTCCATCACGATATAATTTTCAAGACGTTTTTTCAAACACAACCAAATCACCCACCATGACAGCATTTTGTCCAATCACAGAAAGGATTTTCGAGCATGCGTATTCTGTTGCCATAGTTAAGTGTCCTTAAGTTCAAAGTGCACAAACCAAAACTATACCGACTACGTCGGCCTAATACCATAAACAGCTTATCTTACAACTTGTTATGTTGTGGTCAGAAATTTATGTCTGTCATACATAGTCAACAATATAAATTACAAATTTTGGGATGATAATCAGCTTTTCAACAAATTATTTATGGACATTTACATATATAAAATAAATGTAACACAATTATATGGGATTAATGAAGACAAATCATAAAGTTGTTTAATTTCAGAATAGTGTCTGATCAAACAGTAGTTTGGACTCCAGTCTGAAAAATTCTAGATTCTGACAATGTTTCTTTCAATTTTTGACTGGGCCAAACAAATAAAACTGCGGAGGGAACTCTTCAAACTCCCGAACAGTGACACAGAAAAATCCACTACAAGCATCTGAAGATGAAGATGAGAATGGCACTGCAGATCTAGGTTGTGAACTACATTTGTAGGTCTAAGAGTTTCAACATGCAGATATTAGCCTATGGTACATGTAATTATTATATTGTATGTATAATGTATGATATAATTTCTGTATAATACTTTAAATTTATGATCATGAATCAATGATAAAGACAAAAAAGTATCTGGATAGATTCTTAGTTTATTTTCTATATTTATTTAATTTATATTTAAAGTTTGCTCTCGAATTATTATACATTTCAGATACAATGTATACCAAAGATAATACATCACAATATGAACTGTCATTTTCATTAATGATTTATTGAATGAATTAAATTTTCTGTCTATTTTTTTGTTTTACAGAATTCTGTCATAAAGTATGACTAGTTTGATGTTCTGAAAACATGGAAAATAAACTTGACCATAAATCATTCTCAAGATGGTTATTCAGTTGTCAAACTGCTTCTAAATAATCAGTTTGCAATTGTAATTAATTATTTTGAATGAATTAATTTACATCTTGTACTGCTGCTGAAAGATGCTGGATCGTCATAGTCCTGAGCTATGGAATGCAATAAAAATGTTATATTGCTGCTGGTCTGTTTTAGTCTTCAATAGGATCAAGGTATGTTTTATAAAAAAGAAGATGTGGTATGATTCATTGCCAATGAGACAACTCTCCACAAGAGACCAAAATGACACAGAAATTAACAACTATAGGTCACAGAACTGCCTTCAACAATGAGCAAAGCCCATGTATACATGGTATATATATATATATATAATACTTTCCAATATTGTCTAAAGAAAGTTCCAAAACATGTAATTATTATTTTTTTAAGTCATTGTAATTACACAATGTTACATGGCCATACACAACAAATTTTCCAATCGTACATGAGTACTTACTACACTGAAGAATAGGTTCATCCAATGAAATGATCTAAAAAATAATCATTGTTATATATTCATACATCATTACAAGGAGAAAGTACCTATGTTTATATATTCCAGACCATATAAGTATTTGGATTGTATGTGTAAGGTCAAGTATGAGTATACTCATATGGTCCAGTACGAGTTTGACTACACATGTATTTGGAACACTATATGGGTTAATTTTAGACAAAAAATTATCAAAAAACTTTTATTGAGTTAGAGAATTACAAATTTATATTATACAATTAAAGGAATAAAGTGGAAAACATTACATCAATTTGAAATTGAATAATTCTGTATTTAAGGTGGTACCTAACACTACAGGGAGATAACTCTGTAAAATCAGCTAAACGTTTTAATTACGTTGTGTTGTTAAGGGAATATTAAGCTTCTCAATGATCAAAATAAGTGTTTGTCAAACTGCTATATAACCAGTGTAATTTTTCTGATAAAACGGTTGGTTCAAATTTTTTAAAATTTTTATATTTTTGTAAAAGGGTCAAAGTAAATACTTTGTCAAAATTTTAAGAAAATTAAACGAGCCAAATTAATTCTAGTTAAAGTGTTGGGTACCACCTTAATTGTCTGTTTCAATCTTATTTAAGCATTCTCGTCCCTGGTGACACTTGCTAGCGGAAGGAACATCAGATTTCTTAAATTTACATGTTTGTTCATGCATTTGCATCCCATGCTTGTTTTGCGGCAGCATGCAATGCAATTCCTTTTGTTTTACAAAGTGCATTTTCAATTTTGTATGTCAAAAGTTCTATTGCACTCATAACATAACAATATGCCAAAGAAATTTGCATCCTTACCAATAATATCAGCAACCCTACATCCAGAGTTGCTTTTCTCACAGTAACAAAGCTAACTTTTTCATTCTTTGCTTATTTTCGACACTTTTTTAATTTAATATTTTTTTTCATTGTTTTTGGAACAGATTTTTATATAATTTATGTCCATTTCTTATTTCAATTACAATTGAACTTTTTATATTAATTCAAGATTTCAGTTATGTTAAACTGTGATATACAGGTCAAGGTATCGAATAAACTTGACCAACTTGGCAGACAGTAAGTGTACATTCAGACCATATGCATATTTTTAAAAAGTATGCAATATGGACAAGACCTAATTCTTTACGATTATTAAAATGATATATATTTATATGTAAAAGTGGGAAATTAAGATATTTGTACAACTGATTAGTGGATAAGGTACATCCTACGTTTGATTTAGCAAGAATTTGGATTGATCGTTTGTCAACGACAATTCATAGTAATGAGGGAATTTTTTGTTAATTTTATTTGACATTGTGATATTTTTTGTTCTTGTTATTTGTTTGTGCATCCTAATGAAGTGTCCTGAATTTGGGTCAGTGCTATATGGTATAGAGGCATTTGCCGCATGCATATCTAGGTTGTCCAAACTTCAAAAGTGTCATAGCTTTGATATATTGGTTTGGATATAGTTTCGAGACAAAACTTTTTGCAGGAGGGGGTGTGTGTCACAGGATATATGTATCTATTTTGTTTCATTATTAAACATATTGTTTTATTTGTGTTTTCAGTGTTGTATGTTTCACATTCATATCATATTCATATTTCATATTCATGTTTCTGGACGATTGACGAAAAATGGTTTTGCGCTGCGTATTTTGAAACAAAAGGTAGCTTAGTACGCTATGTTTGGCTTTACATACTGAATATTTAAATTAGTACAATAGAAAGTTAAAGCGATTCTTTATTATTATTTAAACAATATATATTTATATTCAAATGGCCTGAGTTATGCATAAACTCACAGTGCGTCAATATTAACCATATATATACATGTATACTAACACAATAACTTTGAGAGTTAGTCCCTGGTCAATATTACACTCAGGAGGGCGAAGACGAAAGACACCACTGCAGGTACTTTTAACTTTATTTATTCTTTTAGCCATGTTTAAAATACTTCAATTAAAGTAAAGTTACTTTAGTATTTCAAATATATAGAATTCAATATGGATTGAAAGCTGCATTTTGGTATGCAAGTTAATATCAGAATAAAGCTCCTTTGCTTGCAAATATTTCAGTCAAATATATTGTGCATATTTATTAGAACACAATTGTAAACTTAGTTTACAATTTGTATACTTGCAGATTAATATAATAAAGTATCTTAAAATTGGACGACTCAGTTAATGCAGAAAATGGCCCACACTTATTACCACACCTAAAGTCTTTGTGGTTTATGGCGACTTAATCTTCACCCAAGTTGGCGATATTGGTTTCCTATTTCCTGCGACAATAACTTGCCCTTATGAAACTCCAATCTACAACACAAAACATATACATCAATTGAAATGTCTTTTTGCCCATCTTAATTCTATACTTTAATAAAATTCTTCACTGAGCAAACCCTGAACAGTTGACAGACTGAATTTGGATTCAAATAAATGTTGTCATAGTTCTTAAAAATCTATTGTACAAAACTGTGCATATAGGATTTCTTTTTAAATCTTTTCGAAATATTTGGAATTTTTTGTGAAAAAAATAAATATAAACCCCTTTAAGAAATTGGAGACAAAAAGCCACCCGACCCCCCTTGGAGTAATTTCCTCCCAACTCAATCCCCGTTTTTCCTTTGTAGTATTAAAGGAACCTGGTTGATTTTTTTCGGGTTTCGTATGGATAGTAAACCCGGTAAATTGTAACAAAACCCTGCGGTTGAAAGTTGGCCACGGTTCGTTTTATCGAAAAAAAGGGGGGCGGCTGAGCGGCACAAATTAAAATTATTCATGTCTGTTTCAGCTTCCTACTTAAAGAAACATTCCAACATCTCAATTGAATGTTATTTTGTAATGTTAATTCGATGACAATGACTACAAAATGCAAGTGACATTGTTTTTGAAGCGAGTAACAAACTGTCGTCATTTGCCCGCGGTTTTATCTTTCGGTTTTCTCGGGACATATCGTCATGATAGTGATAAGCCATATATACCGAATGGACTGCAAAGATTTGTTAAGATGAATTCTAATTGGTTTAAAAAGTCACGTGTGAAATCGTCAGAAGTGAAACGACATATTGATAGTTGTTAGATCTCATATGTAGTATAACGTAATCAGAGATCAATATTTTAATTAGATTGAGAATCTGCTTAAATGTTGGTAAAATTAATGATAACTTATGAGCTATTAAAGTCTTATATGGAAAGAAATATGCGGGAACTATTTTACCCTGTATCGTATTAAAAAGACCAACACTGTAAATCTAAGTGTTAATAAATAGAACACTGCTTGAACGCTTTTTTGTAACACTTTTTGAACGTGTACTGGTGTTCCAAATGTTTAAACTAGTGTTCATCAATTAAATATGTGGTGTTCAGTTTTTAATGTCTTTGTGTTTCATTTTTGAACACTTGATGTTAGGCAGCAACCATTTGATTTTCTGGGGGGGGGGCTATGGTTTTTTTTTCTGTGCAAACTTTTTTTTTCGCCTGCGGCGAAAAACAATCTATTTTTTTCGCGACAAGTCGAAAACAATTTTTTTCTTTCAATTTTAGCATTACATATAGTGCCAGCTGAGGGTGAAACAAACAATTTTTTTTTCTCAGAATCAAAAACAAATTATTTTTTTCTCCAAAAACTGGAAACAAACTTTTTTTCCAAAAAAAACCATAGCCCCCCCAGAAAATCAAATGGTTGCTGCCTTAGAGACCTTAACATTAGTGTTCAACGATATTTAACGTGTCCGAATGTTCAAAATCTTAATACGTCGACGCGTTCAACAGCCATGTAACACTTTTTGAACACACAGATAGATATAGGAAGATGTGAACATGTTTAAAACCAAAATTTTAAGATTCAGAACACCATGCAGACGTTAACATTCAGAACAGTGGACATAGGTGTTCAAAGTGATGGTGTTCAAATGTGGAACATGTTCTATTTTCAAGCGTACATAATTTTCCATAAGTACTAAACTTAATTATACTGTTATAAAACTATATTGAATCAGGCAAAATATAACAATGAAACATATTTTAACAAGTAATTCTTTATATAATCAAATGAGCATATATGTAAGAAAAGTACACAATAATACCTTCAGTCTATGGAAGAAGCGAATCGATAAAAACTTTTCTTATATCACATAGCGATATTATTAGTTACATAGTGTGCTAGTGACATAATTCGGTATATATGGGGTCAGTAAATTCCATATGGGGTGAGAGCGAAGCGAAGCTCTCATCCCATATGGAATTTACTGACCCCATGTATACCGTATTACGTCACTAGCACACTATGTAACGAATTTATCTTACCAACTATCTTAACGTGTAAAATTCAGATTAGTGACCTATCAAAATGAGCAAGTCTTCAATACAGTTAGCATTAACATGATGCCAACAATGACAACTTGTTAGATTTAAATGTGTTTTCTGAATTTATTTCACTTTATCATCACTTTCTTCGTCTGTTGAAACCTTTAAGATTTTTTCTCAGTACTGTTTTGTTTTTCTAAAGGGACGTAACACCACTACTAACCGTGTGCAGATGGCAGTTAGGTCCGCTGCTGTATGCCCTGAGGTAATCGGTGCCCTCAGGTAATCGTGGCAATAGAGCCCATTTGCGTAGTAATAACATGATCTAAAAATAGAATAAACTAAAAATACATCATTGTACTTTCTATTTCGACTGACAGTATATGTGCGAAAAATAGGAGAAAACAGGAACACATAATTGTAATAAACAAACTTCTTTATTTCAAATGTCGGACTTCATGAAAGTTGTATTGTTTATGTGATGTATATATATAAAGGTGACCTCAGTTAACTTGAGTTAGATGGGTTATCTTAGTTATTATTGTTATGGTTACCTGAGGTAAGCCTGTAATGAATGAATCCTTCGTAGACACTTTGCTAGTGTTTACATTAATTGTAATAAACAAACTTCTTTATTTTAAATGTAGGACTTCATGAAAGTTGTATTTTTTATGTGATGCACATATAAAGGTGACCTCAGTTAACTTCAGTTATGTGGGTTATATTTGTAATTATGTCTGGGGTTACCTCAGGTACCCATGTTATGAAGAATGCTTTTTAGATAGTTTGCTAGTGTAAACATTTATGTTGTAATCAAAAAATTTCTTTATTTGAAATGTAGGACTTCATAGATGGGTATTGTGTATGTGATATATTGGAAAAAAGTAAAATCACAAAAATACTGAACTCAGAGGAAAATCAATTCGGAAAGTCCATAATCACATGGCAAAATCAAATAACAAAACGCATAAAAAACGAATGGACAAGAACTGTCATATTCCATTCCTGACTTGGTACAGGCATTTTCAAATGTAGAAAATGGTGGATTGAACCTGGTTTTATAGCTAGCTAAACCTCTCACTTGTATGACAGTCGCATCGAATTCCATTATATAGTCACCGATGCGTGAACAAAACAAACAGACATAATAGGTAAAAATGTCAAAAATAGGGGTACAGCAGTCAACATTGTGTTATCATCTTAATCACTATAAAAACAACAAATGTAACGAAGAAGCACAAAAAGGCATACATCAAATTAACATCCTCATTTTGATTATATTATACGATTATATTTGTCTATGTAAAATGCACCCATCAAGGAAGGAGGGTATGGGTACTGGTGTAAAATTGCGCGTTTGAAATTCGCACAGGTAGACATGAAATAATTTTGTCGTTCAAAGTATGACGGGATGCATAAATACAGTCACGCAAAATAGATATAACAAACACTGACTTAGCAGTTAAAGTAATAATAATAAATATAAAATAATAGTGTGGTTCAAAGTATGACGTGATACATAAGTACAGAGTCACGTAAAATGTATATCACAAAAAAGTTGGTTACCAGTAAAAGTAATATTAATGAATAAAATAATTTTGTCATTCAAAGTATGACAAGATACATAGGTACAGATTCACATCATAAAATAATTTTGTCATTCAAAGTATGACAAGATACATAGGTACAGAGTCACATCATAAAATAATTTTGTCGTTCAAAGTATGATGGGATGCATAAGCACAGAGTTACGTCAAAAGGACATCTAAAAAAAAACAGACAACAGTAAAAGTAATATTAATAAAGAAAAAAAAAAAAGAAAAAAAAAGGGAATAATATAACACGTAATTAAGATGATAAACAACGTCAGTACGCAAAATCTATACTTCAAGACCATCGTGTATTATTTGTGAAGTTGATACGGAATATTTATCAACAAGTTCTGGGTACCTTCCGATGAACTTTTTTAGAAAAAGGACGAGACGTTCTTTGACATACCCCTGGTTCATCAACTTTCTGCTCAGACACTGGTGACGTTTTACAAAGTCTGAGTAGGAGCTGCAAGCTCTTGAATACCGAATAAGTTGGGAAATGTATATTCCATATGCAGGTGAAGCTGGTATGTTGCTACTAAGGTGGGGGAAATTGATAATTTCAAAATCAAAATCGTCTCGTTTGTCATAGATTCTGGTACTAAGATGACTGTGTATGTCAAATTCGAGGTATAAGTCTAAAAATGAGGCGGATGAAGCCGTGTCTGTTGTCTCTTTAATTTCTAGTTCTGGTGGATATATTAATGGAACCCAATCAGAAAAGTTAGGATTGTTAATGGAAAGAACATCATCAATATATCTGAAAGTGAAATTAAATAACCTGGCTTCTTTGATCTTCTTGTTTTTGACAAGTGTCTGAAGGAACTCCGCTTCATATGAAAACAAGAAGAGGTCAGCAAGGAGAGGCGCGCAGTTCGTTCCCATAGGAATGCCGACAGTTTGTTGAAAAAGTCTACCTCCAAACTCAACAAATATGTTGTCGATAAGAAACTCCAGCATACTGACCACTTGTTCTTTTGTGTAGCAGGTTTTACCTTTTTGTTTGTCACTATTAACGAAATATGCCTTATGAAATCCCAAAGTAATAAATTTATAGCGTATGCTACCATTTTTATGTTGAAAGGCATTGTGGATTATTTCTTTTAGGCGATTTTTCAATTTCACATGGGGAATGGTGGTATACAGGGTTGAAAAATCAAAAGTTTTGATAGAACTAATTTCAGAAATAGACCGAGATTTAAAATTGTCTAGAAGTTCTTTAGAATTTTTAAGAATCCACATATGGTTAATACCACTACGCGAGTAAACAGTTTCACAGTATTTCTGAAGACCCTCTTTCACTGCGGATAAAATTTTAGTCAATCTAATGGACAATTCTTTAGTGGAACATGAAGATGAGCCAGCAATATACCGTTGTTTGTACGGAATTTTATGAAGCTTTGGTATCCAATACAAACAAGGTAAGTCCTCCGATTTGGTGTTCAATGTAATGTTTATGGAAGTCATGAAGGACTTATGATTTGCTAAAATCTCATCCTTGTCAAATGATATGTCTTTGTATGTGGGATTACCTGAGTGCTCCTTTATACCCAATTCTTTTACAAGACATTCGTAGTAATACGATTTACATACAAAGACAATATTATTTGAAGCTTTGTCCGCAGGAACAACAACATACGTATCATGAAGAGATGATAGACATTTCATGGCCTCTTTGTCTCTGAAAATGGACTTTGGTCGATCGTTAACACAGTTTTTCAACTTGTGAATGCGACGTTTTATCAGAGTTCTGATAGTTTTAACCCATTCTGACAAAGTGTCCAGTTCAACTTCTTCTCGTTTAGCCCATGCTCTGGCGTAGTCCTCAATGGAATCCATAATTATTTTGAAGTTATGGTTCCAATCGATGTGTTGGGGTTCTCTAAACTTAGGACCATGAGAAATCACCTTTCGGAGATTTTCATGTTGAATTATGTTTAGATCTCCAGTTATAACATGACCAGAGGGGCTGTAATTATAAGGCGAGTGGGAAAGGCGACTTAAGTTAACTTGATATGAATGGATAATACTTGTTTCTATTTTATGAGTTACCTGAGGTAACCGTGCATGACAGAATATTTAGTAGATACTTTGCTAGTATATGCATTAATGGTGTAATAAACCAACCTCTTGATTTTTAATGTAGGAATTCTTTGAAGTTATATTTTTTATGTGATGTATATGTAAAGGTGATCTGAATTAACTTGAGTTAAATAGGTTGTATTTGCTGTTATTGTTTAAGTTACCTCAGGTAACCCTGCTATGAAAGAATTCTTAGTTGATACTTTGCTAGTGTATACATTCATATTGTAATTCCACAATTTTTGAATTTGAAATGTAGCACTTCATAGATTTGTATTGTTTATGTGATGTATATATATTTAAAGGTAACCTGAGTGAACTTGAGTTAGATGGGTTATCTTTGTTGTGATTGTTTTGGTTATCTGAGGTAACCCTGTCACGTAAGAATACGTCGTAGATAATTTTCAGAGTATACATTTAACTTCTAATAAACCATTTACTATTTCATTTTGGACTTCATAGATAAGTATTGTTTATATGATATTCAGGAAAGGCGACTTTAGTTATCTTAATTTGAATGGATTATATTTGTTGTTATTTTTGAAATAACATGAGGTATCTCTGTTATGAAAGAATACTTCGTAGATAATTTGTTGGTATATGCATTTATTTTGTAATGACACAATTTCTTAATCTAAAATGTAGGACTTCATAGATTTGTATTGTGTATGCGAGGTATATATAAATGTAACCTGAGTTAACTTGAGTTGAATGGGTTGTATTTATTGTAATTATTGGGGTTACCTCATGTAACCCTGTCATGAATTAATACTTCGTAGATACTTTGGTAGTGTTTACATTTATTGTAATAAACAAACTTCTTTATTTTAAATGTAGGACTTCATGAAAGTTGTATTGTTTATTTGATGTACATGTAAAGGTGATCTCAGTTTACTTCAGTTAAGTTAAGTGGGTTATATTTGTAATTATGTCTTGGGTTACCTCAGGTACCCATGTTATAAAGAATGCTTATTAGATGGTTTGATAGTGAAAACATTTATGTTGTAATCAAACAATTTCTTTATTTTACATGTAGGCCTCATAGATGTGTATTGTTTATGTGATATATCGGAAAAGCGACTTTAGTTAACTTGATATCAATGGATAATACTTGTTGCTATTTTATGGGTTACCTGAGGTAACCCTGTCATAACAAAATACTTAGTAGATACTTTGCTAGTATATGCATTTATGCTGTAACAAACCATTTTCTTCTTTTGTTATGTAGGAATTCATTGAAATTATATTGTTTATGTGATGTATATGTAAAGGTGATCTGAATTAACTTGAGTTAAATAGGTTGTATTTGCTGTTATTGTTTGGGTTACCGCAGGTTACCCTGTTATGAAAGAATTTTTAGTACATACTTTGCTAGTGTATACATTTATATTTAAATAACACAATTTCTTAATTTAGAATGTAGGACTTCATAGATTTGTATTGTTTATGTGATGTATATATAAAGTTACCTCAGTTGACTTGAGTTTAATGGTTGTATTTGTTGTTATAATTGGGGTTACCTCAGGTAACCCTGTCATGAATGAATACTTCAGATCATTAATTGAACTTTTATAAAAATAAAAAAAAGTTTATAATTTTACCAGCCATCCCCACCCTACACGTACATACGAAATAAATGATCGGTGAATACAATAATAAAATCATTTGGGAAGTTTGTTGACATCTTTGGTATTTGGTCACATTAAAATTTGGTATTAAGATCTATCTAAATAAGAACTATATTTTCGTGCGTATTTAATCAATGGCGCATTACCACGATTACCTCAGGGCACCGATTACCTCAGGGCATACAGCAGCGGACCTAACTGCCACCTGCTAACCGTGTATGAAATAAGCCCCGCCTCCTTATTACCTTATATGGAATATAAAGGGACGTAACTCCACTTCTAACCGTGCATGGAATAAGCCCCGCCTCCCAACTAACCTAATATTGAATATACACGGTTTCCACGAGGACGCTTTTAACCAATCATATTCCTAGAAATGTATAGGAGGTAAGATAATGTCTAATATCAATTGTAAATATGCAGACATTCCATGCGGAAAATGTTGTTTTCGGCAACGAAAAATTAAGAAAATACTAACTTTAAAACTTATTGTTCAAATATAAACAACAATTGAGTCTAAATATACATTCAGAAGTTAGTTAGAAGAAAACGTTTATGTCTGTGTAAAATTTGAAGTGCTGTGTTTTTCTTATATACATAAATATACAAATGCTATTATTTCTAATATCAATGCGTTACTTTTAAAATATCATAGCGGTGTTTTTCTTACATCAATATTAGTACTTATTAGTATTAATATTTGACTGCTGTACCCACATTTTGACAATTTTACCTATTATGTCTGTTTTAATCACGCATCGTTGTAAATATGACAGACTTTGATGAGACTATCATACACGTGAGAGGTTAAGCGCTATATAACCAGGTTCAATCCACCATTTTCAAAATTTGAAAATGCCAGTACCGATGGGGTTTAATAAACATTGTCGTAATCAAATAGCTAAGTATCAAAATTATTGTTCACATATATAACATTTAATTTTATAATGAACGCACCAAATTATAATATACATCTGATATGCTCGCAACGCACGCATGGAAGACTTTCTTTATTGATAACAATGAAACTAACTGACAAAGATGAATCATACTGTCCTCGTTCAGATTGATGCGACAGAATCTGACCTGTACTTTTGAATCTCCTTTTTTTATACAAATTAGACCGTTGGTTTACCTGTTTGAATGGTTTAACACTAGTATTTTTTGTTCCTATATATATAGCGTGGTGTTCGCTGTGAGCCAAGGCTCCTAGTTTAAGGCCCTACTTTGGTCTGTAATGGTTTACTTGAAACAATTTATTACATTGATGGAAAGTTGTCTCATTCGAACTCATCTTCTTATATCTATAAATCTTTAAAATTTCACCTTATAAATAACTGCTTACCAGTCCTCCAAAAACGTCATTTGGGTGCTGAATCTTTTGTAAAGTGCAATATGAACTAGCACACTTCTAAAGCATTAACGGTAACGACAGTTATGATGGTACAAGAATGATTACGTCAATAAAATTACCAAATAAACAGCACTGAACGATCTAAATTTATAAATATAGAAAAGATATGGATTGTTATTTTGCACTAAGAAATGTTCGCGTATTTATACGATCGGTTACTAGTCAAAAACGAAAGTCAAATCTCTGTGGCACCAATACATCGGAATGCCCTCACGAACATCGCGATGTAAAAGAGCGTCCATGCTGCGAGCTGATTATGTTCATAGAGATAACGATTTACCAACGGGAAAAGTCTTTGATATCCAAAAAGAATTGTTTTCCTTGTTAATATTTTTTTCTATGTTAATAATAAACACATTTTCTGTTTGACAAGATTTTTGATTTTCGTTGTATCTGAAGTTGTTCAATTTATAGTCTGAGGCTACTCAGTTGATATCTTTAAAGTATCTATCTATATATATATATATATATATATATATATTTTATTGTGAAACTACCCTTTACAACGGGGGCAAGCGCCAGCGGGGTACTGACACCTGCAACAGCGTCATCAAAAATGCACATCATAGTATTTACAAACAACATTATATGATTGTAGTAAAAATGGTATAAGATACTAGCAAAAGGCTTTATAAGTCTGATAAATACATTAACGCTAAAATATCATAATAAATTGGTTATTTCGTAAAAGTACATTACAGTAACAATTTCATATGCATAAATACTTTGAAATCTTTCATCCATAAAAGATTAAAAAAATCAAACTTAAAACTAAAAACGTTCACACACAGTTCAAGATATTATACATTGGAAATCTTGTCAATTTGAAAAGAACGTTCATTCATTACGTCTACAAGGTATTTTTAACGATCTTATCTAAACTATTACCGAAGTCTGGAGAATACAAGTAGCCCAGATCACCTATCATGAACTGTATTTGTGATAAGGGTGGCAACTCTGAAAAACAGATATCTATTTTTAAACTCTCGAGACATGCTTGTATGTCAGTACTTGTTCTTTTTCTGATAGCCGAGAAAAAAAGGACAATCTAACATAACGTGATAGATATTCTCAATCGCATTTGAGGAACATAGCTGACACTCATTATTTGTTGTCAGATTCATTCGTTGAAGCTTTGCATTTATAGGCAAACAATTCGTTCTTGCCAAAATGTTTAGCCTTGTTAAGCGGAAGTCGTCAACACTTGATAGATACGGCTGCTTACGACTAACAATCACAAAGGATTGGTACAAGTTTAAGCTACTCTGTCCTAAAATATTACATAGTTGAGTTTTGGTCGTTTCGTTACCATAAAATTTATTAAAGATGTTAACGTTTATGTTGCCATTTGCATAATGGTCAAGACCCGCAGTCTGTAAAATAGTTTCGATATTTTCGATATATTTCCATTCATTACATTTAACAGGTATAAATTCATCTAGGATAATTTTAGACAGCCGATTATTGGGCAGGTTTTTTAATCTAGGGTAGTATGCAATTCTTTGTCTATCCATAAATCTGTTTATTGACTCCCACCCAAATTCAGCTAGGAGCGCACATTTAGGAATATTCATTTTTGTGTTTAAGATTATTTTCCCCACTTTATATTGAAAACTTTCTACTATTCTTTACATTTCTGTGATGACGGGAACCATACTAAACATCCATACGTCAGTGATGGTCGAATAGCCGACATCCACAGAGAATGTCCAAAATTTATACGGTTAAAATCCCAATGTTCACCTAAAATACGAATTGCATGATTTATTTTCCGTTGAAAATTGTCTTTCAGGTACTGTTCTATATGGTATGTAGATTTAAGGGATCTTGAAAAATATACACGTAAATATTTGTATTCATTTACTTCTTCAATGAGATCGTTCCCCAGATACCATTTTTTATCTGAGTCTTTCTTTTTACCTGTAACCAGAACCTTCGACTTGGATGAATTAAACTGTAAGCTCCATTTTGAGACAAATTTATGCGCTATGTTTAAGAGAATTTGTAGCTCTTCTTCAGTGTTAAAACATTTAAATTTGTTTGGAATATTTATTTTACCATATGAATATTCATTGTTATTTGGAGCTGTATTGGATTGGATTGTTTGAATAAATGTTTTTTTTTCTTTTAAGTAATGATATTTTTTGTCTTTTTCGATATTATCCATGTGGATAGGCTACATCAGTGTGACCTTAAGGGTGGATCAAGCCGTTTTCAAAAGGGGGTTCCTAACCCAGGATAAAGGGGGGAGGGGGTCCAACCATATGTCCCCATTCAAATGCATTGATTGGCCAAAAACAGGGAGTTTCCAATCCCCCCCCCCTTGATTCACCACTGGACCTATATTATAATCTAATAGGTCGGTAGACTATTTACAACCGCATTTAAATTCCGCAATTGCATCATCACTTCAAATAGAATTAGTCTAACCCATGTGATTGAAAACAATAGACTGAACAGGTTGTTAACATTTTCAACTATCAATAGGGTTAAGCAACATTTTCGAAATGATAAGTTCATGTAAGCGTTAATTTTGTTACAGATACGAAATTTTAGTGATATTGATCCTCAAACATTAAGCCGGTCATGAACTAAGTTTGTGAATTATGTTTGCGGTTTTCTTGACATGTATTGTGACGTGTCATCGTATTCATTTGATATTAGAAAACTATAGCAGTTATATTAGAAAAGTATCGCATTCATATTTTTTTTATTTAAAAAAAAAGCTATGATATAAGACAAACATTGCATTGATATTATCAGATTATTACATGGCATTTTTCATATCGCATGTATTATCAGCCCTAGGTTCAATATCAGCCCAAGAGCCGCATGGCTCGAGGGCTGATATTGACCGAGGGCTGATAATACATGCGATATGAAAAATGACATGTTATGATCTTTTTATCATATGCTTCAACAATGGAGTAAAATAACAGATTCATATATTGATCCTTTGACGTGGTTCCCAAATAGAAGTTCAAAGATTGAAAAGTTCACGGACGTCGGACCCATATTTAGTACATTAGATTTCAAATCTTTCTACCATATGCCTCAACAGAGGAGAACACATTTTTAATATGGACGACTCGACAAACCAAAAAAAAAAACAAAAACAAAAAAAAAAAAAACCCAACAATATACATAATGAACACTGTTTGCAAAAGTCAACCTTTTCAAAATAACTTTCTAAATTATGTTTGAAATTTATAAAGAATGCATTTATTTAATAATTTGTTTGTTTGTTTTTTTGATTTTATTTGTTATTATTTTACACAATATACTTTTCAGTATCTAAATAATTGTTTTGTTCACTATTTCGTAATGTTTTTCACTGAAAACGTAGCATTGAGGTGTATTTTCCGGAATTTGCCGAGTATCACCGGAATGCCATGTGATAACGTTACGGAAAGGCATGTGATAACAATCGAAGCATGTGATAAACTTTTCATATCAGCCCGCTAAGCACCAATTCGAAAAATATGGAATTTACGTTAATTTAATGCTATTATCATACAGTAAAAATCATATGTTATTTAGTCTAAGTATATGATAAAATAAAATATAGCAGTATCTTTGACTTATAGGTGATTTCACTTTGCATCTTCACTTAAAGCTATCAACTGGATGGCATTTATGTGTTGTTATCAACTTTCAATGTCAAAATCTTCCACAACAAGTAATGTCTATGAGCCTATATATCCTGCAAAATAAAATTTAAAATTAATAGAAGAGTTTTTCATAAAGCATCAAATTATGCAATGGTTGTTATGCTTTAATTTCGATATATACTAGAGTACAAATTGATATTCTATGGCAGTGAAATGCAAATTTTTACATTATAAATTACAAAAGTCAATTTCTTGACCTAAGGTATACAGATATAGAAATGATACACCCACATAAGCTATTAATATACATATGTTGTCATACATTATTTTGACAACTTTCTTTTTACCAACACTTTATAGCATGCAGAAATGACCTTCGTGGGATTATTTGGCCTTTTTAACTTTTTTGGATTCGCGCATCACTGCATGATGAGTCTTTTGTAGACGAAACGCGCGTCTGGCGTATATACAAAATTTCGTCCTGGTATCTATGATGAGTTTATTTACTGGCTACCGGTTCCTAATTCAAACATTTTAATCTAACGATTCCTGCAAATAAAAAAAAAACCGAATGCATTTTCTAGTCAAAAAAGGTGTTCCAAATGTTTATACTAGTGTTCATCAATTGAATGTGTGGTGTTCAGTTTTTAATGCCTTTGTGTTTAATTTTTGAACACTTGATGTTAGAGCTAGTATACGGGGATGTCAAAAATCATCATTTATTCTGTATTTAACAGACAGAGATCACGGACTGGTTATTCATCAGTTTAGGAAATAATCAGAACAAAGCTGACAGTTATTTACGTTTAATCTTAATCCTGTTCTTTAATTTGTCTTTTATGTTGAATCTTGAAAACTTGGATATAACAGTTATGAATATTTGACAAATACATATCTGACATGAGAAAATAATAAGGAAGCCATCCCGATAACTACCTATGGAGATCGTCCTAACTTGTTACTCACTTCTTTCGTGTTCATGTGGGAAAGAAGACGTCCCCTCCAGTTCTCTTCCTTATGTGTAACCATTCTTCGTTTAAACGCCAAAACCTAGCTGATATCTGTTTCTGGTATTTGGTACCCTGGTATATTTTTTTAACGCGAGGTTTTCAAAATTTCAAGCGATTTGAAAACTGATTACACATGTAATGTTAATAAACTGAAAGGATCATGAAATAAGATAAACATCGACATATTTTTATTACGATATTATCATAACAGGCCTCATTGATATGCATAATTATGTTACTTATAAGTAAAACTAGTAATAATAATAAAATAAGTTCATAAACAATATATATATTCCAGATTGGAAGTTTAATATTTCACAATCACTAAAATATTAGTAAAAAATTCACAAGATCATCATCCTGCGTGTACATTCATATTTTTTAATGAATTTCTTTTTTGAATTTGCCAATTATAGAAGGATAGAAAATCTGAAAACGACTATCTTCTTTTTTAGATCAGAATTTGAACACCGGTGTTCACTGTGTCTGAACACACATGCTAATATTTTCGACACATACGTTAAAACTTTGAACACGTCTCTAAGCATGAACATATGACGTAAAATATTGAACATTCAGTGTACAAATTTTTAACGCGTCCGGACGCGTCAGGCGTCAGGTTTATTTACAGTGAAGGTTTCCGAACATTTGACAAAAGTTCCTAAACATCACCCTACATGTTAGTACACTGTCATTCTTTGTCCCTAAACATCACCCTACATGTTAGTACACTGTCATTCTAAGTCCCTAAACATCACCCTACATGTTAGTACACTGTCATTTCCTAAACATCACCCTACATGTAAGTACACTGTCATTCTAAGTCCCTAAACATCACCCTACATGTTAGTACACTGTCATTTCCTAAACATCACCCTACATGTAAGTACACTGTCATTCTAAGTCCCTAAACATCACCCTACATGTTAGTACACTGTCATTTCCTAAACATCACCCTACATGTAAGTACACTGTCATTCTAAGTCCCTAAACATCACCCTACATGTTAGTACACTGTCATTTCCTAAACATCACCCTACATGTTAGTACACTGTCATTCTAAGTCCCTAAACATCACCCTACATGTTAGTACACTGTCATTCTAAGTCCCTAAACATCACCCTACATGTTAGTACACTGTCATTCTAAGTCCCTAAACATCACCCTACATGTTAGTACACTGTCATTCTAAGTCCCTAAACATCACCCTACATGTTAGTACACTGTCATTCTAAGTCCCTAAACATCACCCTACATGTTAGTACACTGTCATTTCCTAAACATCACCCTACATGTTAGTACACTGTCATTCTAAGTCCCTAAACATCACCCTACATGTTAGTACACTGTCATTCTAAGTCCCTAAACATCACCCTACATGTTAGTACACTGTCATTCTAAGTCCCTAAACATCACCCTACATGTAAGTACACTGTCATTCTAAGTCCCTAAACATCACCCTACATGTAAGTACACTGTCAGTCCCTAAACATCACCCTACATGTTAGTACACTGTCAGTCCCTAAACATCACCCTACATGTAAGTACATCACCGTACATGTAAGTACACTGTCATTCTTTAGCATGATCTATTTTCTACCTCGTTATCGTACATCTGTTTTGTAGATCTATTTTCTCCTTCGTTATCGTACATCTGTTTTGTAGAAATAGGATTTCAGGAAACATAAGACGCAGGATATTGGTGATGTTTTACATTTTTAGACTTATTGAAATCATAATAAGCACATTTTGTATTTATAGTTAAACCATGATGTTAGACAGTTACTATGGCATTCTTATCCCTAAAATTGTACTGTTAAGGTCATTAATGATGTAGTCTTTCGGAATACCAGAAGACTCTATTGTTATTTCGGAATACATCTGTTCTTTTTTTTATGGCCAACTGCGTAATAGGTAAAACCATGCATCTGTATTGAACAACTATCTGATCTTACATGCACAACATCCATTTAGGTTTACGATTGCATTTGTTTAACGAAAGCAACTAGTGAACATACCATAGTAACATTAGTTAAAATCTGTTGGTTATTCACCGTAGTATTGTTATATTCACAAAGTCTTGACAATTATGGAAATAGCACAACTTTATAATCCATTGATATCAAAAATGCATTTACGGGTCTGAATGATGTAAAAAACATAAATATACAGTATACTTGCCAACGAAACAATTCTCCATTAGAGACCAAATGACGTAGAAATTATTAATGTCTACAAAATGGTATCAATTAAGATCAATTCAAGTAAGGGTATGACGCATTCTAATTAAAATTGAGATCTATCGTAAGTTGCTTTGATAGAGGATAATGAAATCAGATATCTATATTTTAATTGAATTGATTAGGATTAGATTACCAAATTGTATCCAAATTTCTGCAAGTCATTTCAACGCCGTAAATAGGTTCCTTACATCATACCCATCAGAGAATAGTTCAATATAGAAAAGGTGTAGGTTAAAGTTTCATTAAAATTAAAAAGAAAAATTCTTTAAGGTGTACCGAACATCAATGAAAATTTGACGTCTCGCCTTAATTTTATTATACTCTTATACTTCATTTTGTATTAAAACCGCTCGTTTTGACGCTGTCGTGCTGAATGACCGAAATCGTTTCGCTGGAAAACTAACCACACGATATGTGCGACACCTATATATCATGAAAAGACAAGCGAAACTAATTTCACTCTAATTCACTACGTTCACTCGTTTGACATTATATTTATAAATTCTGCAGACTTAAAAACGGTTTCAAACATAATTCAACTGTACATTTTATCTAAGCTTGATAACATTTTCTGTCAACTTTCATAGGACAAATTTGTAGATAACAGGTATACAAAATGCTAGGAATTTTGATGTGTTGGTACACCAAAGTATAGGGGTCTACAGGGGAGGACAATGTCACATGTATTAATTTGACACTAACCAAGGTATAGGGGTTTACTTGGGGGATGTCACATGTATTAATTTGACACTAACCAAGGTATAGGGGTTTACTTGGGGAATGTCACATGTATTAATTTGACACTAAGCAAGGTATAGGGGTTTACTTGGGGGATGTCACATGTATTAATTTAACACTAAGCAAGATATAGGGGTTTACTTGGGGGATGTCACATGTATTAATTTGACACTAACCAAGTTATAGGGGTTTACTTGGGGAATGTCACATGTATTAATTTGACATTAACCAAGGTAAAGGGGTTTACTTGGGGGATGTCACATGTATTAATTTGACACTAACCAAGGTAAAGGGGTTTACTTGGGGGATGTCACATGTAATAATTTGACACTAACCAAGGTAAAGGGGTTTACTTGGGGGATGTCACATGTATTAATTTGACACTAACCACGGTATAGGGGTTTACTTGGGGGATGTCACATGTATTAATTTGACACTAACCACGGTATAGGGGTTTACTTGGGGATGTCACATGTATTAACTTGACACTAACCACGGTATAGGGGTTTACTTGGGAGATGTCACATGTATTAACTTGACACTAACCAAGGTATAGGAGTTTACTTGGGGCATGTCACATGTATTAACTTGACACTAACCACGGTATAGGGGTTTACTTGGGAGATGTCACATGTATTAAGTTGACACTAACCAAGATATAGGGGTTTACTTGGGGGATGTCACATGTATTAGTTTGACACTAACCAAGGTATAGGGGTTTACTTGGGGGATGTCACATGTATTAATTTGACACTAACCAAGGTAAAATGGTTTACTTGGGGATGTGACATGTATTAATTTGACACTAACCAAGGTAAAGGGATTTACTTGGGGGATGTCACATGTATTAATTTGACACTAACCACGGTATAGGGGTTTACTTGGGGGATGTCACATGTATTAATTTGACACTAACCACGGTATAGGGGTTTACTTGGGGGATGTCACATGTATTAACTTGACACTAACCACGGTATAGGGGTTTACTTGGGGGATGTCACATGTATTAGTTTGACACTAAGCAAGGTATAGGGGTTTACTTGGGGGATGTCACATGTATTAATTTGACACTAAGCAAGGTATAGGGGTTTACTTGGGGGATGTCACATGTATTAACTTGACACTAAGCAAACAAGTTTTTGATTTCACATTTACATGCTGGTGCTTGATACAAAAGTGAGCTGCAAAAACTATATTTCTAGCTTTCAGATTGAGCTGGTCGTGGATCAAAATCACTACTGTCAGCTTTCGAAGTCATTTTCCTCGCATTGTTTTCTATTTTTTTACGCGAAATACATTTCACTGCGTGTCTAAAAGTTAAACGCCGTCATCCACCAATTATATTGCAAACCAGGTAATACAGTAGAACTATACAAAATAGTAAAATCACAAAAATACTAAACTTTGAGGAAAATCAATTCGGAAAGTCTATAATCACATGGCAAAGTCAAATAAGAAAACGCATTAAAAACAAATGGACAAGAACTGTCATATTCCTGACTTTGTACAGGCATTTTCAAATGTAGAAAATGGTGGATTTAGTTATAGTCCATATCATAAGCAGACGACAACATATCAGTATTGAATGATTCGTTTTTACCATGACTACTGATAGTGGTTCGGCCTGGTGAAAACCGGAAATACAAAGTAGAACTAGATATGGGTGAAACTCCCTCTGATCTGTCATAAGGATGATTATAGTCCCACAAATATAGACTTGACAAACTGTGATGGTGAAGTGCAACATTAAGTTATGGCGCTGACTGTAAGACGCAAACAATGCCCCTTCCTGACCAGAAACATGCATGCTGGTCTATTTTTGTCGAGCCTTCGACTTTAGTCGAAAAAGCGAGACTAAGCGATCCTACATTCCGTCGTCGTCGGCGGCGTCCACAAATATTCACTCTGTGGTTAAAGTTTTCGAAAATTTTAATAAATTTCTCAAACTACACTGAATTTCTACCAAACTTGGACAGAAGCTTGTTTATGATCATAAGAAAGTATCCAGAAGTAAATTTTGTAAAAATAAAATTCCATTTTTTCCGTATTTTACTTATAAATGGACTTAGTTTTTCTGCGAGGAAACATTACATTCACTCTGTAGTTAAAGTTTTTAAAATTTTAATAACTTTCATAAACTATCCTTGATTTGTACCAAACTTGGACAGAAGCTTGTTTATGATCATAAGATAGTATCAAGAAGAAAATTTTGTAAAAATAAATTTCCACTTTTCCGTATTTTACTTATAAAATGGACTTAGTTTTTTTGCCAGAAACAAAACATTCACTCTGTGGTTTAAGTTTTTAAAATTTTTATAATGTTCTTAAAGTATCCTAGATTTCTACCAAACTTAGACAAAAGCTTGTTTCTGATCATAAGATATTATTCAGAAGTAAATTTAAAAAAAAAAAATCACTTTTTCCGTATTTTACTTATAAATAGACTTAGTTTTTCTTCCAGTTAACATTACATACAGTCTACAGTTAAAGTTTATAAAACATTTATTAGATTCATAAACTATCCTGGATTTTTTACCAAACTTGGAAGCTTCTTTCAATCAAAAGACAGTATCGAGTGGGAAATTTTTATTGATGTTTTTCCTCATTTTTGTTGAGTCTGCGATTAACAGCAAAAGTAGGTGAGACACTGGGTTCCGTGGAACCCTTACGAATTTTTTATTTACATTCTGCATGTCTACACATAAAGGACTGAATAATATCCAGGGAAAAGGTATCAACTTTTCAGTTTAAGTAGACACTAAGGTCAACTTCCAGGTATTGATTACATATTTTACAATCAGTATACTAAAATAATCTCATTTATTGCACTAGGGACACTTAATTGCGGAATAATGTTTTCAATCATTTTAGCAAGTGAGAAGGAATTACATGAAGTCCATTTTTTTTTATGCAGCTTGTACAAAAAATGATAATGTTCAAATAGTTTTGCAGTCGTCTATGTGAAAGTATTAAATGACTACAACTGTATTCATCATTCAGAATATTTTATGTTTGATATAATAAAAAAAAAACCACTTACGGTAATAACTTAGATATAGTTTTTTATTGTGTCATTTCTATTTTTCCCTGTCCTCGAGAACACCTTACTTTGTATGGTCAAGTGGATAACGTAAATTTTTTAAGGTGACCTGGAAAACGCGTTAAGTACATGTGATATTGTTTAGAGGAGGGAGTGTATCTCTCCGACATTGTCAGCATTCCTTCTTTGAAATTTGTAGAATTTCGCGAAATACTTAGAGGAAATAGATACCCACATGTGAAGGAATAAGACAAGAAAACTAATGAACCTGTGTGCATATATCTGGCCTTAAATATTTGTTAAGTTTTGCTATGAAATATAATATAATATGTACAGAATTAATATAAATCCTTCAAGTGTCTTATTTTTTAATAGTTCTCCCACGTCTCGTCCTTTCACAGCTCAGTACAAATTCCTCTTCCTCAAACGTCTCGCTAACTTTTTCATTGATCGTCATTGTATCAGTCTGAAGAGAGCTGATCAGCTTATTGTAAATCTCCTCATCTAATGTATATACAACCTGACCAGGTGACAAAGGAGGTATTACACTTTATAATATACAATTAAGTGGTATATTTCTTTATGAAATTCAAGGCCATCGTTCTCTTAATACAGAATCGCTTTGCACACTTTGTCAGTTTAAAAAAACACGTTCAGTGAGACTTCCGAGAGACAACTGGCCATCCAACATGACCGCCACCAAATCATTTTCATCATAAGTAGAGTCTAACACTGGTCCGGCGGCTTCATTTGAACTTTGCAATTGATCAATTGTGCGTGGTTCTGTAAGTGTCGGGTCTTCAGCTTTTTCGTTGATTCTAATGTCGGTAACAGACAGATCTATCGATGCATATACAATGTATAGGTGGGATATTGTTTTGGTACATGTTGAAAGGCAGCGTACCTGCATTAAACTTCGTTGTATTGGCTCTTACGCTTCGCTGTCGTACTCCTTTTCCATATCTCTCCCTAAATTCAAACAATAGTTTCACGTCTTCTTTAGAGACACTGGACGGCTTGTCACGTTAAAACTTTGGAAACTGTTCAAGGGATAAATACTGTTTAGGACTCTCATACCCTGACGTTTTCTTTGATGTGAAATAATGATATCCACAAAGCGATACTCTCTTAACACACTCAACGACACATCTGAGAAAATCCCTTGCACAGACAAGAACTGATGGTGTTTCTGTTTTTAACCGCAACATACTGTGCAATTGTTCATTAACTAACGTAAGAGCTGAGTTAATATCAACTTTCTCCAAGTATTTTGATTCTATACTAGTAATTTGTTCTGGAAGAGACTCCAGCATTGTTCGAAGCATATGAACTGACTGTATGTCTTGGAGACTGGTACGCCATGAGCAGTTAATTTTCAAATGTAAAAGTGCCTTGGCTTCAGATGTGCAGTTTTCAAAGAAACTTTCAACGTCTTTCAACTTAGAAATTGACATCCTGATATCATCGCTTTGACCACTTCCCAATATTTCGGTATGTACAGAAAATGACTTGTAAATATTACGGAGTACAGACAGATATTTGTGCATTGGTGACAAAGACGTTATAAGTCTGATATTTTTCGATCCAGGGTTTATAACAAACTGAGTGTTGCCTTCAGTACATATTCCTGATGGTTGCAATCTTTACCAAGACCATCCTCATTTCCTTCCTCTCCTTTCCCAGCGAACAAAACAACATCAGGTTGGTTAAGTGATACATTTTCAATGTCTTTGATCTTGTATAATGCTCTTTTCCCAACGTCAGAGTATATTAATTCAGTTACAACTATGGCAATTCCATGTGGTTGGTTGCAGATTTCGGTACCTGTTTTCAGAATCACAGAGACTGAGTTTGAATCCAATTCTAGGCGCAGAAACCAGCTGTATGATCGGCTAATTAGATACAGGAAGATGTGGTTTGAGTTCCAATGAGACAACTCTCCATCCAAATAACAATTTATAAAATTAAACCATTATAGGTCAATGTACAGATAGTTTGAACAGTAGGCTAGAAATGATCGGAAATGGCAGAAATGGTTTGGGAAATATAAATGTTGCCTTTTTCAAAGATTTGTACATTTATTAGAACATTTAGTATCCAGTTTTTTCGTTTTTTTTTACCTCTTTAATTTTTTTCTACATTAAAGTTCGTCTCCCTTTGATAGTTCTCCCTCCTTTCTCCCGCCCCCTTTCTCCCTGTCTCCCAATACCCTTTCCACCCCCTCAGAAATCTTATTTTACAACTTCCTTTTTATATTTACAGAATGCCATTAATATTTCTGTATAACATTTATTTAATGTTTTTCTAAGCAATCGGAAGAAAGTCAATGATGGCCGACTCCCGCTTCGCTGTCAGTTACAGAAATATAAACGTATCCTTCCATCAACAGCAGACGTAAATCCTCTATAGGATATAATTGAACGACATGTTTTATTACAAATCTTAATGCGTATATAATTGAATGTTTTGTTTTACTCAAGAAGAAATATTTATTATATAATTTGACAGTCAATCAGAATAAAACGGTTCTACTTTTATGATTTGTATTAAAACTTGACACGCGTGTCACATTACGACCTCACAATTTATTGTAATTCGTTACTAAGATTGTAAAAATTTTGTAGTGAATGATTTTCTTCAAAAAGTTTTAGTAAATTTAAGCCCTTGATACCAGAATTAAAAGCCTGAATATAACGTATATAAATATTCGAGATTACCAGTTTCCACGTTTTAAACCGATGTTTTAAGTAGAGATGAAAGTTCTTATAAATAATCGATTCTTGTACAAATTAATAATCATATACATCATGTACATCTTTCTCTTTAATAACACGAATCACACATTTATTATTATGTATATAAAATCAGTAACAAACGCAAGTCATACATTCCAATTACAAATACATTTTGTTCTTTATCGATGACATTGTGAACTATTCTGGACTTCAATGTACTTCATACATTACGGTGTTGGATGTAATACTATCTCTGTGTAATACGAGTAATATGAAGTTTGCTGTACTATTGAGTTCGATAAGTGTTGTATTAACAAGTTTGCCGTATTATTGAGTACTCCGTACACCACGATAAGTGTTGCACTAATAGGTTTACCGTACTATTGAGTTCTCCGTACACCACGATAAGTGTTGCACTAATAGGTTTACCGTACTATTGAGTTTTTGCGTACACCACAATAAGTGTTTCACTTACAATATGTGAAAAGAGGATGTGGTATGATTGCCAATGAGACAACTCTCTACAAGAGACCAAAATGAAACAGAAATTAACAACTATAGGTCACCGTTCGGCCTTCAACAATGAACGAAGTCCATATTGCATAGTCAGCTACAAAATACTCCGAAATGACAATGTAAAACAATTCAAACGAGAAAACTAACGGTCTAGTTTGCCATACACCGCGTATTCTAATATAAAACTTGGTTATCGTGCGCCTGGCAGACGTAGGTAATACTGGAAATCGTTATAACGAATATAAGTGGATTGTGCCTGGTTTAATAGCTACATCTAACATGTATGACAGTCGCATCAAATTCCATTACATTGAAAACGAGGCGCGATAAAAAAATAAAAAACAAACAAAAAAGAAACACACGGTATGATAGGTATAAATGTAAAAAATACAGCAGTCATTTTTGTTTTGATTTTAATCACTAAAAACAAACCATACAAATGTGTAACATAGAAGCACAAAATGGCATATAGACCAAGCATATTCGCAAAAATTATAGACAACCATACACAACTTTCCCATAGTACAATAACACAATGATGGGATGTATAAGTACAGATCCACGTCATATATGTAACAACGAAACATAACTAGAGCCTGTATCGCTCACCTTGGTCTATGCGCATAAACAAAGGACACAGATGGATTCATGACAACATTGTGTTTTGGTAATGGTGATGTGTTTGTAGATTTTACCTTACTGAACATTCTTGCTGCTTACAATTATCTCTTTCAAATGAACCTATGAATCTATCCCAGTAGTTTTTGTAAATCTTTTTTAAAAAAAATGACTATAAAGGGCAATAACTCCTTAAGAGGTCAATTGAGCATTTTGATTATGTTGACTTATTTGTAGGTTTTACTTTGCTGTATATTATTGCTGTTTACAGTTTATCCTATCTTTAATAATCTTCAAGATAAATAAGCAAATTTTTAAAGCTGCAAAATTTTTCATAAAATTACCAATTCAGGGACAGCAACCCAACAACAGGTTGCCCGATTGGTCTGAAAATTTCAGGGCAGATAGACCTTGACCTAACGAAAAAAAAAAAAAACATTTTGTCAAATTTGCTCTAAATGCACGTTCTGTGATTTTAGTCAAAAGTTACATTTTACCTCTAAGTTCTATTTTTAACTATGGCGGCCATATTGATTGGTTAGCCGGGTCACCGGACACATTTCTAAACAAGATACCTCAATGATGATTGTGGCCAAGTATGGGTAAATGTGGCACAGTAGTTTCAGACGAGAAGATCTTTGTAAAAGATTACAAAATTTTACGAAAAAATGACAAAAATTTACTATAAAGGGCAATCACTCGTTAAGGGGACAACAAACCGTTTTGATCATGCTGGCTTTTTTGTAGATCTTATTTTGCTGAACATTATTGCTGTATACAGTTTATCTCTATCTATAATAATACTTAAGATAATAACCAAAAACGGCAAAATTTCATTAAAATTACCAATTCAGGGGCAGCAATCCAGCAACAGGTCTACATTTTACCCCTATGTTCTATTTTTAGCCATGGTGGCTACATGGTTGGTTGGCCGGGTCGCATGATGATTGTGACCAAGTATGGTTAAATTTGGCCCAGTAGTTTCAGAGGAGATTTTTGTAAAAGTTAACGATGACAACGACGACGACAACGGACGACGGACGACGGACGCCAAGCGTTGAGAAAAGTTCATTTGGCCCTTCGTGCCAGGTGAGCAAAAAAAAAAACAAACATATACACAAAGCACATAACAAAAATGAGAGAAAAGCAACAAGCAAATGTTCGAAGTAACATCAAAAGGCATACAATAGACAAAGCATATGGACTACAATTCGCCGTGATATAATAGACAAGCATATGGACTACAATTCGCCGTGATATAATAGACAAGCATATGGACTACAATTCGCCGTGATATAATAGACAAGCATATGGACTACAATTCGCCGTGATACCGCAGTTACAGCTGAAGACGCGTATAGAAATGGTTACAATAAAATTAAAGCTTAAGTAAGACAAGCAATCAGATGAAAAGGTCATTTATTCGTTCAATAAGTTAGTTTTAAATATGTCTGCCCAATCTCATTGCCATAATCTCTTTACGTCTTATTGTAATCGGTACAATTTAGATGGAAATGTGATGTAGAAAAGTCAAGTCAAATGTAATATGATTTCGAAAAAGCTGAAGAATGATTTCCGTTTCTCAATAATTGATGGCAAAACTGTTATTGAATGAAGAGTTTAGTAAATGATCCTTGTTGGGGAGAATTAATTTGAAATTATTTGATGTGAGAGCAATAACAAGACTGAGACCGTAGAATCCAAAGGTTATTGTTTAGAACCAACCAGTAATAAATTGTTTCAAAGTCTACGCTTCGTTACAAGAATCTACCTCGAAAGCGATTTGAATTTAATAACACTATACAGTTCGACCATCTGTATAAAGACAGTTGGATATTCATGAGAATGGGTGTTGGCATTAGTGTTTCCTAAAGTTTTTTTTTCAAAGTGGTTCACATTCCAATGGATCTAACTGTGTTCTTTGTATTGCAGATTTATTTCTTTATGGTTATTGATCACAATAAATGGCAAAGTATAATAAAAGGCAAAAACAACCCCCTAAACAACCAACAATAATTGACAAACATTATGATCAGTACTTAAAGATATTCATGAACAAAAGGAATCGATTTTAAAACGACGTTCAACTGTCGTGTATTTCCTGAATTATTGTGTTAACGTTATCCGTAGCAAGACAGAAACTCTTGTGTATTTGCTGAAGTATTGTGTTATGCCCGCGTCACACTGTCCCGATTTTTACGCCGATGGCAACACGATTATGGAAATTTACAAAATTGGGACTGATCGTATCTAGATCGGGCTATTCGTAGTGCCATCTTTAACCATCGTAGAACCATCGGCCACTTTTTCTAGCCTTCGGGGACAACTTCGGGAAGGGTTCTAAATTTTTTAACATGTTAAAAAATCCCCGAAGGTGCGTCCGATGTTGAGGGTTCGTATTGAGTTCGTATCACCATCCTCACCATCGTAATGTCACCGGGAAAGCATCTTTGAACATCGTATTGCATTCGTATTTCCATCGTTTCCATCGGGCAGTTTTGACATTACGATGTCTACACGAATGAATCACGAAGCTACCCGAAGGTCTAACGATGGCAACACGACTTCGTAAAGACCTCGTAATCCCGTCGTGTTGCCATCGAATAAAAGTACGAAGGCGACAAGATGGAACTACGACGGCAATAAATCCAGCTAAATGTAAGTTAATTTTCGCGGTAAAATACATTTAAAGTGCCATGCGCGATATGCACTGGTCAGTCTAATACGACAGTTAAGAAAGGCGTTCACAAAACATGGAGCTCATATCATATAATTCTATGAGAACAAGAAAGGCGACAGCGTTGTTTTTATTAATCCAAATGGAACAAGAGGAGCATCTATTACAGGCTCAGGATTTACTTTTACAAGTAAAATTTTTTTTTTGTCAATTTTTCATATCAAGTTACATAATGAAAATCATAAACGCGCCTCGTACACCAACACTGCATGTACACGTATATAGGGAAACCAACTTTTTCTTCATTATTCTGATTTTTTATGTATCGTCTGAGTTGTTGTCACACGAATGTTTACTCCATAACCATTTTGTTTTCTATATGTCATATTTTGCCGCATTTATTGCTTTCCCCACATCCTTCCTTTTGTCTATATTATTATGATATTCTCCTGGAAAGAACTCTTTTTGAATAAAAAGGATCAACGAACCCATTACCTTACCTTTAAGATAGATCAGTCAACATAGGAATAATTATTGGTGATTATTCAGACTAGTGCACCTATTTTACAGTTCAAACAAGGCAATGCCGAGCGTGGCATCCCCTCGTTTGTAACATATTGGGGACAAATATGGACACTATATTTGTATATGACACATGCAGAAAATGGTAAATTAAATATGCATATTTGATACATAAACTATTTTTTTAGAAATCAACCAAAACATTCAGTAACTGGAAATACCTTTAATATTGTCTTTAGAACCAGCAGGTAAAAAAATGAGCAACCAATTTCCTGTGTATTATGCTATTTCAAGGAGAAAAAAACAAGTCCATCTGCATGACCTTGACCTTTTGCCTTGAACGTAAAAAATGCCAGATCATTACAAGGAGGAACAATAAATATACCAAATGTGGTTAAAATCTTTTGAAGCATATTGGTTTTAGAGTGTCCACAAGGGTGATATTGCCTTGTATTACAACTGCCACTGTGACCTTGACCTTTGAACTTTAAATTCAATAGCGCTTAAGATATTCGTAACAAGTAACACCATACCAAATTAAATGTACAATATAATATATATTCAATATTCATCAAACAATTTAAAACGCGTGAGGCCTTCGGCATATAATTTAAATGCATCGTAAGCTGTACACGACGTCTTTTAGACATCGTATGGCCATCGTGCCATCATCGTAATCCATCGTGTAGCCTTCGTAATCTATCGTGTAGCCTTCGTGATCCATCGTGTAGGCTTCGGCTGAGTTATGAAGCTTAAATACCCGTCTTCGGTTAAACTTCGTATGTCCATCTTTTGCTATCGTATATAATTTCGGCACCATCGTATAGACTTCGTTATTCATCGTACTTGCTTCGGTCACTTTTTGGTATTTTAACGAGATCGGGACCAACTTCGTACGAACTTACAATTTTCGCATTCGGGTGTCCATCGTATATAAAAATCGGGACAGTGTGACACGGGCATAAACGTTATCCGTTACGGTAGCACGACAGAAACTCGCTTATCCGTTATTGTTTCTCTAATGAGCCACTCTAATGAGCCACCCTTATGAGCCCTCTTAAAATGCTGTCACTTCATCAGTCTCACTCAGATAATTAAACACACCTTCTTGCATAATGTTCATGTTATATATTCATTTTTCACATTTAATTGCAACATAAACAATTTCTAAAATTGCCCCAAACATTAAGTCTGTCAAATTAAACCGAGTTGTGAAGTTCTTGAAGTAGAGACATGCAATTGTGAGATTAACATGTAATAAACATAAGATGTTCAACGAGACTTTAAAATAGGAAATTGTTTCCCATCCTATGACATCAATCCAGTTCTATTCTATGTCGAAAAACTGTAAAACACACTAGTGACACTTTGAGTAAAGTGTAATTAAAAAAAAGTCTCATTTTATATTTGATTTGAATTTTTTTTCTAAACTTAAGTCTATCATGTCTAAAAAGTTCCCCATGACAGCTCTTAAAATTTATGCAGGTAAACAATGTTTGCAATTTGTAGATTAATTCCCATCTGATTTCATTTGAAGTTATTTCAAACAGTTTCAATGAAGTTCTGCTAAATTCAATATCCGGTAATTTAAACAATATAGCTAATGAATTATCGTTTTAAAAAATCAATAGACGATATTTTAAATCTAATGCCAATGTATATTACATTATAAATTCGATGCAACCAATGCGCTTTAAGGGACCGTTCAATATTTATCAGATGGATGGGCCGGTGCAAAATGGGGCGAGACAAGCACTTTTTTTGTGGAAATATTTGGATGGGCAAGAACTTTTTTTTAAATATTTAGTGGATGGGCCAGAACATATTTTATAGGAAAAATTTTGTTATCACTTTTATTGGTTTGTAGGATATTTCTTTTGCGGGCACTCAAAACATGTCTCAACAAACTGGTAGCTTGGCTCATTTCTGTCAATTTTAAGGATTTAATTAAGGAATAAAAAGCTAGAATTTTCTGTTCAGACTATCTTTTAGATTATTTTGACCTTATAGAATACCAAATTGTTTAATAGTTTGGTGTATTGCTGTAAAATTTATGAATTTAATTAATAGGTAAGAAAAAAAAGCTCAAATTTTTAGATAAGGCTAAATTCAGATAGTAAACTTTAAATTTTTTTCTAACTTTTTCAAATCAACTTGGATTTTCCAAAAACTCTACAGCTATCTCATTTATATATTGATCTTATAGAAAGCCAGGTTGTTTGGTAGTTAGATGTATTGCTGTTAAATTTATAGATTTAATTAATAGGTAAGAAAAAAAAACTCAAATTTTAAGTTTAGGCTGAATCTAGATAGTCATCTTTAATTGTTCTTATAACTTTTTTAAATCAACATGGATTTTCATAAAACTCTACAGCTATTTTATTTATATATTGATCTTATAGAATGCCAGATTGATTGGTAGTTTGGTGTATTGCTGTCATTCTTATGGATTTAATAAAAAGGTTAAACAAAGCTCAAATTTTCAGTTTAGGCTAAATCCAGATAATCGTCTTTAATTTTTTTTATAACTTTTTTAAATCAACATGGATTTTCATAAAACTTAACAGCTATTTCATTTATATATTGATCTTACATAATGCCAAGTTGTTTGGTAGTTTGGTGTGATATTGTCATTCTTATGGATTTAATAAAAAGGTAAAGAAAAAGCTTAAATTTTCAGTTTTTTGTTATTTCAAGATAGTCATCTTTAATTTTTTTCATAACTTTTTCAAATCAACTTGCATTTTCATAAAACTCTACTGCTATATCATTTGTATATTGATCTTACTGAATGCCAGGCTGTTTAGTACTTTGTTTTTTTTTGCTGTCATTTAAAGGATTTAGTTAATAGGTTGAAAAAAGCTACAATTTTAAGTTTCGACTAAGTTCAGATGGTCACCTTTCATTTTTTTATAACTTTTTCAAATCAACTTAGATTATTTATATAACTGTACAGCTATCTCATTTATATATTCATCTTAAAGAATGCCAGGTTGTTTTATAGTTTGGTGTTAAGCTGTCAAATTTAGGGAATTAATTAATAGGAGAAAAAGGCTGCATCAAAGTCAAAAACATGTCTGCCTATATTTGCTTAAAAAGACCATAATAAATTTCTTTTTTGAAAAGGGACATTGATATTTGAACTATAAACATGTTCTGTTTTAGGACAATAATTAGTAATTCAGTATATGATAATATGTTTACTAGTCCAAGAGTTATTATCCCTTAATTTGAATTATTTCCTTTATTTTAAATCAATATTGTATTTGAGGCTGCACATATAAAATCAAATCTGTACATGTATATTCATACTGGTTTTAAAAATCAATAAAATGTATGGTTCTGATACACACATAGATATATACATATATAATTAACTAGCACATTTTAAATTTTGTATAAAGTCTATTCTTTGATTGTCATTTTTGATTGTCTTAGAGTTTTAGAGGGGCAAGGACTTTTTTATAGATTTTTTTAGATGGGCAAGGACTTTTTTTCACAATTTAAAAGGATGGGCAATAACTTTTTTAATAAAACAATGTTAAAAATGCACCGGCCCATCCATCTGATAAATATTGAACGGTCCCTAAGTTTCGATTAACCCGCATTCGAAGCGACCACGAACAGATGAAAGTCTAGTTATTTGAATACTTTTTAAAAAAAAGAAATATAAAGCCGCATTCACATAAGGTTTAGAACGTTAAATTTGAAATTGAGTTTGTTCTTAGTTACTTGTTGATTTTAAGAAAGGTAATTACCAACTGGTTCTACTCTTGTAAATCCATGAAGCAGCACAACAATAACGATAATAAAACGGCAAACTATTACTCGCTACGAGTCTATACCATGTACATGTTGTTATTGTAAGAATTAGCAGCAACATTTATCAAGTCTGCCCTACACTTTTAACATGAACTTTACTTTATAGAATAGTATCAAATTGATAAACAGATCGATGAAGATTTGATTAAGAGTTTGTCAGATGTACACTGTTAGCGTTGATATAAATTACAGCAATTGCAACCTCTGAACTGCAGTGTGATCTACTATTACTGAATTTCAATATGACTATAAAGAGATCCATGGATTGAGATATATTACAACAGAGTCAAAGTTCCTAAAATGAGTTTTTGCAATCTGTATTCACAAACTTGTTCGATTGCCAACACAATTCTTCATGAGCAATACATTGTTTTTTACTGGTTATAACGGGCACCCAAAATGATTAGTGTAAAACTATTCACATAGGAAAACCAGTTAACGCTCTAATTTATATAAAAAAGAATAAACACTTATGTGACCTACCAAATTATACTATCAACCGGGTAATAACATGAGCAACACGACGGGTGCCACATGTGGAGCAGGATCTTCTTACCCTACCGGAGCACCTGAGATCACCCCCAGTTTTTTTTTGGTAGGGTTTGTGTTTCTTAGTCTTTAGTTTTTCTCTATGTTGAGTCTAGTGTACTGTTATTTGTCTGGTTTTATTTTAGCCATGGCGTTGTCAGTTTATTTTTGATTTATGAGTTTGACTGTCCCTCTGGTATCTGTTGTCCCTCTTTTATGAACCACATCAACAAACGACAATTACTGAACATCAGGTCCTGACTTTGGACAGGTGCAAACAACTTTAGCGTGTTTAAACGTTATAACTGATACCAACCTTCATCCTTACCTAAAACATTAGTGTAACATCACATCAAAGAAAGACACACTATAAATATCAATTGAAATGGCTTAACGCAGTGTTCCTTTTGATGAATAAACTACAGATTGTTATCTGTGTTCTTTTTACTGCATACAACTTAGTCCGTGTTCACATTGACCTAAACTCTGTGTTGTTTTAGTGTTACTCACACATAAACTAAACATACTTACGTTCCTATTGGTAACCCTCAATGTTTACATGTAGTTTAAATCATGTTTGTCTACATACAGTCGACAGTCGATGTAGGCCTTGTGTAGGTTAAGTGTACACAAAACTAGGCATTCAGAACTTTAATTTTCCCATGTATATTTAAAAAAGAAACGATTTCTATATAAAATTGATACTTATAACACATACAGTTCTTTACAGAAATATTTGTCTAAACTTGATATATTTATTTGTTATAAAACAATTTACGTAGCCTTATTAACCTTTTATCAAGACTCAAACCATCATCATTGCCGTTCACATAACTCATTTGAAATGGTCATCCCGAATCGACTGGACGAACACACTGACAAAAATATTTGTATATACATTACTGAAAAAGGGTGAGGTTAATTGTTTGTTTGTGTAGTATCTCAGATTCGTTAAAATAAATAAAAAATAAAAAAAAATACATTACCCCCCCCCCCCCCCCTCCTTTTTGCTAAATCCTCCTTAGAGAAAAAAATACCATTTGAAACCAACAGAAAAGATAAAAATGTAGTGATCCTTAACATTCGAATTTTTTTTTACGTCTGTAAGCACGCTGATGCAGCCTACGTGTTTAATGCTTCATCGAGACATCTTTAAACTACTTCAAATCATCCAAAAATGACTTTCTTTAAGGAACAACCAATTTACTTTTAAAAAAAGGGGGGATGTTTTGAGTCAGATTTTTTTCACGCGCGAAAGTTTATATATTTTTTTATCGGTGGTACCAATTCAATATTTAACACTATAATGTATTGGGAAACTTTAGATTCAGAATATTTGTTTATTCTTATCATTTGTATCTATTATGAAAAAATCCCCCCCCCTCTTTTTTTGAAAGTCAAATGGTCGTTCCCTAACTGCTAGAAAAGTTGTTTGAAAATTTGAATTCGGTTCTACGTAATAAACATTTAAATGACATATAGTTTACAAGTGTTAACAAATCTTATGTACAGGTAGCTAAACAAGGTGTATAGATTTGAACAGGTTTAATGTGAAACTAGTGTACATTATATAAACCAAATGTGCTGTTGTCTGCTCTATGGTCGGGCTGTTGTCTCTTTGGCACATTCCCCATTTTCATTCTCAATTTTATGCTTACTGTACATGGCGTTTGGTGTGAACACGGCCTTAAATTGGTATGCGGGTTTCTTTTACTGAATACAATACATATTGGTATGTGTGTCTCTTTTGCCGAATAAAACAGATTGGTATGTGTGTCCCTTTTACTGAATACAACCTGGATTGGTGAGTGTTCCAACACTGAATAAAATTCCCGATGAAAAAGAAGTAAGAATGGAGGAAAAGACGGAATGAACATTCGGGAATAATTTTGTTTCATGAATGATTTGTTATGAACAAAAGTGAACAGCAGGTCTCCTCATTTACTCATTTAGTGTTATAGAATAGTGAATGGTCAAGTATCAGTCCAGCACTCCACTAAAAGAAAGAAATTAAATCAATCTTTAGTGTATATTTCATAACTGTAGAATATGTATAAATTTCAATAAGAAGAAAGTAAAAAACTGATTATGTTGTTAGAATACAAGTTTTCCAATCTGTGATTCATTGAATGCATTGACATAAAACAAGGCCCTTGTCTTTAAAATCATTAACCAAACAAGGACCTTTGTATCTGTCAAGGTTTCAGTAAGTGTTAATGGATTGATCAAGCAGATTATGTTCGGTGTGAATGTTCTAGTGAATACTATTGTCAGAGTTTAATTTGATTATTACTTTATGTACTGCCCATCAGATATTCTCGGCTTCAGGTGATTGCATTGTAATCTACAATTCCCAGTTGTCACTGGACAGAACTATGTATCTGAATTGTCGCTGCGCTTTAATAATATGACTTTCAGATCAGATCATTTCAAATTAAGTTCCAGGCGACAGAGATCATTACGCGAGCTTCGCATTCAATTACAATTTTGTCGTTAATTATTAAGAAACGGAAACTATTCTCCTTCCATTACAAAACAACAATGTCTTCTGCTTGATATTTCACCACCACGTTCCTATCTGAATTGTAAATATATATAAAGCAATGTATAGGACATGAGGTGATTACGGAAATACGATAGAGATATGATCAGATGATTAGACGAATGTTACACAAAGAGACAATACTTCTTTCATTGCAGAATCCCACATATTGTTTTATCCCAGGTATTCTATTGTAATAGCAGCAAGACTTACAACTGTTGGTATTGTTATAAATCCAACTACTATTTCGTGTAATTGATATCCATATTACAATGTTGCCATTTTTTCCTGAAATTTCTTGCAACAAGTCAGGAATATGGCAGTTTTTAAAAAAATAGTCCGTATCTATGAATGTTGTCGTTTGATTGCGATGTAGTTCAGTGTTTCTGTTGTTCTGCTGTTTTCCTCTTATTGTTAATGTGTTTCCCTTGACTGTAGTTTGTAACCAGATTTGTTTTCGCCGAATCGAGTTATGATAATTGAACAGCGTTATACTACTGTCGCCTTTATTTACTTCCTTTTTATCTTGGAATTATATCAGAAAAAAAATGGTACTTCGTAGGTAGGTGCGTAATTTAATACTTATAGTATCCGAAAGTTCCATGCAGACGCGACATGCTGAGTTACTGGACTAGCGATACCATAGGGGACTAATAGTCAAGTCAATTGAGGTATTTACCCTGTGGTGACAATAATATTAATGGGTATAATAAAACTTCACCAAATGCTTATTTGGACAAATGGAAATTATTTAAAACAAATCATTTTAAACAAAGATACTTGACGAAACGTGCGTCTGGCGAAAAAACAAAATGTTGATAATCGTATACATGATGAGTTTATTTCCTACTTACTCAGTGAATGTATAATAGGCGAGCAATTATAGTTCACAGTACATCTTGATCATTTAAGCATGAAATGATTACCTTGAAAAAAGTCTATTAAACTAGTGCCTATTTTACGCTTATTGTTATATTGAAATAATCACTTTCTCTTCCTAGGACAGTTTGTCTCTTCATTTGTTCTGGCCGATGTCAAAACCAATTGATTACACAATTCCTACTTGTCAAATACTGCAAACCATTTGTCGTTGATAGAAGTATTATTTGCCTCAATTAAACTATTATTACGGAAATAAGCTCTACGTGTCATCTCTTCTCTTCAAACATAGTCTGACATTTAATCGGTAATATTAGAAAATCACTGATCGGATGTAAAGAGTTTGATTGATGTATTAAGTGGACAAATAACAGAAACACGTCTTGTATGGACACGAGCCCGTCAACGCTTGGATTAAAATAAAGAATAAAAAGTTAGGAAAACATTGCACTGTTAATAGCAAGAATTTGTATAGAAAGAATCCTTGTTAATAGGAAATACAAAGTGTAGATAATTTCACAAAATACAATGACCATGTCAATAGCATAAAACATGATTAAGTCTACCGATTGAACACGGTCTTAAATTATAAATAGGAAGAACTAAGTTTGTAGACATTTATACAAATAAATTTTATAGATGTCAAAATGACAAATTTTTGTCTTTTTTTAGGGCATTATAAAAACGATTAAGTTGTACTTAACACGACAGGGAGATAACTCTGTAAAAGTCAGCTAAATGTTTTAATCACGTTGTATTGTTATATTAAGCTTCTTAATGATCGAAATTAGTGTTTGTCAGACTGCTATATAACCAATGGAATTTTTCCTTATCACCTTAAATGAAAGGGTGTAGCCAACATAAATAAAATGTAAACAAAATATAGTGATGGCGTTGAGGAAGGTAAAAGTAAACGACAATATGTAGAACCTTTATAATAGTAAGGTTACATAAATAGTGTCCATAGATGATGCATTTAAAGACGGAATGTATAATATGATTCAAATATAACTTGGGAACAAATTTAAATTAATACATGCATAATATTTTTTTCTTCATCAATACAGAATATCAAAAGGCGTTGATGAACCGACGACTTATATTTCATATAATTCATTCAAATTACTTCGATTTCATATGCAATTATATTTGCCGAAATTCCCCAAAGATTATTGGACCGTTATTTGATGATACGGTTTTCTATTTCAAAGTCGGTAATTTGTTTGTGGTCGTTAATATGTTTCTAATTTGATTTTACTAATATTGTGCAACTCAAATTAAAATTAATTGTAGAACTTATTTTAGGTTTTATTAAATTTGCCTCAGTAGGGATAATTAACAGTAACAAATTAAACACGCATAAAAGAGATAAATGATAAAGAATCAAGTATCATGTTGTCATTTTCCAGCTTGACAATAAATACCTTATGAGTAAACATGAGACAAAATATGCCATAGGAACTTAAAATAAATACCTTATGAGTAAACAAGAGACGAAATATGCCATAGGAACTTAAAATTTACATGTACCAATTACACTTAATGTGTACATTTGGTTTTAAAAACCATTTGATATCATGTATGTATACTTCTGATTACAAAGACCTACAATGTGGCATAACTCACACAGTACTATAATGTTTACATGTTTTGGGTTGGGTCTGTTGTATTTCACTTAGTTTATAAATTTGTTTTGCAATCATTTCATTTAGAAGTTTGAAAATTATTTTAGGTGTCACGGTATAATTTTCTGAGCCATTGAGTAATGGTAGACTGTAGAACTTTCACCACTTTCTAACACTACCAAAGAACCTACATACATATTTACTCAAAACACCTTCATTGTTATATTCACAAATTCATGTGAATGATGACATTATACTTCATCTGTCATCTTTGTTTCAGGCCACTAATGATTTTAGGTCTATTAACACGGTGCACCTCTCCTTGGCAAACAATTCTTTTTATCATATGAGTTGGAGTTCCTTAAGGCACTTGTTCTCTCCATACATATAATTAATGACGCATACCAAGAATTCGACATCAGCGGTTATCGCAGTACCAAAATCTTTTTAAAAACTAGACGAACTTAATTTAGAATTTGTCAATTTCCCCCCACCTTAGTAAAATATATCAACTCCACCTGCACATGCGATATACATTTCTAAACCCATTCGATATTCAAGAGCTTGCAGCTGCTAATCAGACTTTATAAAACGCCACCAGAATCATAGCAAAAGTTTAATGACCAAGGGTTATGTCAACAAATGTCTCATCTTTTTTTTTAAAGTTCATTGGACGGTACTAAGACCTTGTTGATAAAAAAGTAAAATTAACAAAAATACTGAACTCCAAGGAAAATCAAAACCGAATGTCTGTTATCAAATGTGCAATCATAAGCTCAAACACCTAAAACGAATAAATATTGAACTGCCTTAATTATGAATTAGTATAAGCATTTTCTAAGGTAGAAAATGGTGAATTAAACCTGGTTTTTTGCTAGCCAATAACCTCACTTGTATTGGGGTCGCATAAAATTTCATCATATTGACAACAATGCGTACTTAAAATAAACAAATATAATACGTAAAAATGTATTTTTACACATTTGCTTTCAACATAAGAAAATGCCTGTACCAGGTCAGGAATATGATAGTTGTTTTTAATTTTGCCAATTTTGTAGGGACTTTTTTTAACTTTCTTTTGAAGATTTGTTTATTGTTTTATTTGAAGTAAATACATACTAAAAAAAAAATATGCAAAATTATTTCATAGTTTTTAAAGTTTAAACTGGATTCATATCTCGGCTAGTGAAAAAGTTTCCATCAGATGCTGAAAAACTGAAAGAAACTTTCGCCGAAAATAGATACATAATGCTATTTTAATTGCTTTCATTCACTTCGTTGAACTCTTTTGTCTCATTGTCAATCACATCAACCATTTTAAACCATACATTGTAATGCTTTTGACTTATTAATCTCCATGTCTCTTTTTTATATGTACAATGCATTGTAATAATTATTACTTTATCTCCCTATCTATATTTCAAATGTACTCAAGTTTATTCAGTATTCCAGTCTTTCCCTTTCACAATGTACTGCTCCTTATCTCACCCATTTATCATAAATTGTGCTGATTTTTACTGAATCTCTCTGTCTCTTTTTTATATGTACTGATTTATTATAGGATAAAAACACATTTTTTTTCTAGAGGTTATTGATGTGTAAACCGGGGCTCTTACTCACAAACTCAACATAAAAGTCCTTCGGACTTTTATTCAGTTTGTGAGTTAATCGCCCCGGTTTACAGGATTAAACACATTTTTTCTAGAGGTTATTGATGTGTAAACCGGGGCGATTAACTCACAAACTGAATAAAAGTCCGAAGGACTTTTATGTTGAGTTTGTTAGTAAGAGCCCCGGTTTACACATCAATAACCTCTAGAAAAAATGTGTTTTCGGACTTTTATTCAGTTTGTGAGTTAATCGCCCCGGTTTACACATCAATAACCTCTAGAAAAAAATGTGTTTAATCCTTATAATTCTTCAGCCAAACATTTGTGATATTTAATAAACATTTAGTTTGTTGATGGCTTCTAAATTTATTTACCATCAAAAACACAATGGCAAGTCGTAACTAAGGAGTACGCCGCCACCTTGACATTCTAAAAACCATAAATGTCCTAAAATACAACGGAATCTTAAATGAATTCACCTACCTCAAAAACTTCATTTTAATTAAATGTTATACGAATTCGAAGCGTACACGTAACGAAATAATGTTTCCCTTGAAAATTTCCATTCGTATGACGTCGTGTTTTGCCATGACGTAAATTCGCCAAATCCATCATGAAATTTCGCGGAATTTTATTAAATTTTATATTTATACATTTTCAAAGCTTTAGTGCTTTAAATTTATTTCTTTTTTGTTGTTGTTATATATGCACTAGAATAGTCACAACTGTTCTGCAATTGTTTTTAAATTACAATTTGCTGAAAATCCCGGGATCACTGCAAGCTTGTGTATCGCGCATGAATAGATTACAAAAGTAGTTTCGGAAACATGGTTTATCGAAGTGTAAATTTAGAGAAAAATTCTAATTGACCAATCCAATTCAAGTATTTATAGATATGCAAATCATATAAGAATTATACGCAATTGCTCAGTCTCTCTCTTACAATGTTTTGTACTGATTTTCACTCAATCTATTAGTCTCTCTCTTCAACAATGTATTGTACTGATTATTACTCAAACTTCTAGTCTCTTACTTTTTCAATGTATTGTACTGATTTCTACCTTACCTCCATCTTTATCTTTGATGTACAATGTATTGAACAATGTATTTAAAATGCTTGTGTTTTTTGATAGATGTTTTTGTGTTCTGTTAAATTGTTCCTTTTAGAATTGTTATACGATGATGACTGATGTACCCATATTTTGACTATTTTATTTATTGTGTCTATTAACACTTTCACTAAAATGAATTTGGCTGGTTTAATTTTCATAAAATTTTGACAAAATATTTACTTTGACCCTTTAACAAAAATATAAAAATTTCAAAAATTTTGAACCAACAGTTTTGTCCGAAGAATTACACTGGTTATATAGTAGTTTGACAAACACCCATTTTGATCGTTGAGAAGCTTATTATTCCCTTTACAACACAACGTAATTAAAACGTTAAGCTGATTTTACAGAGTTGTCTCCCTGTAGTTTTAGGTACCACCTTAAGTTAGCACATCAATGTAAATATAACGGAATTTGATGAGACTGTCATCTAAGTGAGAGGGTTAGCGCTATAAAACCAGGTTTAATCTACCATTTTCTAGCTACATTTGAAAATGCCTGTACCAAGTCAGGAATATGACAGTTCTTGTCCATTCTTTTTTTTATGCGTTTTGTTATTTGATTTTGCCATGTGATTATGGACTTTCCGAATTGATTTTCCTCTAAGTTCAGTATTTTTGTGATTTTACCTTTTTGAACTTATTTTTACTTTATCTCCCATTCTCTTCCTTTGAAATTGTACTATACTGAAGATTACTAAAGCTTATTGTCTCCTCCGATAACAATGTATTAAATTGTTTACCCTCAATCTTCCTTTACCATAAATTTTAGAGATTTATCCTCAATCTCCCTTTACCATATTTATTACTGATTTTCCCGCAATCTCCCTTACCATATATTGACCTGATTTTCCCGCAATTTTCCTTCACCATATATTTTACTGATTTTCCCGCAATTTCTCTTTACCATAGATTGAATTGATTTTTCCCCAATCTCCCTTTACCATGGATTGAGCTGATTTTTTACCGCCATTTTCCTTTACCATATATTTTACTGATTTTCCCGCAATCTCCCTTTACCGTGTATTGAACTGATTTTCCTGCAATCTCCCTTTAACGTGTATTGAACTGATTTTCTTGTAATCTCCCTTTACCATAGATTGAACTGATTTTCCCGCAATCTCCCTTTACCGTGTATTGAACTGATTTTCCCGCAATCTCCCTTTACCGTGTATTGAACTAATTTTCCTGCAATCTCCCTTTACCGTGTATTGAACTGATTTTCTTGCAATCTCCCTTTACCATAGATTGAATTGATTTTCCTGCAATCTCCCTTTACCATAGATTGAACTGATTTTCCCGACATTTTCCTCTACCATATATTTTACTGATTTTCCCGCAATCTCCCTTTACCGTGTATTGAACTGATTTTCCTGCAATCTCCATTTACCGTGTATTGAACTGATTTTCCCGCAATCTCCCTTTACCGTGTATTGAACTGATTTTCCTGCAATCTCTCTTTACCGTGCATTGAACTGATTTTCTCGCAATCTCCCTTTACCATATATTTTACTGCTTTTCCCGCAATCTCCCTGTACCATATATTGAACTGATTTTTCCGCAATTTTCCTTTACCATATATTTTACTGATTTTCCCGCAATCTCCCTTTGCCATAGATTGAAGAGATTTTTCCGCAATCTCCCTTTACCGTGTATTGAACTGATTTTCCCGCCATCTCTCTTTACCATAGATTGCACTGATTTTCCCGCAATCTCCCTTTACTATATATTGACTTGATTTTCACGCATTTTCCTTTACCGTATACAAATGTATTTTACTGATTTTCCCGCAATCTCCCTTTACCGTGTATTGAACTGATTTTCCCGCAATCTCCTTTTACCATAGATTGAATTGATTTTCCCGAAATCTTCCTTTACCGTGTATTGAACTGATTTTCCTGCAATCTCCCTCTACCATATATTGATCCGATTATAACTCAATATGACTATTATAGACTCTATCATGACCATTCCTTTTCCGTACACAAAAAAAGTTTTCCCATCAAGGTTAGAGCATTCAACTTCAGCTCATCAAAACAGATAACACTAAAACATGCCTTTATATCATTGCTTTCACTTAAACGTGGAAAAGTAATTGTTCCCATGGAGGCTGCAGCAAAAAGCTGTTAAGCGTGGAATTATACTTCTAAAATGGGATTAGTTTAATTTTATTTGCCAATGTATCGATAATATCAAGGTTCTTGATTTCGACGCACCTTCCAATAATATTCATTCGGAAATATATATCTTTTACAGTTATGATATTTGTTTTAGTGAGAGTTGTCTACATATTCAATTATATTAATGTCCTATTTCTTTCACTGTTTTGTGTCATTTTAGTCTCTTGTGGAGAGTTGTCTCATTGTCAATCATACCATATCACTTTTTTGTATATCTGTGTTCATTTATCAATGTCTATACCAAATCAAACGCTTAAGGATTTCTTTCGCGATTAAATGTAAAGTCATTCTACAGTAAAGTAATATGGAAGTCTTTCATTCAAATATATAAAAGCAGACATATTATTTTCGCATTACGTATAACATTTACAGATCAATTTATATGAATACAATCGGATTGCAAGGAATTGAAAACGCATTTGATTGTACTTAATTCACTTAATTCACAGAGCCGTCGTTCAAATTTCAATCTTCGCCAAAACCTCGGATATCATCGAATCTAATTCTGCATCTAAATTACTGGTATTTATCGTGTCTTTTTTTATTTGTTAATAAAAACAATAAATACTATTACTATTAAAATGATAATATAATTGGTATTTGTATTATTATAATAATAATTATCATTATCATAACAATTATTGTTATTTTTCTATTATTATCAATATCTTTTTTAAAAATTATTATAATTATTTTGTTATTATAACTACATGTATTGCTATTGTTATTATTATCATTATTATTATTATTGGTATTCATACTATTGATATTGTTATTATTATTAATATTATTATTGTTATTCAGATAAATCTGGTTAATTGAAGAAAAAAAATGTTCACTATCAGTGATAATTTACATGACGGCTTATAATGCCCCTGGCCACCTTTTAATTTGTTTTGTAGTTTTTCAAAGAATAGTTCTCGTGTTCCATGATATTACTTTTGTTGTCTTACTTTTTAGATAACTGAAGTTACTCACACGAATATATTTATATTAATGAGGAATGGAGTGACGGGCATACATCCAAATCAAAGATACTAAGATGAATCTTTTTAAATGTTGTTTTAGAATCATTTTCATTTCGAAATAACACATATGTCTTTTTGGGTGCCCTTTAGCTTGCTGTTCGGTACGAGCTTATGCTCCTTGTTGATGACCGTACTTGACCTACAATGGTTTACTTTTACAAAGTGTGACTTGGATGGAGAGTTCTTCTAATATACATTGTCTATATCTAAACAACGATAAAAGCGATAGATGCAATAGTTATCCCATAAAATGAACATAAAAAGATCATCATACTTGAGGAAGGAGGATTGTATATAAAAAAAACTTAGAAATTATCAAGAATTTTCAAAATCAACATATAAGCTGCGTCGGATAGAAATCGAGCTTATTCACGTATTCATGTCCATTCTTAATTTTTGAACAGTTAAATACGAAATTAGAGACGAATTTTGGTCTTTTTTGTAGTTTTCTTATATCAGCTCAATTTTCAAGCATTTATTATTATAGACTGTGCATGGAGAAATAGGTTAACAGATGTATGGATATTCTTTCGAACTAGGTCGAATAATATCTGACGCAGCTATTATTAAATACTGAAATATTATTTCAGCTGGATTATTTGTAAAACCATTGAAAAATAAATTGCTGTTAACAATTACAAAGTTGAAAAATGTCATACTCGCGTAGACTTAATTTGTACAGATCGAATAATCTATCACAACATGATACGAACAGAGAAAACTAAAACTTCTTTTGTCGCATCGAATCAAAGAAATTGTGAAGAATAGATAGTCTGAAGTCCTTTGAATTTTTATTTGAAACGATTTCTGTTGAACAAACAGGACTGGCTTTCTTCTAAACAGACTTAATTTCTATTGACATAATTTAGTCTTTGAAGATGATTATGTCTTTCAGTTCAAACCGAATTGATTCTGTGAGTTGAATTCTCTCTATCATTAAAGGCTGTTACCTATCAGGTATGGACAGATATGACAATTTTTAATAACCAATCTTGTTATATATCAGGTATGGACAGATATGACCATTTTTAATAACCAATCTTGTTAAATATCAGGTAAAGACAGACATGTCCATTTTTAATAACCAATCCATCAGGTATGGACAGATATGACCATATTTTGATAACCACTCTTGTTAAATATCAGGTATGGACAGATATGACCATATTTTGATAATCAATCTTGTTAAATATCAGGTACGGACAGATATAACCATTTTAATTACCAATCTTGATAATATAAGGTATGGACAGATATGACCATTTTTAATAACAAATCTTGTTTAATATCAGGTATGGACAGATATGACCATTTTTAATAACCAACCTTGTTAAATATCAGGTTTGGACAGATAGGACCATTTTTAATTACCAATCTTGATAAATATCAGGTATGGACAGATATGACCATTTTTTAATAACCAATCTTGTTAAATATCAGGTATGGACAGATATGACCATTTTTTTAATAACCAATCTTGATAAATATCAGGTATGGACAGATATGACCATTTTTTAATAACCAATCTTGTTAAATATCAGGTATGGACAGATATGACAATTTTTTTAATAACCAATCTTGCAGTCGCAGGACTTCAAATATTTGGGTAGATTTTAAAAACATATATAAGTAAGCAATGCATGTGGTTATTGTGATTTTTACTTTTTCTTGTACAGTCTTTAAACAAACATAACACAGAAATATCATGGAAACCTTTCTGTTACCTTTTATTTAAGTCCATTGTTTTAGAGCAATTACCAAATCACAAATACATAATATAAACCAATAGAAATAACAGTTATGGTTATACATTATTTAAAAAAAAATTACATGCACTAATCTGTCTAGACATATTTCTTACGATATTGTATATTACGGGTATTATTGATAAGAGGATTCTATGCTCTAGATTAGTTACGATATTGGTTAGACAAAAGTAATATGACAGGTATTATTGATAAGGGATTTCCATTCTCTAGATGAATGACAACCTATGACAGATTTTATCTCCCAATCAATCAGAAACCTTATAGAACGTCTTGTTAATTGAAGAGTTGATGGGATGATAACATTCATCATAGTAAAACAAATCCTTTCTTGTAATGGTCGAGTAACTATTTGCATCGAACGGATACTCCATATTATGGACATGTTTAACAGTAATTCGTTTGTGAGTAATATGTATGACAAAGGGCATGTGGACCCCTAAGTCGCTGATGTTAAAGGGGAAAATATCTTTAAATTCATTTAGTTCGGCTTGACTTACCTGCTGTAATTGAATCGGATGGGTTGAAACAAAACGTTAAACCGACAATGATGAACTTAGCTTCCAAATTGTGCAGTTTAATTTTTATGTAGCAACATTCCATCAATGCCTCTATGTGAAAAATATATTTTCTAGCTAAAACGATAGTCTACGCCTTAAATTTTTCTATCATATTTTCATTGGTAGAGGTTAGTTGCTTGCAAAGTAGCTATCAAACTAAAAGTTCAAATGTTAAACTTAAAAATATTACATGTACGTATGCCATCAGTGTTCAATCTTAATAGATTGTCACAAAAGGGCGACGGATATGTGGTAAAAAGTAAAATCACAAAAATACTGAACTTAGTGGTAATTGTTGTATCCACAATATTGTCCTCTAATCCTCGAAAATTGCACAAAAGATTGCTTAGGACGTGAATAATGTCAACATACTCGATCTCAACCCGAATGAATTTTAAGTAAAAGTAAAATCACAAAAATACTGAACCCCGGGGAAATTAAAAACGGAAATGCCTTAATCATATAGTAAATTCAAATGATAAAATACATCAAACAAATGGACAAAAACTGTCATATTTCTGACTTGGTACAGTCATTTCTAAATGTAGAAAATGGTGGATTGAACCTGGTTTTATAGCGCTACACCTCTCACTTGTACGACAGCTGCACCAATTTCCATTATATTGACAATGATGCATGAACAAAATATCACAAATAGGGGTACAAAAACAACACGGACCGCACCAAAACTAGGAATAATTTCCTATGCTACGGAAGGGGAAGCAAATCCGGCTCCAAATGAGCCACCCAAGCTTGCTCGTGTTGTTTCAAAGCCGGTTAATAGTATAATTCTTAAGTTTAGACACTTAGTTGGTTCCTTGCATACACTTTTTCACAATTCATTCAAATTCAGTGATATAATATCAGCGTGTTGAGGTGTATTTAGAAGGTACATGTTGATGGTATACTGTCGACTGTTTATGTTTTAAATGATTCTGGAAGGGGTACCAAAAAGCCTGTCAGATGTTGAACAAGATCGGCCTCCCGTCCGGAACACCCCAGGTTATCCCCGGTTAATGATTGTGTTTGTGTTGTTCAGTGTTTACTTTTATATGTAGTAATTTGTGTTGTTTTTGTCTTTGTTTTGCTATGGCGTTATCAGTTTATTTTCGAATTATATGTTTAAACGTTCCTTTTAGAATCTTTTTGATATTATCGCTTTAACATGGCTCGGTATTTACTGATACCGCCATTATGTTATTGTTTTATTGTCATGTCTTTGTATTTTAATTTCTGTTCATTTGCTCTGTCTATAGAGTTTCTATTTTGTTTTTCTCTGTTCACATAATTCGCTTGTTTTTGTAGTAATTAAGGTTATAGCAATGGTCATAGTGTTGACTGCTGTTCCCTAACTTTTTGACATTTTGCGAACTTTATGAGACTGTCTTATAAAAGAGGGACGAAAGATACCAAAGGGACAGTCAAACTCGTAAATCTAAAACAAACTGACAACGCCATGGCTAAAAATGAAAAAGACAAACAAAAAACAGCACACATGACACAACAAAGAAAACTAAAGAATAAACAACACGAACCCCCAAAAAACTAGGGGTGATCTCAGGTGCTCCGGAAGGGTAAGCAGATCCTGCTCCACATGTGGCACCCGTCGTGTTGCTTTGGTGGGGTTCGTGTTGTTTATTCTTTAGTTTTCTATGTTGTGTCATGTGCACTATTGTTTGTCTGTTTGTTCTTTTCATTTTTAGCCATGGCGTTGTCAGTATATTTTCGATTTATGAGTTTGACTGTCTCTCTGGTGTCTTTCGTCCCTCTTTTAGCCATGGCGTTGTCAGTTTATTTTCGATTTATGAGTTTGACTGTCCCTCTGGTATCTTTCGTCCCTCTTTTAGCTGACGTTTTGGTGTTTCTTTGTTACATATGGCCCTGTCACTGTGTGAATGTGCTTTGGTAACTTTTTTATTTTTGTTTTTCATTTTGCTTATGTGCTTTGTCTTCATGCTTTTTTGTTTTTCTTTGTTTATTTTATATTGATTAAGATTATAACACAATGTTGCATTCAGTTTCCAAATTATTGCGACTGTCCGACAAGTTAGATGTTTAGCTAGGTATAAAACCAGGTTAAAACTACCATTTTCGAAACAAGGAAATGCCAGTACAAAGTCAGGAAGATGACAGTTGTTTACTTTGTTTGATGTGTCTGGACTTTTTTTTAAATTATTTATTTTGTTATTCAACTTTGAAGAGCATCGATATAAAAATGTCTAAAATGAAATACCTACATTACTTTGCTACAATATATCAAACAAATCTGCAAACCTTCACGGCATTGTTATAAACCATTAGATTACTGATACAGTTGTAGTATAACATTGAATTAATATGAAGAAGTAATCTACAATACTTGTATGACATAATACAACTTCTGGATCTAGAATTAGTTCTTTTCAAATCGAACACAAAAAAGAGAATGATTAATGTTGTTCGGAAAACTAAAATTACCACATCAACAGATTAAGTTTGACAAATCTTGAAGTTGTTATCATACCCTGACAATTCATCTTTGTCTTGGTACCAATGGGATAAGATTTTGTGATTAGTTTTGAGAATTTAATGTTCATAGTATCTCATCAATCTGTCATTCTTTTGAATGGAGATCAAACTTTGTATAATAAAACGTAAAGTCACCTTATCTTGTTGTACTTCAGGACAAAACATTGGCGAAGAGTCATTTACACAAAATGTATACAGGTTGTTGGTGCATCGTTTGAGCACGAGGAAGCGCAGATATGAAGGTCAAAGTCTTTTTAATACATATGCGGGATTGTCCTGAGAGAAAAAGACGGAACAATCTAAAGTCAACTTTAGTCCCTCTGGTATCTTTCGTCCCTCTTTTACCCATGTGTTTTGAAGCCTTATAGTATAAAAAAGATGTAGTATTGTCAATGTGACAACTCTCAACAAGAGACCAGATGACACAGAAACTAACAACTATAGGTCACCGTACGGCCTTCAACAATGTTTATTAGATAAATTGCACAAAACATGAGAAAGAAATGATATTATGTAGAAATGTTTAAGAGAAGACTGAACGAAAGTTCTAAACGTCAACACGCCATACAATATAATTACAATATAAAAATGAAGAATTTTGTAGAGTTAAATGTCAACCCTAGTAAAATATAATTTTTATTTAACGTATCTTAATTTTTAATGTATGAACGTGTTAAGGAATCTTTTTTTCTCTTCAAGGTGGTACAGAACACTCAACGGATATAAATCTATAAAAATAATCAGCTGAATCTTTAAATCATTTACTATTAGTATCGAGAAATTAAAAGCTTCTCAATGATCAAAAGCTTTTGTCAACTTCAAAATATCCAATCAAATTAGTACTGTAAATTATGTAGTTCTGGTATCTTTCGTCCTCTTTCAATTAAATATTTTGTACAAATTTGATAAAAATTGATAAAAATTGAACGAGCTAAATCTATTTTAGTCAAAGTATTAAGAACTCCCCTCCAAGGAAAATTTAAAAAGTCCCGAATCAAATGGCTAAATCAAAAGCTCTAACACTTCAAACGAATGGATGTCAATTGTCATATTCAGGACTATGTATAGGCATTTATTTTCCTGTAGAAATTGGTGGATTAAACTTGGTTGGTTTTTATAACTAGCTAAACCTCTCACATGAATGACAGTCGCATGAAATTAGATGTGTGAACAAAACAAACAGACACAATAGGTTTAAATGTCAAAAATACAGCAGTAAACATTGCATCTTTATCTTAATTACTTCATTGTACTTTAAAACAAGAAATATATATAAAAAAACATTCACCGAGGCACAATTACATAAGATTAGAATGAGCAGAGCCACGTCATTGTGACAAAGCAATAATGAAAGGCATATATATAGACAAATATATATAGTTATCAAAGGTACCAGGATTATAATTTAACACGCCAGATGCTCGTTTCGTCTACATAAGACTAATCAGTGACGCTCAGATCAAAAAAGGTTTTAAAGCCAAAACAAGTACAAAGATGAAGAGCATTAATATTGAGGGCCCAAAATTCCAAAAACGTTGTGCCAAATACGGCTAATGTACATTGTAATCTATTCCTGGGATAAGAAAATCCTTAGTTTGTAGAAAAATTTAAAGTTTTGTAACAGGAAATTTATCAAAATGACCATATAATTGATATAAGCCAAAATGAAAAAGAAAACAAAATAATCATAGAACTAGATTTGCCATTGCAAGCAATAGCGGATGGCACCCTTCCCACATTGCCTCTAAACTGCAGCCTTTTTGAAAGTTTAAGCAGACATAAGTATGTATTACTCTGTAAAATTTCATCAAATTTGGACCATTTTTCAATTTTTCACATTTTTGCAGTTTCCATGGCAACGGCGGCCATTTTGGAAATTCTGAAGTCCAAAGTCTTATCTCCAATTGTCAGTTACCATGTATTATAAGTTTCATTAACTTTGGACCATTTTGAAATTTTTGGATATTTTTGCTGTTTCCATGGTAACGATGTCCATTTCGAAAATTCCAACAACAATTGCAACATTGACTTATGCCATGTTACATATTCATGATGTTTCTTTGAGTTTGGTCTGATATTCCTTAAGAAAATGCTGCTTTGATGTTTTTTTCCCATAGGGTCAATGTTAAACTTTTCTCCAGTTTCCATGGCAATGGCATCCATTTTGCAGAAGCTAAGTACTGGTGGTATCTCAGGGCACCACTGCCAACATTACCATAAAGTTTCATCCAGCTAGGTCTAATAATGAAAGATATAGAATTTGCATTTTTTCCCCACATTTTATCAGTTTCCATGACAACGGCAACCATCTTGATGATGCCATACCCCGATTGCACAATTTCATATAGTGGTCCTCATTATGGTATAGTTCTATCAATATTGTCCAAGCCAATTCGGAGAAAAAGCATGGACAAAAAAGTGTGGAAGAATAAATATAAGAAAAAAAAGATACGAACAATAACAATGTGTCACCTCAACTCCGTTGAGGGTGCCATAACAATTATACAATGACGGGATGTAGAAGTACAGAGCTACGCCAAAACAGACTAATCAGTAAAAGTAATATTCATAAAGACAAATAAAAGAATACTATAACATCTTTTAAATTTTTTTGAAAAGTAATAGATGTCTGAAATGATATTAAATATATATAAAATGAAAAATGTGAAACGCTATACATAGCATGGTCAAATACTGTATATTATTAACATGCAATATCTGTATCAATTGGCCATCAAAATTATGACTACAATTTAAGTGCAGACAGCTTATTAATATTATTGAACAGGTGTTCCTTGGGATACCTACGTCAACATTCTCTAGAAATAGAACACTGATAAGACATTTTACTCAAATTAGGACGTAATCAGGAGATGTCTACTTCCAAGTTTACAGCTTCTAACACGAAAAGACTGTAAAAAGTCGTTATAATGAAATGTTATCAAGATATCTAAATTAATTATTAGTTTGATCACACATAACTTATGTTCTATAAATAGACCATGTTGTTAATTAGCACCTAACATGTCCAAAGACTAGAGCAATACGATAAAAATACCAACACAACGAAACAAATCATTTACAATTCGGATGTTAGTTTCTTTTACTAAAGCGTAATTTTTAAAGACTTGAATAAACTGTTGTGTGTTAGATCTGGATAATGCATATTTTGAGTTATCAAAATGTCTTGTCGTACAACACATCTCACGGTTTCTTGACTTGTCCTATAACACATCTCACGCTTTCTTGATTTCAAAAAGAAAGAACTCGATCGATCATTTCATCACTCCTGAAACCCTAAAGTGTGTTTTACGATCAGAAAAATCTTTGAATCTTCATGGCTTATACACCGTTTACAAATATTTTCTTTTCTGTAAAGATTTGAAGAACTTTGTATCTTAAAATTTTACTGATCATATTATAGTGGCAGATTCGTTTCTAATACACTTTTCCTCAAGGGTGACTGACTGAGAAATAAAAATGTGGTCACTGCAGGTCTTTTCCAGACCGTCAGTAAAACATTTGCAAAAAATGGGCCTTCTGTTTGGCTGTGCGGGTTGTATCAAGTACTCAGTCACGTCCGGTCACGTTCTTGTGTGCCTTTTAAAGACGAAACGCACATATAACATACGAATTTAGTGATGAGTTAAGACGTTAAATTGCTTTTTTTGGTGAAAGTTAGATATATGGCAGACAAACGGCGATAATACCACTTAACAGTGATCCACTAAATTACCTCACTTTACCAATTTGACCTATCCTTTTCATACTATTATGTATAACACTGTACAAGGCTACAGTGCAAACCCCCATAGGCACCACAATTAGTTTTAATTGATTCCTCAACAGATATTATTTATAGCTGATTTGGCTGAGATCATTGTGTTACAGCTGATCATCGTGATACATTAATGTCATGTTTAAAGCCGACAGATAGTTTTCAATGAAGAGATGTTTTTAAACTTTGTACTTAAGTATCATTAGTTTAGAGCTCCCAGTCTTCAGATTTTTAATTGGTTAATCAATGTAGGGTATAAACGTTTCCGTCAGCCTGTAAGTTGTTACAAGGAGCGGTAATTGCCTTGCCTGAAGGATGTTTGTCACGGAAACTAAAGCTAGACTAGAACTATTAACACTGACGACATCTTGTAGACCCTAATTTATTTGAATTTGCTTTTTTTTTTTCAAAATATGACCAATAATGCTGATTAGTCAAAGGAGTCAGGCCTATAATTTAATACGGCAGACGCTCGTTTCGTCTACATCTGACTCATCAGTGATGCTTAGATAAAAAAAAGTTATAAAGCCAAACAAGTACAAAGTTTAAAAGCATTGAGGACCCAAAATTTCGAAAAGTTGTATAGCATATAATGGTAAAAACAATATTTGATTTTGACACTTAATGCTAGCGTTGAGACTGACATATTGAAGTTTTGACATATTACTCTATACGCTGATACTGACATAGTATGGTTTGGACATATTACTCTGTACACTGATACTGACATTGTATGGTTTTGATATATGACTAAATACGCTAATACTGACAAAGTATGGTTTTGACATATTACTCTGTACACTGATACTGACATAGAATGGTTTTGACACATTACTCTATACGCTAATAATGACATAGTATGGTTTGGACATATTACTCTATACGCTGATACTGACATATTATGGTTTTAAAATATAACTTTATTCTATACGCTGACACTGATATAGTATGGTTTGGACATATTACGCTGTACGCTGATACTGACATAGTATGGTTTGGACATATTACGCTGTACGCTGATACTGACATAGTATGGTTTTGACATATTACTCTATACGCTAATTAATAATGACATAGTATGGTTTGGACATATTACTCTATACGCTGATACTAACATAGTATGGTTTTGACAATAAAGAATATTAGGTCACCGTGACGGAAACAACAATGAGCACGCCCAGACCGCATATATAAAAAGTCTCGAAAATAGAAATGTTAAAATTAGCAACCGAGAAAATGATCGGCCTAATTTATAAACAAAAAAAAAATGGAAAAAAAATTTATTTAACACAGCAACAACCGACAACCACTGAATTACATACTCCTTACTTGGGACAGGAACATACAGAATGTAGCGGGTTTAAACATAGATATGGTTGTACGTTTATACTGACACCTTATGTTTTCGATCCTACATGTACATTATTGTTTGGATCCTATATCTACAGTATGGGTTGGATCCTATATCTACAGTATGGGTTGGATCCCATATCTACAGTATGGTTTCGATCCTATATCTACAGTATGGTTTGGATCCTATATTTACAGTATGGTTTCGATCCTATATCTACAGTATGGGTTGGATCCTATATCTACAGCATGGTTTGGATCCTATATCTACAGTATGGTTTCGATCCTATATCTACAGTATGGTTTGGATCCTATATCTACAGTATGGTTTGGATCCTATATCTATAGCATGGTTTGGATCCTATATCTATAGCATGGTTTGGATCCTATATCTACAGTATGGTTTGTATCCTATATCTACAGTATGGTTTGGATCCTATATCTACAGTATGGTTTCGATCCTATATCTACAGTATGGTTTGGATCCTATATTTATAGCATGGTTTGGATCCTATATCTACAGTATGGTTTGGATCCTATATCTACAGTATGGTTTGGATCCTATATTTATAGCATGGTTTGGATCCTATATCTACAGTATGGTTTCGATCCTATATCTACAGTATGGTTTGGATCCTATATTTATAGCATGGTTTGGATCCTATATTTACAGTATGGTTTGGATCCTATATCTACAGTATGGTTTGGATCCTATATCTACAGTATGGGTTGGATCCTATATCTATAGCATGGTTTGGATCCTATATCTACAGTATGGTGTGGATCCTATATCTACAGTATGGTTTGGATCCTATATCTACAGTATGGTTTGGATCCTATATCTACAGTATGGTTTGGATCCTATATTTATAGCATGGTTTGGATCCTATATTTACAGTATGGTTTGGATCCTATATCTACAGTATGGTTTGGATCCTATATTTATAGTGTGGTTTGGATCCTATATTTACAGTATGGTTTGGATCCTATATCTACAGTATGGTTTGGATCCTATATTTATAGCATGGTTTGGATCCTATATCTACAGTATGGTTTGGATCCTATATCTACAGTATGGTTTGGATCCTATATTTACAGTATGGTTTGGATCCTATATCTACAGTATGGTGTGGATCCTATATCTACAGTATGGTTTGGATCCTATATCTACAGTATGGTTTGGATCCTATATCTACAGTATGGTTTTGATCCTATATTTACAGTATGGTTTGGATCCTATATTTACAGTATGGTTTGGATCCTATATTTATAGCATGGTTTGGATCCTATATTTACAGTATGGTTTGGATCCTATATCTACAGTATGGTTTGGATCCTATATCTACAGTATGGGTTGGATCCTATATCTACAGTATGGTTTGGATCCTATATCTACAGTATGGTTTGGATCCTATATCTACAGTATGGTTTTGATCCTATATTTACAGTATGGTTTGGATCCTATATTTACAGTATGGTTTGGATCCTATATTAATAGCATGGTTTGGATCCTATATCTACAGTATGGTTTGGATCCTATATTTATAGCATGGTTTGGATCCTATATCTACAGTATGGTTTGGATCCTATATTTATAGCATGGTTTGGATCCTATATCTACAGTATGGTTTGGATCCTATATCTACAGTATGGTTTGGATCCTATATTTACAGTATGGTTTGGATCCTATATTTATAGTATGGTTTGGATCCTATATTTATAGTATGGTTTGGATCCTATATTTACAGTATGGTTTGGATCCTATATCTACAGCATGGTTTGGATCCTATATTTATAGCATGGTTTGGATCCTATATCTACAGTATGGTTTGGATCCTATATTTATAGCATGGTTTGTATCCTATATCTACAGTATGGTTTCGATCCTATATCTACAGTATGGTTTGGATCCTATATTTATAGCATGGTTTGGATCCTATATTTATAGTATGGTTTGGATCCTATATTTACAGTATGGTTTGGATCCTATATTTACAGTATGGTTTGGATCCTATATCTATAGCATGGTTTGGATCCTATATCTACAGTATGGTTTGGATCCCATATCTACAGTATGGTTTGGATCCTATATTTACAGTATGGTTTGGATCCTATATCTACAGTATGGTGTGGATCCTATATCTACAGTATGGGTTGGATCCTATATTTACAGTATGGTTTGGATCCTATATCTACAGTATGGTTTGGATCCTATATTTATAGTATGGTTTGGATCCTATATTTACAGTATGGTTTGGATCCTATATCTACAGTATGGGTTGGATCCTATATCTACAGTATGGTTTGGATCCTATATCTACAGTATGGTTTGGATCCTATATCTACAGTATGGGTTGGATCCTATATCTACAGTATGGTTTGGATCCTATATTTACAGTATGGTTTGGATCCTATATCTATAGCATGGTTTGGATCCTATATCTACAGTATGGGTTGTATCCTATATCTATAGTATGGTTTGGATCCTATATTTACAGTATGGTTTGTATCCTATATCTACAGTATGGTTTGGATCCTATATCTACAGTATGGTTTGGATCCTATATCTACAGTATGGGTTGGATCCCATATCTACAGTATGGTTTGGATCCTATATCTACAGTATGGTTTGGACCCTATATCTACAGTATGGTTTGGATCCTATATTTACAGTATGGTTTGGATCCCATATCTACAGTATGGTTTGGATCCTATATTTACAGTATGGTTTGGATCCTATATCTATAGCATGGTTTGGATCCTATATTTACAGTATGGTTTGGATCCTATATCTACAGTATGGTTTGGATCCTATATCTACAGTATGGTTTGGATCCTATATTTATAGTATGGTTTGGATCCTATATCTACAGTATGGTTTGGATCCTATATTTACAGTATGGTTTGGATCCCATATCTACAGTATGGTTTTGATCCTATATCTACAGTATGGTTTGGATCCTATATTTACAGTATGGTTTGGATCCTATATCTACAGTATGGTGTGGATCCTATATCTACAGTATGGGTTGGATCCTATATTTACAGTATGGTTTGGATCCTATATCTACAGTATGGTTTGGATCCTATATTTATAGTATGGTTTGGATCCTATATTTACAGTATGGTTTGGATCCTATATCTACAGTATGGTTTGGATCCTATATCTACAGTATGGTTTGGATCCTATATCTACAGTATGGTTTGGATCCTATATCTACAGTATGGGTTGTATCCTATATTTATAGTATGGTTTGGATCCTATATCTACAGTATGGTTTGGATCCTATATTTACAGTATGGTTTGGATCCTATATCTATAGCATGGTTTGGATCCTATATCTACAGTATGGGTTGTATCCTATATCTATAGTATGGTTTGGATCCTATATTTACAGTATGGTTTGTATCCTATATTTACAGTATGGTTTGGATCCTATATTTACAGTATGGTGTGGATCCTATATCTATAGTATGGTTTGGATCCTATATTTACAGTATGGTTTGTATCCTATATTTACAGTATGGTTTGGATCCTATATTTACAGTATGGTGTGGATCCTATATCTACAGTATGGTTTGGATCCTATATCTACAGTATGGTTTGGATCCTATATCTACAGTATGGGTTGGATCCCATATCTACAGTATGGTTTGGATCCTATATCTACAGTATGGTTTGGATCCTATATCTACAGTATGGTTTGGATCCTATATTTACAGTATGGTTTGGATCCCATATCTACAGTATGGTTTGGATCCTATATTTACAGTATGGTTTGGATCCTATATCTATAGCATGGTTTGGATCCTATATTTACAGTATGGTTTGGATCCTATATCTACAGTATGGTTTGGATCCTATATCTACAGTATGGTTTGGATCCTATATTTATAGTATGGTTTGGATCCTATATCTACAGTATGGTTTGGATCCTATATTTACAGTATGGTTTGGATCCCATATCTACAGTATGGTTTTGATCCTATATCTACAGTATGGTTTGGATCCTATATCTACAGTATGGTTTCGATCCTATATTTATAGCATGGTTTGGATCCTATATCTACAGTATGGTTTGGATCCTATATCTACAGTACGATCCTATATCTACAGTATGGTTTGGATCCTATATCTACAGTATGGTTTGGACATGTAATGCCACCTTTTATTATGCAGAAATAAAAAGAAGAGAGAGGGAAGATTGCCAATGAGACAACTATATACCAAAGTAAGTTAGACGTTAAGATTGCGTCTCAAATGGTAACGTCAATTTCTTACGTTTTACGGCGATTAATGATTATTTGGGATAAGTTTTTTTTATTTCGCTTGTATTTTTTGTTTTGCATATCAATATGGATACTTCTTAATGATTAGTTGTACTGAATATGCATGAAATATTTCCCACTGAAAGTAACGTAAGCAACAAACAACAAAGTATATCGTATTTGGGAAATGCATAAATCTATATGAAATGAGAAGATATATACGGTATGATGAGTGCCAATGAGACAACTCTCTACCAGAGACCAATTGACATAAAACGTAATAAAATGCAACGTTTCCCCATTTAGATCCGAAAAGGAGGAAGACATATATTTTGCTTTACCATAAAAAGTTTGTCGGGAATTACAAGTTAAACGGGTCTTGCTTATAAAATTCAATTTACTTATAACGGTACAATTAGATTAAGAAATGAAACGATTGTCAGAAATAAAAGGTTAATTATTATTCATCTCATATATTTATCTAGTAGTAAGCTTTGTATGATGTGGAGAGGTGTATATAGCCAATGACACGCTTTTGACCCAATTTCATTTTTACTTTCAAGTTCTATACATATGAATCTTATTGCAGAGAAATAAAAAAAAGATCGAAGTTTTATGCTTCCCAAATTTGAAAATTTGAAAAAGAGGATTTTTCTATCCTCTCATGATACTAACTTTTTCACAACTTAAGAATCTCATCTAAACGAACAACCCCAGTCATCGGATTTTTTTTTTAATACTTTGTGGTCTTATTGATAGTATCTGACCATCAGAAAATTCTGTCTGAGGAAATATACAGATGATCCACCATAAATAGCGTACCCCGAATAGACAACGTTGAAAACGTATGAAAATCGTCCAGTGGACAAACTTGCAAGACATTTCATTTCTTTGAAAACGAAGGCGTTTTGACTACGCAAATTATTGAAAACTATGTAGCTGTTTTGCAAAGTTAAAGCACAATTACGGAAAAGCACCATGTAGCATGCAACTCGTCTAATTTTTCAATGAATAGCGTCGCAAATGCCAATTTATTTGAAAAAAGCGGCAAAATCCGACATTGGACATCTCGCAAGACATTTGCCAGAAGCCGTTGCATTTTTATATGAAGTGTGAGTGCTGCAAAAATTCGATTCTGATATGGTCTATGTATGTACTTTTGTGAGCATAATTTACACAAACGAAATATCATATAATCTTATATTTCAAAACCTATAAATTTTGATAACTTAACATTTTCCAAAATCTGACCATATAATGACCACTATTTGTATTTACCAAAAAATAGCGTTGATCGTTACAGGAACGCATATTCAGTAATATTGTAATACTTTATATATAAAGCATATCATTCATTCGAATTTTCGTGGATACAACACTGTTTTGAAGAACACAAACACCCCTGCTAAAGTTATTATGCGTATAGTCTGTTACGTCTGACACGCATATTTTTGACGTTTTGTCAATATGTTGTCCTTATTTTAGACTATAGTAAAGTATGATAAAACAATTTGCACTTTTTTTTCGAAAGAGTATTTACCTGTCTATTCTATGGATATAAGTTTTATATACCTTAACTGTTATGATTTTATAGAAAAACTGTTTATTAGTGCGGACTTGTTGAATACACAGTATTGACGCAATAACGTGCGTAACGTCTTAGCAATTAAAGGTAATCATACGAACTTTATCTAGGACAAAAATCCATACGGCATAGTCGGGTATAAAAAGTGCTGAGATGAAAAATATGAAACAATTTTTTAAAGAAAGCAAACAGCCTGTAGTTCTTTACAAACCAATCTACGTAGAACAACAGTATGACAGATGTACACTAATTACAAAATCTAAACTACGAACTACTAGCTTGGAACTGGCACATAACCAATGTAACCCTAACCCTAACTCTAAACTACGAGCTACTGGCTTGGAACTGGCACATAACGAATGTAATCTCAACCCTAACTCTAAACTACGAACTACTAGCTTGGAACTGGCACATAACCAATGTAACCCTAACCCTAACTCTAAACTACGAGCTACTAGCTTGGAACTGGCACATAACGAATGTAACCCTAACCTTAACTCTAAACTACGAACTACTAGCTTGGAACTGGCACATAACGAATGTTATCCTAACCCTAACTCTAAACTACGAACTACTAGCTTGGAACTGGCACATAACGAATGTAATCCCAACCCTAACTCTAAACTACGAACTACTAGCTTGGAACTGGCACATAACGAATGTAATCCCAACCCTAACTCTAAACTGCAAACTACTAGCTTGGAACTGGCACATAACGAAATGAATGTAGGATTGTTTTACTACATGTAAAGTGAAAGGAAATGTCAAAATGAAAATACGAAAACAGTAAACATACTTGAAAAAAAAAGAATTTAAGGAACGCTGTTTGTATTTATTTGTCCATGCACCATTTTGTATATCCCTAAAATAAGATGAAAAGGTTTATAGGAAGGAATACTATTTATATCTGTAATGACAATGCATTTTCTAATCTCTAACGATATGAATAGAAACAGTTTAATAACATATCTAATATACATGCAATTATTAAAAAGCCCCGATAGAAAGTATTTAACGTTACTTCTTTGATGTTGGAAGACAAAGATGATTGGTTTAGCTTCCAAGATTTCTTTTACCACTTCAATAGATCAGAGACTAATATTATTTTATCAATAGATCATGTTTTACAAAGTTTGTTATCGTATCCTGTCAATTCGTCTTTATATCAACGATATAAGCGGCTGTGTTACTGCTGATTACTTCGTACAATTAATTGTTTCCAATATTTCATGTCATTTGATTTATCAGAAACTTTGTTGCAGATATGTCATATATGAATAGAAGATCGGCTTAGGTCGTGTAATGATAAAATATATTAATGACCCTAAGCCAATAACTGAAATAACTCGGTACGGATTTCAGTATAACTCTAACAAAACATATTAAATACTTGATTGAATTTTTTTTCTAAATGAATATAACTAGAGTACATCAACGGTACCGCGGGCATGCGCATATGATTGTTATGCTTATTTTCGTGCATAGGATTGTTAATTTTTTTCAATTTTACATTGTCAACTGATAAATAAAACTCCATTATTTTGTAATTGTTTATAGAAAAGTTCAATACAATTAAAATTGAGAATTAAATAGGGAATGTGTCAAAGAGACAAAAAAAAAAAAAAAAAACGACCAAAGAGCAACACAACGAAAAAATCCCGCACCCAGAGGCCTCATCCTTCAGCTGGTCCCTTACTAAAATGGGTACCAGTTCAATGAAAACTGACGTCACTCTAAACTCTAACATATTAATGAACTACGTATAAAAAAAACACATACAAGACTAACAAAGGCTAGAGGCTTTGACTTTTGACAGGTGCAAAAATGTGGCGGGATTAAACATGTTTAGTGAGATTTTAACTCTCCCCTATACCTGTAGCCAATGTAGAAATAACAAACAGAAAACGATACACACATTAAAATTCATATTAAAAAAAAGTCATACTCCGATGTCAGAATAGGTAATAATTGAAACTAAGCAGAATGACAATGATACATTAATTAACAAAGGACTACTAGAAGTTACTGACATGCCAGCCCCAGACGTCAAATAAACTGAGTGAAAGATTATTTCTTCATCATATAAAAATCAATCACAATCCCTCCCATTAGATCTTTAGCATCATACCATCAAAAAATATATGAGAAGGACATAGGCCTTTTCAAAAAAACAAAATCTTTAAAGTTCACCTACTGGATACGTTTTTTAATGCTTTTTTAGTAAAGCGTGAGTTAAATTTTATTATATGCCGTTTGGCTTATATATGTGAACTTACTGTTCGTATCCGTGTTCATGGAATCTGAGAGACTCCAATATCAATCTGTATATTAACCCAAAAAGTATAACTTGAAAGCTTAAATATAAACAACGAAACCAACCGTATACACTTTTGAATCTGACCTACAAAGAAACTACAACATGATGTATAATTTACCTTGTATACAAAAGTATCAACTACAAATGTATATGTGGTTCATAAATGTTTTTCATTTCTCGTTTTTTATATATAGATAGACAGTTGGTTTTCCCGTTTGATCACTGGGTCGATACCTCTGCTGGTGGACTATCGGTCCCGGAGGGTACATGTATCATCAGCTCAGTAGTAAGTACTTTGGTACTGACATGATCTAACAAACTTTACTAAAACTGTCCGTTTTAACATTTTGAAATTATTAAGAACTAAGGTTTCAACTCCCTCAGGCTAAGTTGGCTTTAGATGAATTTGGCTATTTATTTTAGGTATTTTTGACGAATAGCTCTTCAACGGTTTCGGTACTTATACATCTTCGGATTTCAAATGTTTGGCTTTGAGCGTTCCTGGTGAAGGTAAATCCGGAAAAGCGCTTCAGACGCAAGACATTATTAAACGTGTTGTTTTCAATTTTTTGAATTGTAATATTGTATAGTAATGTTTGGGCCCTTTTGGGTTTGCCACTATAGTAAATAGGGTTCACTGTATCTAATGTGACTGTTGACTGCATCTCTATTGAAGAGAGTTCGCTGCCTCTGTATATAAGAAAGGGTACTGGCTCTGAAGTGAATCAGGTTAACTGCCTCTATATAATAAAGTTCACTGGCTCTGAAGTGAATTAGGTTTAGAGTTCGCGAAAATGGTCGGTCCTGTCGGTCCTGACCGCCAAAATGAGGCTCGGACCTGTATTTTGTACACTTACGGCTGTCCCGATGACCGATGCAAAAGCGACCGTTGTAGTGCATCGGTTATCAGAATGTACTCGTGGTTAATTTCGAGTTTGTTTTGTTTTTTCATCGGTCATCAATTGTATCAGGGCTAATATTCTGTACTGGTTCCCTAATTTTATTATAAACAAACCCAATATTAGTTACACATGTGGCCCATCAAATTTGTTAAAGGAGCTGTCCCTGGCAAACGATCGGCACCAGACACTTCTGATGAAGCAAAACAAAATAAAAGAAAGCAGTATGAGCGGGATCGTAGAACAGACTGCTCATTTTCTGCAAGTTGGCAGGAGAAAAGGGAATGGCTATTTGCACATTCCATTCATGAAAAGTTTTATTTCACATATATATATATTGTATGAGAAGCTCTAATAATTTTTTGAAATGTTTTGGGGGAAAAAAATGTTGTTTTTTTTAAACGTTATGTATAATATATTAATTGTAATATTGTACATTTGAGTATGCATCGGAAAGGTTTTTTCTAGTCAATCTCAAATGAAAAAAAAATCAAAGCTCAATAATGAATATAGAATGTATTAACATTTTGTTTTAACAGGTTTACACACTGTGCTTTGAGTGAAGTATCCTTGGTACAGTTGAATGAGAGTTTTTCATCCATGGGTGTTAACAATATTCTTCTGCTGTTGGACATGTTAAACAGTTTGCCCCAACATCAGTTTACAACGATACAGCATTTAGTCAGATGAAGCTTCTAAAGACTGACAGAAGGCATAGATTATGTTGATCTCGTCTCGATGACTGCATGATGACTACACTTGTGGCCCTAGTGTACAGGAGTTTGACCCAATTGACAAATGGATGGTAGTTTACTATTACAAAATATTTTGAATATTTAATGGTCTGAAAAAATATTCAAATAAATTGACAATTCCGTTAAAATTTCTTTCAGTCTGTTAAAATTTGCTTCTTCTGAAATGAGAGAAAAGGTCCTTAAAATAAGTATTAAAAAATTGACTCAGTCGTAAGCTTCAAGTTTTTAAAGTTGTTATGAACAGTTTACTGTAGTAGATCCACTATTCCCTATTGAGTTTTCCCTGTTCTGAGCTTGGCATGACATTGTGTGTTGAATTTGGTTTTCTAGGGTTTTGTATACTACTTTTGTTCTTATTTTCCAACACTGATAAAAAAATATTTATTTCAGTCATGTGGACAAGGTTCAAGGAGAACACAGTACGACAGGAAACTAAAAGCTGTGAAAGAGAATGCTGATAACTTAACTGATGTGGTCACAGAGGACAGTGACAATGAATCTATTCATGATATTGAAAATGACATAGACAAAGAGATTGCAGATAAGGAACCTGATCCTGAACATGTTAATGAGAATCAGTTCCCTGATGAACTTAATGAGGATGTGACTGATCAGGAAACTCTGCTTCTTGAACCTGTTACACTTACTAATGAGAACATTATAACTGACACTGTTCAAACAACTACTGATAATAAAGAGGAGGAGGAGGAAACAGAAGAAAACTTTGATTTTGAACAATCTGAAAATTTATATTTTTGATTAAAAATGATATATTTTATTTCAGAAAAATTGATAGATTTTGTAGGACCAGCAAATATTTTGTAGGACTGACAAATAATCTTGCTTAATCAGTTCCATTACTGACAAGGTCAAAAAAAGTTTTCGCGAACTCTTTCAGAATCACTGCCTTTATAGTGAATAGAGTTCACTGCCTTTATAGTGAAAAGAGTTCACAGCCTTTATAGTGAATAGAGTTCACAGCCTCTATAGTGAAAAGAGTTCACTGCCTTTATAGTGACTAGAGTTCACAGCCTTTATAGTGACTAGAGTTCACTGCCTTTATAGTAAGAAGAGTTCACAGCCTCTATAGTGAATACAGTTCACTGCCTTTATAATGAATAGAGTTCACTGCCTTTATAGTGAGAAGAGTTCACAGCCTCTATAGTTAATAGAGTTCACAGCCTTTATAGTGATTAAAGTTCACAGCCTTTATAGAGTTCACTGCCTTTATAGTGAATAGAGTTCACTGCCTTTATAGTGAATAGAGGTCACTGTCTCTTTAGTGAACTATATTAACTGTCTCTCACTATAGAAAAGTTAATTCACTAAGCACAATTTTTGATACAGAAACTTAAAAAAAAATATTTGATTCGACCTGAAGTTATTATAATTAATTCTAACAGAGATAATATCTACACAAGAACATCATATTTTAATTGCTTGCATGTATAAATTAAAAATGATAAAAGTCATTTCTAAAACAGCAATTAGATTTGTGTTAGACTCCGGAGAATTTATGTATCTAAATGATGTCAAATTGATATTAAACATCATGACAGGAGTGTTTTTATTTCCCATGATGCTCTTGGTTAATATGTTTTCGTATTTCGGTCTGTTGATTAAGATTCTGATAATGAGTTTCCAAAACGCTCCACTTTATTTTAACACTTTTAACTTACATCATAACAAGCTTCTGAAAATGTTTTCCTTTGCATTCAGATTAACTTTATTGCTGTAATTTACAAACAGCTGTTAATTCTTAATTTGTTTTATAGATGGTTAATGCAAAGTTGATCGCAGAAAACAAAATGAAAAGAAGAAAAACAAGAGCCTATGAATAAAACATAAGTATCAAGTAAAATATCATATAGAAATAAAAGTAGTGCTGCAAATTTAAAGGCTTTGTAACGATGTAGTTATGGTATTTGATTCAAGTCCATGTCTGAAACATCTTTTTTTAATTTTAAAGATAAATCATATTTTTTTAGAATGCATACTAAGAAAAACAGGAAACACAAAAAATTAGTCAGTACAACAGACTCCTCTGATAAAGTGGACGTATGAATAAAAAGCTAACAACACCGGAAAACACATTTGGCATTGTGTTGAATTGGTAAATATACCCCAAAAAAAGAGAGAAACAACACTGTACAACACAAGGTCCAGCTTACTTGGTAAAACATATTAAACAAAACAACACTTAACAAAACCTGGTCCAGATAACTTGGTACTTATAAAACATGCGAAGTTATAAATTATTTAATATAGTAATTGACCTGCTTTAAGATAAATATCTACCAGAAACCATTTCAAAACTTAAAAATGAATATAATAATTGATAATTTATAATGTAAGATTCTAAATACCATATGCATATATGATATCTAGATCATGCATACCAAAAGTCAATATACATTTATGTTATAGTTATTAACCAATCAAGTCGTCATACATCATTTAATCTGCACGGCTCAGTGACCCTAGTTCACCCGAACCTTTATATAAGATGTTATTAAAGGGAGGGTGTGTTTTAGATAAAATCTCACAAAATTATTACACATATTTTTGGCACATTTTCCTTAGACGGATCAAGAGTAAGGGACCTACCCCTCCACCTTTAATGGGAAAAATGTGGTTGATTATAAAGGGAATCACTGAAGCATGCCTGGCGAGGATCAACCCTAAGTCAGTCAATGCGCCACCCCTCCTTTATAAAATGATATGGATTCTACTACTGTACAATACCGAGCTATGAGTATGGTAAATAGTTACAGACAATGTCTTTTCATATATCATTTGATGTGCAACCTTATTCCAACAGAGCAATCACAGTCAAAAGATATTAGTAAAACTCTGCATTCATTCTATTCCCTGAAGCGTATGATTATTGAAAAAGAAATTATTGAAATTGTAGAGGGATCCAAAAATCTGTTTGTTATCATATGGTATGACATTTACATTGTAAATAACGTTTCTTCTTAATTTCTTTCTTTATGACTAAAACAAATAAAAGTGTTCGGTGAAGCTTACCCTTTTTAGTGTCATCAATCTATAACTTAAGTATTGGACATTGTATTGGAAAATAAATAAATATTCCCAGACCAATATTTATCCCATAAATGTAAATAATTATTCTGTTTTTTCCCTGAATTAATCTTCTATGTATGTTCAAGTATTACTGGCAATGATAGCCAAAATACAAAATTAATTTTGATATTAATGATATTAAAATATTATTACATTAGTTGCAACAAAATACCGCAGGTTTCCAGTGAAATAAGAAACATATAAATTGACATGTGAAATAAATCCGAAAATTTCCCTCGCCTGGCGTCATACAACAATGGGCGTTGTCGAAACCGATAGAGGACGCGTAGAACATTTTTCCTTAAGTCCATAGTCAATGTGATAAAAAAATAACTAACCCGAGAAGTAAATATAGGCAACAGTAGTATACCACAGTTCAAAATTCATAAATCGATAGAGAAAAAGCAAATCCTGGTTACATACTAAAATTGAGAGAAACGATTCAAATATAAGAGACTACGACACAACAGAGACACAACACCGAAATATAACACACACAGAAACGAACTATAATGTATCAGTGGCCATTTTCCTGACTTGGTACAGGGCATTTTATGAAAATGGCGGGTTTAATCTGGTTTTGTAGCATGCAAAACCTCCCGCTTAAATGACAGTGTTAATCATAACATTAAAATGACAACATTAAACGACAGGGCTACAATAAATAAAGAGATAAATTGGAGAAAATATAGGACAGAGAAACAAACGAATAATAACCATCAAAAGGTAACAGGTGCACCCTACGTCCACACAAAACTATGCTCAGATGTAAAAAGTTTGAAAGCCATAACAACTACAAAGTTGAAGATTGCCGAGGACCAAAAGTTTCAAAAAGTTGTGGGGCCAGGGTTATCCGCCTGGGACAAAACCATCGTTATTATCAAGAATAATACTTATTTTCGGAAACAGTAAATTTCATAAAATGACTATATAATGAATATTCATGATTTAACTGAAGTGGTGACTAGCTATAGAATAAAAACGAATACATGATAAAATCACAGCCTTGTTAGCTATAATCAATACAACGCCTAAAGTGACGTCCATTATAAATTTCTAAATAGTTAGCAAAGGTACCAGGGTTATAATTTAGTACGACAGACGCGCGTTTCGTCTACACAAGACTCATCAGTGACGCTCAAAACAAAATATTTATAAAACCAAACAAGATCAAAGTTAAAGAGCATTGAGGATCCAAAATTCCAAAAAGTTGTTCCAAATACGGCTAAGGTAATCTATGCCTGGGATAAAAAAAATACTTTCGAAAAATTCAAAGTTTTGTAGTTAGAAAATTTATAAAAATGACCACATTTATTTATTGATATTCATGTCAACACCGACTTCTGGTCTGGTGATACCCTCGTGGTCGAAACGTCCACCAGCAGTGGCATCGACCCAGTGGTGTAAATAGTTATCAAAGGTACCAGGGTTATAATTTAGTATGCCAGACGCGCGTTTCGTCTACATAAGACTCATCAGTGACGTTCACAAATTTATAGCTTACGTGTTCCGAAAATTAAGAAAGAATTTGGATGAATTTCAAGATTAGATTTGTATGACTTATCTAAATTATATTAATAATAGCGAAATTTATAATACTAAATAATATTTAATTGTAGTAGTAATTAGATAATTAATTGTACTATCTAGCTTTGTGGGTGTTTCTATTGATCAAACTGCAAACCAAATAAATCGTGTAAATTTCGTTGATCCAAAATTAAATCTACCAAATGAATCGGAGGAGTAGTTATCCCCAACACAACACACGAATACAACAGAAAAAATGCGATTTACAACTACAAACGTTAAGACATTTGACAAAATATTAATCCACTTGTGAACGAACAACACTGATAATTAACTCAAGCACATTTGTAAAGTAATGCATTGTCCAGTATTCTTCAGTACACAAATATGTAAAAGGCAGATGTAAGATTACACATCTAGACTATCTACATGTATGTTCTTTAAAAAAAAACAAGCTCTTGTGGTATTATTTCGCTGGTCGATATGGTAGTCAGACGCCATTGTGTTAATGTTTCTCGGTCTCTTTGGTAGAAAGTTAGGCCGTTGTGTATGTGGTACTTGTCTATGGTAGACACGATGTTAACGTTTCGCTGGTGTCTTGTGGAGAAATGAGGTCCCATTCTAGCTTTAACTATTATGTATGATAGACATGAAACCCTTGTGTAAACGTTTCTTGGTCTATATTTGTTGACTGTTGTTTTATTGACATTTTTAACTATTATGTCGGTTTGTTTTGTTCCCGCATAGTTGTCAATATAATGAAATATGATGCGACTGTCATACAAGTGAGAGGTTTAGCTAGCTATAAAACCAGGTCCAATTCACAATTTCTACATGAAAAATGACTGTACCGAGTCAACACTATGACAGTTGTTATCCGTTCGTTTGATGCGTTTGAGCTTGATTTTGCCATTAATTTTTAATTAGGGACTTTCCGTTTTGAATTTTCCTCGGAGTTCAGTTTTTTTTAAGTGATTTTACTTTGTTTTGTAGACACGAAGCCTTTGTGTTAATGTTTCTTGGTTTCTATTTGTAAACATAAATCCTTTGTGTTAACGTTTCTTGGTCTCTATTTGTAGACATGAATCCCTTTGTGTTAGTTTCATTGGTCTCTATAAAAAACGTAAAGCCATTATGTTAATGTTTCACTTGTCTCTATAATATACATAAAACCTTTGTGTTAGGGTTTAACATTTTACTGGTCTCAAAAGAAAACAATAATTCCTTGTGTTAACATTTAACTGGTATTTATAATAGACATGAAGACTTTGTGTTAGGATTAGGATTTAACGTTTTACTGGTCTCTGAAAAAAACATGACGCCCTTGTGTCAACGTTTAACTGGTATCTATAGTAGACATGATGCCGTTGTGTTAACGTTTAACTGGTATCTATATAAGACATGATGACCTTGTGTTAACGTTTAACTGGTATCTATATTAGACATGATGACCTTGTGTTAACATTAAACTGGTATCTATATTAGACATGATGACCTTGTATTAACGTTTAACTGGTATCAATATTAGACATGATGACCTTGTGTTAACGTTTAACTGGTATCTATATTAGACATGATGCCCTTGTGTTAACGTTTAATTGGTGTCTATGATAGACATGCTGACCTTGTGTTAACGTTTAACTGGTATCTATAATGGACATGATGCCCTTGTGTTAACGTTTAACTGGTATCTATATTAGACATGATGCCGTTGTGTTAACGTTTAACTGGTATCTATATTAGACATGATGCCGTTGTGTTAACGTTTAACTGGTATATATATTAGACATGATGCCGTTGTGTTAACGTTTAATTGGTATCTATAACATGCATGATGCCCTTGTATTAACGTTTAACTGGTATCTATATTAGACATGCTGACCTTGTGTTAACGTTTAACTGGTATCTATAATAGGCATGATGTCCTTGTGTTAACGTTTAACTGGTATCTATATTAGACATGATGACCTTGTGTTAACGTTTAACTGGTATCTATATTAGACATGATGCCCTTGTGTTAACGTTTAACTGGTATCTATATTAGACATGATGCCCTTGTGTTAACGTTTAACTGGTATCTATAGTAGACATGATGCCTTTGTGTTAACGTTTAATTGGTGTCTATGATAGACATGCTGACCTTGTGTGAAAGTTTAACTGGTATCTATAATAGACATGATGGGCTTGTGTTAACGTTTATCTGGTATCTATTTTAGACATGATGATATATATTAGACATGATGCCGTTGTGTTAACGTGTAATTGGTATCTATAATATACATGATGCCCTTGTGTTAACGTTTAACTGGTATCTATATTAGACATGCTGACTTTGTGTTAACGTTTAACTGGTATCTATATAAGACATTATGCCGTTGTGTTAACGTTTAACTGGTATCTATATTAGACATGATGACCTTGTATTAACGTTTTATTGGTGTCTATGATAGACATGCTGACCTTGCGTTAACGTTTAACTAATATCCATAATAGACATGATGCCCTTGTGTTAACGTTTAACTGGTATCTATATTAGACATGATGCAGTTGTGTTAACGTTTAACTGGTATTTATATTAGACATGATGACCTTGTGTCAATGTTTAACTGGTATCTATATTAGACATGATGACCTTGAGTTAACGTTTAACTGGTATCTATATTATACATGATGACCTTGAGTTAACGTTTAACTGGTATCTATATTATACATGATAACCTTGTGTTAACGTTTAACTGGTATCTATATTAGACATGATGACCTTGTGTTAACGTTTCATTGATGTCTATGATAGACATGCTGACCTTGTGTTAACGTTTAACTGGTATCTATATTAGACATGATGTCCTTGTGGTAACGTTTAACTGGTATCTATATTAGACATGATGCCGTTGTCTTAACGTTTAACTGGTATCTATATTAGACATGATGACCTTGTGTCAACGTTAACTGGTATCTATATTAGACATGATGACCTTGTGTTAACGTTTAACTGGTATCTATATTAGACATGATGACCTTGTGTCAACGTTTAACTGGTTTCTATATTAGACATGATGCCGTTGTGTTAACGTTTAACTGGTATCTATAATAGACATGATGCCGTTGTGTTAACGTTTAACTGATATCTATATTAGACATGATGCCGTTGTGTTAACGTTTAACTGGTATCTATAATAGACATGCTGACCTTGTGTTAACGTTTAACTGGTATCTATATTAGACATGATGCCGTTGTTTTAACGTTTAACTGGTATCTATAATAGACATGATGCCGTTGTTTTAACGTTTCATTGTTGTCTATGATAGACATAAAACTTTGTGTTAATGTTTCACTTGTCCCTATGGTAAACTCGTCATGTGCGGTTTTAACTTGTATAAGAGACTAAAGACCTCGTGTTTCTAGGGCTCCTCAACTGAATGTGCACCTGTTCTTATTCCTAAAAAGATTGTGTTTAGTGCTTCTCAACTTATACTCATCTGTTCTTCTGTTTAAAAGCATTCTTACCTAATGTTCTTCTCGGTGTTTGAACGGAGAGTCCCTAGAGCCATTCAACCTAATGTATGTTTTTTTCTTTTGTTTAAACGGATTGTTCCTATCGACACTCTATGTAATGTGCACACTAATGTTCTTCTGTTTGCAGGGGTTTGTTGCTATTTCTTTTTAACCTATTGTGTATCTGTTCTTCTGTTTATAAGACATATTCATAATGCTTCCTTGTCTAACGTGTTTCTGTTCTTCTGTTTAAATGAAGCGTTCCTAGTGCTCCTCAATCTAGTATGAATCTGTTCTTTTATTTGAACGGAGTGTTCATAGTTATCCTCTACGTAATATGCATCTGTTCTTCTATTTGAACGGAAATATCTATTGGATTATGTAGATTATTTGCGTACAATATATTCAACAACAATAAGAAGGAGCGTACTGCTTTAATGAAATGTATAATTAAATAGCACGAGACTTTTTGATGTTTATTTAATCAGAAAAAAAGTCATATCCTAGACCGAATAAAGAATTAACGAGGGTAATACACGAACGTACCGGTTTAAGAGTTGAAGACATTATAAATCAAAACAAAGATGTCAATAGAGGTCCTAGGCATTCTTCTAATTGTCTTTTTCTTTCTTTATGCTGTTATGTAAATACGATCAGTCTTTGATAGGGAAGTGTTTTATTATTATATGATCGTCTTGGTGTGCTACACATCTATCATATCTTATTATATATACTGCGTTCTAACTGCGGACTTTACAAAATGACTTCCATTACTACGGAATCACCAGAATTTAAAAAAAATGGAACTGGTCTTAATCTTGATAAAACGTGACAGAAATGTGATATGTGATATATAAACAGTTTATGATAGAAAACAGGACAGCAGATACAAACGATACAATGCAAAAAAATAAAAACAACAAAAAAAAGATGAAATTTTACACTTACTATATAAAGGTGACAGTGGAAATCGGGAATGAGTCAAAGTAACAATAACCCATCCAAAGAGTAGTAAACAACTTTAAGCCATGAACGGGTCTTCGACACAGCGAGAAAATCCCGCACACTGATTCGGGATCAGCTGGCCCCTAACAAAATATGTGTACTAGTTCTGTGAAAATGGACGTCACACAAAACTCCAAAAGATATTTATAAATGAACTTATTAATAAATAAAATAAAAACATATGTATATGCATACATATGGGCTTTGCTCATTGTTGAAGACCGTACGGTGACCTATAGTTATTAAATTCTGTGTCATTTTGGTCTTTTGCGGATAGTTGTCTTATTGGCAATCATACCACATCTTCTTTTTTATATATACATGTACATTACAAAAGCTTTAGTCAATTGTGTTGAATTCATTAATGTAGCCGATATTATAATCGTATGTGTATATATGTTACTTTTTTTTCTATATTCGCCTTTAAATTTGTTCTTTTTTATGTTTAATCTATTCCGAAGAACTTTTATAAATCGTATCCAGTACAAACCACAAAAAAAACAGTTAAATCCTTGTTTACAATCGATTCTTTGCGTGTCCACAGTGATTGCTTTCCATGTAGGAGGGTCTTGAAGGGGGGGGGGGGGTTCTGTTATTCTGTAAACATTTAATTTTCGCCTCTTTTTTTCTCTAATCATTAAAAAAATAACCCTTTTTTTTCTCTAATCTTCATAAAACTAACCCCTTTTTTCTCTAATCTTCATTTTTTAAGAGCATTATTCTTTAATCATTTAACCCCATCCAAACCCTCATGTAGGAACTGTATTCGGATCAAGTGGTTCTCTATTTACGGGCTTATCTCTCGGATCCCTTTTACAAATTACTCCTCTCTAGTGCAATAGTAATCTGATATTTGTTCAATATATACATGTGTATGATTGACCTTTATACATATGTATGTTTGACCTTAAATGCACCTAAATGTCTAATGTTTATGAGTTTTGTTTTAAGCGTGCCTGATGAGATTTATTGAAGAATCTGTATTTATCATTCAGTAATTATAGTATCCTCCCCTATGATTTAGTGTCTAGTAATTAGATTAGTCTGCTCGTGGTTGAACTCTGCTGTTCTATTATGACTAATGTCCACTGGTCACTGAGAAGTTATACAAGACATTAACGGTAGACTTAAGTTTATTATAGAAATCAATAACAGAATACGTAAAACTGGTCTGTAACGATAAAGTTCGTAACGATAAAATTTGTTGAAATGTTTTGTTTGAATTAAAATATTTATGATGAAGAAATAATATAAACACAGCGTTACTTTTGGTGTTGTATTTTGTTGTTAAGTTGTTATTATTTCTAAAGATTTAGCGTTAGAGATATTTTCTGCGTTTGTGTAGCTTTTAAAAACTTTTTAAAATCTTCAAGTTAATTAACCTCTATACAACATTTTGTTTGAACCGATATCGACCACAAGTGTGAGTCACAGAAAAAACAAGGCTTTCCTAAGCAACGTTCTCCCAGAAAGAGGTTATAACTATGTCCAAATAGTTACAAAAAAAAAAAACAAAAAAAACAACAAACAGACGTAAAATATCAATGTCCTCCGAAAACTAACGTATACCACACAAAACATGTATGTATGTTATTCCATGCGAAGACTATAATTATATCCTCGTAAATGAAGACCTGTTGCACCGTTAAAGTCCAAAATTCCTCTAAAGTCCACAACACCGCTAAAGTCCATAAGAAATCTCCTCTAAAGTCCACAACGCCGCTAAAGTCCAAAAACTTTCCGCTAAAGTCCACAAGAAAACGCCGTTAAAGTCCACAATAACAAGTTCCTCTAAAGTCCACAAAAAAGCACCGTTAAAGTCCAAACATTTTTTATTTATTATCAAAAGATCAATTCGCTGTTTTTTACTCTCCATAATATAGATCTAAGAAAAAGCATACAGTTTTGTTCTTGTAAAACATTTTTTATCAGCTTGAATTATATTTTTGATAAATGAAAAGATAATAGTACTTAATATTATTAAATCGTATATCTTAACAAATTTGATTCGTTTAGGAATAGTCACATGTTAAACTACATTTTCGAAGGAAGAGAGAAAACGGTGGATAGCAAAAAGCATATTGCACGGTTATTTTTAGAATATCTAAAAACCGATATACTTTGTGACGTTATATAATAAATTTTTAACGATCTTAAACGTTTTGAAACAAATGGTATCTGTGATCGATTGTTTGTAGACTTTAGCGGTGTTGTGGACTTTAGATAAATTATGGACTTTAACGGTGCCACAAAGACCATATAACTATGTCCTCCGTAAGACAACGAAGTTATAGGCACTTGGAGACAGGACAATTAGTTTAAGCCCTCTCCTTTTTTCCATAGTCCTCTCTGTTTTCGCTTTCTGTTAAGATCAGTTAAATTCCATGATTTTCGCGTTTCTGATTACGATGAACATACATGTAATAAAAATAAAATGTATATTATTTTTCTATTTACTATCAATTCGGAGATTCTTCTCAACGGCGATCACTGTTATATTATATAGAGAGTCTCTATAAATTATAGGATTATAATCATAGTATACATGCAGAAAAACGCGAAAATAATTGTCCTCTCCCCGAGTAATTATGAAAACTATGTTTAAAGAGGGGAGTAAAAAGGGGGTATCTGCACGAAAGAACACGAAATAAAATTGCCATTTCACGATGAACGAACAATTAAAAAGTTCTTCCACGTTAATCTTTTTATCGATTTCACGAAACACGGTGAATAACGAACCTTTTTCACGGATGCCCATGAAATAAATAGTGGCAAAACACGTTGCACGAAAATATTAACCCTTTACCCCTCTTTTAAAGTTTAAAATCGGAAGTCTTGGGTATAACTTAAAAGTTGGTCTGATGCTGGAAATAATTTCCGGACGCCTTTTTCTATGTTTTTCTCCCATATAACCCAAATATGAAAGGACGACAAATGCGACTACAAATGTATGCATGGTACATGCACCTTTAGGACGCAGAGGCATGATGATTAATTTATTGGGGAAGGAAGAAAAGCGATACACAAAATGAGTTCTTCTCATTTAATAGTATACAGACTCCGCTACATTTGTAACTGTTCTAAGTATAAGATTTATACATTCAAAGAGAAACATGACATTAAAGGAGCTGTTTTCTTGTGAATAAACATGATACACAATTTTCATATATGTGAGTACTAGTAGGCAGATCATACATGGTGAAACATAATAGTCAAGGCGGACAATAAAACACAGAGATCCTCGAACTGTTGGTAAAGAAGACAAACTAGATTTGCTTGGAATAACAAAATCTAATTAAATTTTGTATTATCAAAATAAATGTCTGATAGCGCAATACCGTATTTTTATCTAAATTTATATTTTAAAAATCTGTTATGAAACTTTTTATTTTACTGAATAATAAGAATCTGATTTGCAAATAGATTTACTTCTGTCGGTAAACAAATAGATTTACTTCTGTCGGTAAACAAATAGATTTACTCCAGTCGGTAAACAAATAGATTTACTTCTGTCGGTAAACAAATAGATTTACTCCAGTCGGTAAACAAATAGATTTACTTCCGTCGGTAAACAAATAGATTTACTTCTGTCGGTAAACATGAAATATGTGACGCTTGACTTGAAAAAAAAATCGAAATATAGGAAAGCTCAAGTTCTGCTTTCTTAAAACATCGTTTGCTTAGTACTAAACTATTCGCCAAAGGTCTATTCTGCACAACGTCGAAGGTCTCGTCTGCATAAACTTCTGTCTATTTAATAGAAGTAATGAGATGATGCTGTGATAGTCTTGTCGTTGGTTTTACTTTTTTGCATTTTAAGGTCACAGTTTATAGTTTCTGGTGTAGGGCAAAACATAACAGATTGTTGTTCTTACATCCACACAAAACTCATGTTTAGTTACGTGTACCCCTTTTATTTGTATTTATTTTTATTGAAATGTATAAAGGTGTCAATCTTAGTTAAAAAAAAAAAAATAATTGACATAAAAAAGGACAATATATCATGGCCTTGTCAGGGTGGAATGTTGTATTGCGCAATAGTATTGAGCGAACATAATTCAATCTGAAATTTCAATTAATCAGAGACGATCTTCCCTTTAAATTACAAGAACACGCAAGAATCTGAGACAATTTCCGTAAGAAAGTTTCTACATACTATGAGAAGGGAAGTATGATGGTAAAAAACACAGAATCGTGATCAATGTAGAAAAGTGAAGAATTTGGTCTCATAATTACTGTGTGTACTCCTCACGGCATGGAATTTAATTTTAATGGATAAAGTGAATATTAATTTATAAACTTAAATTATCTGACAAGGTTAATATGTTGAATCGAGGTCGAGAAAGATTACGTTATCTATTCATTAGATTCTTTATCGCTTGGAATAGTATATAATGTCGAGTAATTCATCAAATAAGTATAAGATTCATAATCGAACAACATCAGTTATCTGAAACAGACACCTCTAACCCTAATCCCAGGGGTCATGCAATACGCTCTTTAATATTCCTTAAATGCACACCAAACAGTTATGTTAGACAGACTTATATATAAATACTACGGTCAACACGTTAACACCTAAAACCAAATATTTTAAAAACCCGAATTGTTTCTTTTGCTCTGATCGAACAAAATCCAGTATGTTTTAAGAACTTATAGATTTAGTTTTAAGTAAGTCCAGTGACCAACACTTCATGAAAATACTAATCCGTTTACATATGAAACGTGTTCGTTTTTCTCGTCTTGTTCTCAAAATATCTGAAATGCAGATAGAATAATTATTGTCAACAAAATTAAATCAAAGTAAAAGAATGATGCATTGACACTTTTAACCTATAGCTAAGTTCAAAAAGTCAATGCGCTGCAGATATTAATATATTTCCTTTTCCAAGGGCGTGTGGCAATGGGCAAACCTGATAAAGAGTCAGTAAATTCTAGTGTAAATAAGTAATTCAATATTGGTGTGGAAATCATTGTCAAATGTAATAACGTTTATATTGTTAATAAATATTAATAAAGTTGAATGATTTTCTCCAAGGAGTGATAAAAGATTAGCCATACGAACATAAAACATAATTTATTACTCAATATTTACATATGATATAACCATTATTGATATTTATGTTTTAACTGATGAATTAAAAGTTGCTATAGAAATTATAGATATAATTTATTAATTGTACTGTTCCAAAGTTGATTAGTTGTGGTCCGTTTGGTGAGTAACAACAGACGCATTGCGGTTAATGTTTCTGGGTAATCAAGTATTCCTTTTGATGCATTACATGTACGTGTCTCTAAACTACACCATTCTTTCAATCTAAACGATAAAATGAAAGAAAAATATTTAATTTTTACCCTTTATAACAATTTTTTAAAAGTCGGCTTTTATTCCATTGGATGTAACATATTTCCTTCTTGCGTCATTTAGTACGTCTAATTGAATATGTTTCTTACAATTACCATCTATGTACTAAAAGATAGAATTCTATTTGCAGGCATACATTAAAACTTTGATGGGACAATAAAAACTATTTAAAGTTATGAACCTCTTACGTAGGTTGTCGCCACACGTTATAGGATTATATCGAAAAGTCTAGAGAACTTCAAAACACATTGCAATAAACACAGTATTTATTTAAGATAAAATTCGTAACTTCAAATGAATGAATAAACTTTTAGATGAAATACTAAATAGTAAGTCTTATCAACCTTTCCGTTTATAAAATCGAGACAGAGAGAGAAATAGAGTATTATATATAGTTGGATTACTTTAGCTTTGTGGTTTGCCTACTTATATGAGAACACAGTAAGTTTTATACTTGGTACATACTATAGCTCGTTTGTCCTAGCTTAGTTAGGGTTTGGAAGCTTATTTTATAACATAATTTGCATAATACATATTATAGCTGGTTTGCTCTTTCATTATCCTCTCGGTCAGGGTTAACTGCCTAGCTGATGAAGATAAGTACACGTACGACAATACTTCACACGCCATTTAAATAATTAATTAGAACGGTCATTCTTTGAATATTTTTCGACTTTCTTTGATTAGTTATCCTACACATATTTTATTACAGATGGGAACTCTGTGTTTATTGATCTGGAAATTATTCATCTTGCTATTACTATAATACAGAACAATCAATTCAGCTATTTTATTTTCCTTGAAAAATTATTGAAACACAGGCATTTAATTCTAACTGATAATTACAAACTTCCAATAATATCTCAAATGAGCTGTTTCGTAGCTTAACCATTGAAGCCAAATGTTTATGATAATAAAACATATTTGATTGCATAATATTCCCCCGGCGAAACAGGTATACAATTGATCGTTGGAATTTAAAAAAAAAAAGAATATGCAACGCTACAATTGTTAAGAATAAGTCATTACTGTTTCTCATTAAGGACAAAGATACAATCCGTCAAAATAAGTCCATTAAAGTTCGATATGGTCACTCCAGAAAACATACAATCTGAATAAGCCCACTATCACTATTGTTATACATTGTCACTCAAGAAAACAATACTATTGTTCTGAATAAGCCCACTATCGCTATTGTTATACATTGTCACTCAAGAAAACAATACTATCGTTCTGAATAAGCCCACTATCACTATTGTTATACATTGTCACCCAGGAAAACAATACTATCGTTCTGAATAAGCCAACTATCACTATTGTTATACATTGTCCCTCAAGAAAACAATACTATCGTTCTGAATAAGCCCACTATCACTATTGTTATACATTGTCACTCAAGAAAACAAAACTATCGTTCTGAATAAGCCCACTATCGCTATTGTTATACATTGTCACTCAAGAAAACAATACTATCGTTGTAAAGAAGCCCACTTTCACTATTGTTATACATTGTCACTCAAGAAAACAATACTATCGTTCTGAATAAGCCCACTATCACTATTGTTATACATTGTCACTCAAGAAAACAATACTATCGTTCTGAATAAGCCCACTATCACTATTGTTATACATTGTCACTCAAGAAAACAATACTATCGTTCTAAATAAGCCTTCTATTGCTACACATTGTCACTCAAGAAAACAGTACTATCGTTCTGAATAAGCCCACTATCACTATTGTTATACATTGTCACTCAAGAAAACAATACAATCGTTCTGAATAAGTCCACTATCACTATTATTATACATTGACACTTGTTTTGAATAAGCCCACTATCACTATTGTTATACATTGTCGCTCAAGAAAACAATACTATTGTTCTGAATAAGCCCACTATCACTTTTGTTATACATTGTCACTCATGAAAACAATACTATCGTTCAAAATAAGACCACTATCACTATTGTTATACGTTGTCACTCAAGAAAACAATACTATCGTTCTCAATAAGTCCATTAGCACTATTGTTATACGTTGTCACCCAAGAAAACAATACTATCGTTCTCAATAAGCCCATTATCACTATTGTTATACATTGTCACCCAAGAAAACAATACTATCGTTCTGCATAAGCCCACTATCACTATTGTTATCCGTTGTCACTCAAGAAAACAATACTATCGTTCTCAATAAGTCCATTATCACTATTGTTATACGTTGTCACCCAAGAAAACAAAACTATCGTTCAGAATAAGTCGACTATCACTATTGTTATACTTTATCACTCAAGAAAACAATACTATCGTTCTTAATAAGTCAATCTCTTGTTGATATCGCCTCAACTGACAACGATAAAGTAATTTGGAATACGTCCATTATCATTCGATATCGTTAATAACAATTAAGTTGTCACTTTAGGCAATGATACAATCGTTCGAGTAAGCCCAGCTCTATATGGTATCGTCGCATGCAGACAACAAAACAATCGTTCGAGTAAGCCTAGCTTTGTGTTGTTTTGTCACTGCAGACAACGAAACAATCGTTCGAGTAAGCCCAACTCTGTATGGTATCGTCAATATAGACAACGATACAATCGTTCGAGTAAGCCCAACCCTGTATGGTTTTGTCACATGCAGACAACGATACAATAGTTCGAGTAAGCCCAGCTCTGTATGGTACAATCACTGCAAACAACAAAACAATTGTTCGAGTAATTCCAACTCTGTATGGTATCGTCACATACAGACAACGATACAATCGTTCGAGTAAGCCCAACCCTGTATGGTTTTGTCACATGCAGACAACGATACAATAGTTCGAGTAAGCCCAGCTCTGTGTGGTACAATCACTGCAGACAACAAAACAATTGTTCGAGTAAGTCCAACTCTGTATGGTATCGTCACATACAGACAACGATACAATCGTTCGAGTAAGCCCAACCCTGTATGGTTTTGTCACATGCAGACAACGATACAATAGTTCGAGTAAGCCCAGCTCTGTGTGGTACAATCACTGCAGACAACAAAACAATTGTTCGAGTAAGTCCAACTCTGTATGGTATCGTCACATACAGACAACGATACAATCGTTCGAGTAAGCCCAACCCTGTATGGTTTTGTCACATGCAGACAACGATACAATAGTTCGAGTAAGCCCAGCTCTGTGTGGTACAATCACTGCAGACAACAAAACAATTGTTCGAGTAAGTCCAACTCTGTTTGGTATCGTCACATACAGACAACGATACAATCGTTCGAGTAAGCCCAACCCTGTATGGTTTTGTCACATGCAGACAACGATACAATAGTTCGAGTAAGCCCAGCTCTGTGTGGTACAATCACTGCAGATAACAAAACAATCGTTCGAGTAAGCCCAGCTCTGTATGATATCGTCACATGCAGACAACGATACAATTGTTCGAGTAAGCCCAACCCTGTATGGTATCGTCACATGTAGACCACGATACAATCGTTCGAGTAAGCCCAATTCTGTATGGTATCGTCGTATGCAGACAATAAACAATCGTTCCAGTAAGCTCAGCTCTGTATGATAACCTCAATACGGACAACAAAACAATCGTTCGGAAAGCCGAATACGGTTTGACATCGACACTTTATACAACGGATAGTACTAACACATGCTGTTTAATAGCACCGCGGTTTCTATCCCACTTTTGATTTTTCGCTCAATATTAAATTTCGGTATTGCTTTGTATTTGTGGAGTGTAACAGTTATTCATGGTTTGTCTTTTGACCATGGTGTATTCTGTTTTTTTTATGGTGTTGTCCGATTGTGTCCCTTGTGTATCGTCTCTTTATTTTTTTTCTACCATCAAATGGTCATAAAACGTTAGTAAGTTGTCTAAACTAACACGTTTCATATTAAGCACAAGCTCGTCACTTTATCGATATCTGATTGCATTGTGTTGAGAACGTTTCATATTCAGCACAAGCTCTTCATTTTATCGATATCTGATGGCATTGTGTTGAGAACGTTTCATATTCAGCATCAGCTCATCACCTTATCGATATCTGGTGGCATTGTGTTGAGAACGTTTCATATTTAGCACAAGCTCTTTACCGTATCGATATCTGGTGGCATTGTGTTGAGAAAGTTTCATATTCAGCACAAGCTCTTCACTTTTTCGATATCTGGTGGCATTGTGTTGAGAACGTTTCATATTCAGCACAAGCTCATCACTTTATCGATATCTGGAGGCATTGTGTTGAGAACGTTTCGAATTAAGCACAAGCTCTTTACCTTATCGATATCTGATGGCATTGTGTTGAGAACGTTTCATATTCAGCACCAGCTCATCACCTTATCGATATCTGGTGGCATTGTGTTGAGAACGTTTCATATTAAGCACAAGCTCTTTACCGTATCGATATCTGGTGGCATTGTGTTGAGAACATTTCATATTCAGCACAAGCTCATCACTTTATCGATATCTGGTGGCATTGTGTTGAGAACGTTTCATATTCAGCACAAGCGTATCACCTTATCGGTATATGGTGGCATTGTGTTGAAAATGTATCTTAAAATTCAGCACATGAGGTCAAACTCAGTTTTTGGTGGGGTTCGTGTAGCTAAGTATATAGTTTTCTATGTTGTGTTTTGTGTACAGTTTGGTTGTATGTTTTCCATTTTAGCCATGGTATTGCCAGTTTATTTTCTACTTATTAGTTTTGATATCCCTCTTGTGTCTTTCGCTTCTCTAATACAAAAATTCAGAATAAACGAATAGTTTATCATTGAAATAAAACGATAAATCCAAATAATATTTAGAACTTAAATATTATAAACGAATCCAAAATATGAGTCTCACCCTATTTACATTAACGGCCCTTATTGGGAACATATATAACAAAATACAAACAGCTCTTATATTTACAGAAATATAATTCTAGAATGAAGTTAGGACTCTCACTCACTACATAATGTGTTAAATAATTCTATTCTTTAAAACGTTTACATTTATTCTTTGTAGAAGACTTGCATCAAGTCTCTTCCACATCAAGCAGAATAATTAAGTTTCTTCAGACAATATAACATGCCACTTGTTCGCTTAATAAAACATCCAAGGACTGTTGAACGATTATTGAGTTTGTTTTCTTCTGTTTGTCTCATGCACAAAACTTAATTGGAATCTGTTTCTCTACTCGTAATTTAATAACAACGTGAATAAAAATAATGCCTGATATTTATTGACTATCAACATAAGAAATAGATTCGGATATTAAACTCCAAGATAGCGGTGATTGGTTCGGGACATTCTGATTATCAGAAAAAGATGCATAAAGTAGGCTGATCGAACATTCTCATTGTACCAAAACTGATGCATTGCATTCAAAACCATTTTATAGGAAAATCAATGAGTGTTTTTCACACGGAGTGAAGTGATTAGTTCGATCAACAATATTCTTTATCAGTAACACCGAGGATCACATTCCAGGATACAACAAGGTAGGACAATTATTTTATTATAGATTAAACATCGGCTCGTTTCACCAGTTCGTTTCAATTAAACAACAAATATCTGTTAATTGGCTAATTAAATTGTATGTATGTACGTGTAACGTTATCTTATTTGCTATATAACAAGCAAGCACTTGTTACATTAATCCCGTGGATATATTATTATATTAGGACAGGACTACTGACTCAACTATCAGTCTGATACTGATAATAAAATTATACATATTCTGAAGATAATATATAAAATTTAAAACCATTATAATTTTAGTATTACAAATATACAGTAAACATTTAAAAAATTAATAATAAAATATTAAGTGTAGATTAACTGTGAAATATAAAAAAAAAAATCAAACATTTTATATTAAAGGAATGACAAATATTTTTTCTGTCTATGAAGAAATAACATAAAAAATTTGGTGCACACTGAATAACGCGGGTTTTTTAAATGTGTGCACCACATTTTTTATGTTATTTCGATTAGACAGAAAAAATATTAAAGTCATTTCTTATAATTTAATGCTAAATTCCACTTTAAACCGAAGAAAACCATGAAAAAACGTGGATGACGTCACGGTCACATGACTGAATTATGTCTATGGGCTGATAACAAAATAACGTCAGCCAATCAGAAGACGCGTTACATCCAAAATTAAATTATAATATAATAAATTTGGCATGTATGTCTGTGTTTATGAGTGTACTATGTTCTGAATGTCGTTTAATACCAAGCACAGAAGAGAATATGCCGTCTTTACATTACCGAGTACACAATTAAAAGTTTTTAATAGGACAGAAGTCAAATGCAATAGATATAAGAATCAATTATTATCATACTGATAGTTAGTATAGCAACATTGGCGATATACCTCTTCAACTGTTGCAGTTCCTATACATTCATGGCTTTCAGAAATTCTTTTGAGAATTTCTGATAAGGGTAAAACCAGAAAGTTGTGTCGGACTCATAATATTTATAAAATGTTGTTTTAAAATTGTTTATTTAAAGAAAGACGCCCAATAAGGGACTAATATGTTTTATGTTTTCGTTCCAATTTTTATTAATTCCTGTCGAAATTAAATTAACTAAAGTGTCTACATGAGAATGACTATGACATATGTGTAAAAAGAGATACATATACAGTAGATTTCTGTTGACATAAACAAGTGTCTAAATAATATCTCACTTTTTCTAGTAATCGTATTCTAGAATAATATGATTTCTCTGAACATACAAGCGCAAGGTGTTTATAATTCATAAGTACAGACCAAACATGTCTGTTTCAAAACCATAAAAGAAAAGAGAATTCCGTGATTTCTAGATATAGTAGTTTATGTGTGGTGAGAATAAGAAGTACTTTATATGTCGTTACATGCCGTAAATCTCTATAATCAGAGAGAATAAAGATGTACAATGTCGCCTACTGGACATTTTTACGACAATCTGCAGAACACATTTGAAATACAATTGTCTTGGAATTGCTTCAAAGTACTAATTATAGCTGTCATTCGGAAATTATAACTGTCACTCGGAAGAAGGTCAAAATAAATGTTGCTTTTGAAATGTTCTTAAGGCAATTACAACTGCTCGGTTTCAAATCAACTTTCGTGTCAGTTAATAAACCTTACCATATTAAAATGAAACATGCAAAGATAATTGCCGTTTTGAGGTGTAAAACTTGATCAGTAAATGACTTTCACATTGTCAAGGTTTTCGATGTCTATAAATGAGTGTTATTGTTCTGCTCGAATTTAATCCTGTCTACCAAATTTTTCGTTATATTCTATAGTGGAGTATAAGGCGCTTCATAGTATCACGCCTGTTACCAGTGGCGGATCCAGGGGGGGGGGGGGGGGGGGTTCCGGGGGTGCGCACCCCCCCCTTTAATTTTGCCGATCAATGCATTTGTATCGGGACATATGTTTTGCACCCCCCCTTTGCCCTGGGTGCCCTGGGTTAGCACCCCCTTTCGAAAATTCCTGCATCCGCCCCTGGTTACAGTAACTATTTTTGAAAGATATTTTAAAACGAAAGATCTCTGTAGAACTCATACCACATCTTCCTATATATATTCTAAATTGTCGACGAACAACGAAAATACTCATTAAAAGAAAATGAATAAAATTAATGTGTATACTTAATATTTTATTCGTTTTTCATTTTATTTTTGTCTAAAATGTTTGATACATTTAAGTTTTGATATCAGATTTCTAACTTTAATTCATTTAACCTATACAACTTGAATCTACAATCATATAACTATAATTTATGTATGCTATATGTGACTCTATAATAATTCTTACAATAGTTAATCTATGTTGTGTTAATCTATAATTTCAAAACTTTGGTTTACATTTTTTACCCCATGACGTTATGTGAATCTTAACTATAATAACAGTTACTATGATCTACACTTTTAAAACACGTGAAAATCGGAATCTATCACAATACCATATTTTTTGTAATCCATGTTATGTGAATATTTAATAAAATAAAATATACAACATTTTGTTTAAGACTCATTACATGACGCTTTGCAGTTCTTTTTGTAAATTTTATTCAGCCGAAAGAGAGGCAGTGATATTGTTGGCTTTTTTCAAAACTACCTCTACCCTTTTTTATTGGGAAAATATGCGTCATTTTTATCAAATTGGGAAATTTATAATGAAAGATGAATTTGACTGGAACTTCAATTTGCAGACCCCCTTTTGAGAGGTAAACCCTAATTTGAAATAAGACCCCTTATTGTCAGTGATGATACATAAATAGACCTTCAAATCTGCACATATAGTCATTTTAGGCATGAAAATGGTTTAAATGAGTGTTTTTCAGTTTGTATCCATGCACAATTACTACTGAGACTGCACTGTTTGGGAAAAAAGTTGTCTTTTTGGGAATAATTTTAAGCCATTTTTTTTCAAATTGGGATTTTTCTCCAGGGGAAAAAGCCTTTATTCTCCATTAATTTAAGGCAAACAATTTCACTGAGAGGTGACCGAAACACATTTGTCTGAAGCTCTTAAAATTGTAAACAGAATTATTCCACTTTTTTTTATAACATAGATGATAGTGATTTATATGAATTTCCCCATCTATTATCTCGCACGTGAAATAACTCGACGTTTTCATTCTACAGACCCCCCCCCCCCCTTTCATGTACCCTGACTTGAGACTACACGCCAAAAAGTAACGCCTAAGTTGGAAGTTATTAATTTAGTCCAGACTTTCCCCTGCTTTTACTTTACTTTAATTTAAGACCACACGCCAAACAGTAACGCCTAGGTTGGAAGTTATATATCAAGTCCAGACCTTCCCCTCCTACTGTACCTTAATTTGAGACCACACACCAAGCAGTAACGCCTAAGGTTACTTACTTAATGCTCGGTATGCCATCGGCATGTAGGACAGCAACAAATGTTCTTCGTTTCTGTCTGTCTGTCTTTGGCAATCTTTTCTACTGTTCCCCATGTTATGTTCATGGTCTTCAGTTCTCCTTATACCGTACGTCTCCATATGTTTTTTTGGTATTCCTCGCTTACGCCTTCCCTCTGGAGTCCAATGTAATGCTGTTCTAGTGATGGAATTACTATCTCTTCTAATCACATGCCCAATCCATTTCCATCGCCTTCTCACTAATATTGTACCCATGCTATCTTGCTGACACTGGTTTAGAAGATCTTCATTAGATATTTTGTTTGGCCAGATTCTCCTTAAGCTTTTGGCATGGAAGACTGACAGTTTGTTAAGATCGACTTATGTCATCCTCCAGCATTCTGATCCGTATAACAGAGTAGATAGTACACAACTCTTGTACAGTTTTAGTTTGGTCTTCTTACTGTACTGTGATGATTTCCATACATTGTTAAGTGATCTAAATATATTCCTGGCTTTGTGCAATCTATTCATGATGTCATTTCCTGCACCTCCATCGTTTCTAGGTATGTAAATGTTTCTGTGATGTGGAGATCTTTTCCATCTACTAGGATAGGAGTTGGGTTATTGATGTTTAGGGTCATGACTTCAGTTTTGGTTTGGCTGATTGTAAGTCCAACTTGACTAGCAAAAGTATTTAGGCGGTTTGTCTTCTCTTGTAAATGGTGGTGGGTATGCGATAAAAGAGCAAGATCATCAGCAAAATCAAGATCCTCCAATGTTGATGAAAATTAATGTTCCATCTTATTCTTTTTGGAGCATCTTCCGTTGTTTTTCTCATTACCCAGTCAATGACGACATTGGAAAGGAGAACAGAAACCAGATGTTGCTTTGCCCTACACTGCAAGTGAAATTGTTGTAGAAACTTTTTATGAGCTCAATTATTTCTTTTGGAATTCCATATGATCTGCGTATGCGCCACAAGGTCTTTCTGTTGATACTGTCAAAAGCCTTCTGAAAATCCACAAAGTTGATGTAGAGCTGTCTTTGCCATTCTGTACATTATTCGATGCAATGATTTGATCAATACACCCTCTACCGTTACGGAATCCTGCTTGCTCTTCTCTTAGCTGTTTATCAACTGAATAATAGATGCAGTTGTAAACGCCTAAGGTTGGAAGTCATTTATTAAGTACAGATTTCCCCTCCTTTTACTGTACCTTAATTTGAGACCACATGCCAAAAAGTACATGTAACGCCTAAGGTTGGAAGTCATTTATTAAGTACAGACTTCCCCTCCTTTTACTGTACCTTAATTTGAGACCACACACCAAATAGTAACGTCTAAGGTTCGAAGTCATTTATGAAGTACAGACTTTCCCCTCCTTTTGCTGTACCTTAATTTGAGACCACATGCAAAATAGTAACGCTTAAGGTTGAGAGTCATTTATTCAGTACAGACTTTCCCCTCCTTTTGCTGTACCTTAATTTGAGACCAAACGCCAAACAGTACCGCCTAATTTGGAAGTAATTTATTAAGTCCAGACCTTCCCCTACTTTTATTGTACCTTAATTTGAGACCACACACCAAACAGTAACGCCTAAGGTTGGAAGTCATTTATTAAGTCCAGACCTTTCCCTCCTTTTACTGTACCCTAATTTGAGACCACACGCCAAACAGATACGCCTATTAAAGTTGGAAGTTATCTATCAAGTATTTAACATATCAACATTCGATAATTATGAAATCTGCACAAATATGACGATCTTTCATTTTACATATATATGTAGCAACTACGAGCAATACATATACTAGTCAACTATTAAGAAATGATAAAAGACAATATATTTTCAATATATGCCGAACTGTACCAAGGTAACTAACCATTCCAATTGATCTAATATTTACAGAGTGGCATTTTCTTATCAAAATCATTGATTTAAAACACTCAATTCTTTTTGAAATTCTTGTTATTTAAAAACTCGAATTTTCACCCTAAATTTCAAAATTTTATATATACTAGAAATTAAACTTTAAACTTAGATAGAGTCTGCTTTTGTATGCTTTTGCAGATATTTGAATACCTAAATCTCATCTTCGAAATTAAGTGCTGAAGTTTGTCTTCATTTTTCCGCAAAATAAATTTGACATCTGTATTCATGGTATTTTGTCACTTTCCAATTTCGAAGAGATTCATTTAATCATATGCATTGGCATTGCAAATAACTGTTTTTCATTAGATAATTGAACAGTCTTTCTATTTATATATTTTATGATAAGTTGGAGTTCAAATTTGTTTATCGTTGCTTTTGTTGACTTGTATATATAAAATAATTCATACGCCGAACAAGTACAGTGATATTTTTCACAATATTGTGTGTCCAACTACCGCCGGTTATACATAAATGATTTAATGTTTGTTTCTACCATTATCTATCGTGTACTGTTTTAACCATTATATTTATCGTGGACTGTTTCTTCCATTATTCATCGTGGACTTTTCCTATCATTGTTTATCTTGGACTGTTTCTATCATTACTTATAATTGACTGTTCCTATCATTATTTATCGCGGAGTGTTCAAAACATTATTTATCGTGGATGGTTTTTATAATTATTTATCGTCATACGTGGTCTTACTTTTGTATATTAAAATATGGCGATTAGTTATGCTGTTTAGTATATCTATACAAACATACTTGTTTGCCTATAAAACGCCAAATTGCGTAAGAGGAAAAGTTGAATAAATTAAAAGAATGGCTAAACGAATCAACAAAATATTTATTAACCTCTCTGTTATATTTAACTGTTTCGTCTTCTAATATAGCTTCAAAAGCTTTCTATAAAAAGTTTTTGAATGTTAAATCCAGTAACAACACATACACGTATGTCATCCAGCTAATCTGATGTATCATTGAAACGTATGTCATACAGCTTATCTGTTGTATCATTGAACGTATGTCATCCAGCTAATCTGAGGTATCATTGAACGTATGTCATACAGCTAATCTGAGGTATCATTGAACGTATGTCATCCAGCTAATCTGAGGTATCATTGAACGTATGTCATCCAACTAATCTAATGTATCATTGAACGTATGTCATACAGCTAATCTGAGGTATCATTGAACGTATGTCATCCAGCTAATCTGAGGTATCATTGAACGTATGTCATCCAGCTAATCTGAGGTATCATTGAATGTATGTCATACAGCTAATCTGATGTACATGTATCATTGAAACGTATGTCATCCAGCTAATCTGATGTATCATTGAACGTATGTCATCCAGCTAATCTGATGTATCATTGAACGTATGTCATACAGCTAATCTGATGTATCATTGAACGTATGTCATCCAGCTAATCTGATGTATCATTGAACGTATGTCATACAGCTAATCTGATGTATTATTGAACGTATGTCATACAGCTAATCTGATGTATCATTGAACGTATGTCATCCAGCTAATCTGATGTATCATTGAACGTATGTCATTGAACGTATGTCATACAGCTAATCTGTTGTATTATTGAACGTATGTCATACAGCTAATCTGATGTATCATTGAACGTATGTCATACAGCTAACGTATGTCATACAGCTAATCTGTTGTATTATTGAACGTATGTCATACAGCTAACGTATGTCATACAGCTAATCTGTTGTATTATTGAACGTATGTCATCCAGCTAATCTGATGTATCATTGAACGTATGTCATACAGCTAATCTGATGTATCATTGAACGTATGTCATACAGCTGATCTGATGTATCATTGAACGTATGTCATACAGCTAATCTGATGTATTATTGAAATATATGTAAGACAAGATGAAATCGTTGAATTAAGAAAGCAAATCCGATCCGGGTTCTGTTCAAGCTAATCACTTTATTGACTATCTTTAAAATTGATGGAGCTTTAGATAAATATAATAACACGCAAATTATACAGGAAAAATTAAATAGGTTGCACCGGTAATGACTTTCATTGACAGCTTTCATAGACGATGAATGAAAATGATAATCTTCAATGTGGAGATTAAATTGTTAAAATGGATTTCATAACAGTGAACTAAAAAAACTGCATAATGGTTGCAATGTCAATTAAACATCCACCTGTAATACTAAATTTCTTGCTGTATTGCTATGATACAATCGACATCATTTACATATATTATCTTTGTAACTCCTTGGTTAATAACAACGGAGTGTCAATTCGTCCGGCTAGCCGGACGAATAGTTAAAAATCTCTATTCGTCCGGCCATCCGTCTGCGGATGCGCAAATATACAATATCAATAAAAGTGTCATGTGACGTGGAAAGTGTCCCGGATGAGGTGTCGGATAACACACGCGGTGTCGGATAACACACACGCGTAAATGCAATGGACGTGTTGAGAATTGGAGATCGTGATTCATATTTAAAGATGTCATAGAGAAAACCAGAGAGAATGTGATTGCTTTAAACAAATGTCTATAGGAGTGATTCCAGAACAATAGCGTATACATGTTAACTGTGAGGAATAAGCCTGAAATTAAAGTGAAATTGATGATTTACCCCCATTTACCTTATGAAGGCAATTAACGCATTCGGAAAAATTACTATATCAAACTTGCTTGGATGCATTATTTTTTAGTTATACTACAACGCAGATCTATGAAGATACTGATGACACTGATATGCCTGAACTGGGAATAAGACACCAGGGTTTGGGTATCCCCCCTTTTCCTGTTGTATCTAATCAAGGAATTGTATATTTAAATTTAAATATACAATTCCTTGATCTAATATACATGTTTTTTCTAAAAAAATCTTATTGAAAACACAATCCTACTTTTGGGTACAGGTTACACGTGCCTGCCCTTCTCAAATTTCATATGAATTTAAAATCGCCGAACAATTTAAATGAAGAATCGTGCATAATCATATGAGGACCTTACTTTAACCAAACTTCACAGAAACTATAAATTCAGGATCTTTTGAAATCATAGGCCCGACTATTTACCTTACAGGAAATTCAAAGGCAGAACAAAAAAGAGAGAATCATATTTGTCCCCCCCCCCCCCCCCGCAATACCCAAGTTCCTTTAGAATATAAGAATAAAAAAAAATCTGAATTAAATGTATAGTTTTTTGGTGTTTTTCCTTTTTATAAGAATGAGTTTTTTTCATAAAAAGAGGTTAGACAATATATTTTAAAACAACCCGTGCTTCATTCAAAATCTTCAAAACACGATGTTATATCTTCATCATTATACATTTGGCCGGACAAATAGCGAAAAACCGTAAAAATGCTATTTGTCCGGCTTGCCGGATGAATAGACATTTTTGACTATTTGTCCGGCTAGCCGGACGAATAGCCACTGCCTAATAACAAAACTTTAGGCACACAAAGCATATATAATACTCCTACATAATAAATGTATTTGCTATTATTAAAGATTAATGTAATAGTGCTTAGTCAAGTTTATACAATTATGCATTCTAGATTTAATCGAAAGGTAAACTTTGCTTTGGCTCGGAAATCGTAAGAATTCTAAATTAAAAAAAGTTAGTCTAAACTACAATATACTATTAAAGTTTATGTGACATACAGCAGTGTAATATTATAGGTATATAAATCAATATTTACTCATGTTTTATGCATTTTTAGCATTTTCAAATGAAGAGAGACTGTCGCTAGTTAACCAAGTGTTTTAATAACAAGTGAGTGTGTGAGTGCAAGTGTGTTGGAAATACGAATTATCAAAATATGATGTAGTATATATGAAATAAACTAGAGGTATAGTGTACGCAGTTTACGTATGTAGTTTGAAGTTTGTTAATGTCATCATGATTTGGCTCTAATATTACAGCAATAGTTACACTCGTCATACAAAGTAACTGTGGCTCCAGGAAATTATATAAAAAATAAATAAAACCGTCCATTCGACACTAAATATAAAACAGGGGAAAATAAAAACTCGCAACCCACAAAAAACTGCAAAGAAAGTTTGGGATGATCAACAATTAAGATGATTTGTGATTTATAGTACTTAAAAAGATTGAATTCTGTAATGATTATTGAATGTTAAATGATTGATTATTGTTAACTTAACTTCCAGTGGCAAATATTTGATGTATATCAGGACGAGAACTAATACACTATAAATTCAATATGATTGTTTTGTATAGCAGATCGACGGGTATTGATGAACTTTAAAATGCCAATCAAAGTAATGATGTCAAAAACTATCAGAAATTAAGCTTTGCATATCATCGAATTATTGCAAGGATTCCGACATTGCAGAGAGCGTGACGCTATTTATAATCGTAGACGACACATACAGTCCAAATTCTGAACGGGCTTTTTGAGTGAAGGTCTGAATACAGCTTTCGGTAGAACGTTGACTGCATAACAATTTGGTAGATTCTGTATCATGATGGCAAATGAGACACCTCCCCCCCCCCCCCCAAACCGAAATAAAAATAACGTTGACTTTAACGGCCTTCATGCAGCAATCAGTAAACCCATACCGAATAATAAGCTATAAAAGGCAATGAAAGTACAAATGTCAAACAAATCAAACGAGAAAACTAATATGCATTAAAGTTTATAACTCAAATAAATCGACTGAGTAATATTAGCCAACATAACATCTCAATAATTGATATCGCTTTTTTAAATGTTATTTGCCCAATAAAATGTCTTTGTATCCAATCCTTCTTGTCCAACAACCTAACATCCAGCCCTTCAGTCAAACCTAAAACTAATCCACCGTCCTGCCAAACCTCAAACTAATCCACCGTCCTGCCAAACCTAAAACTATCCCATTCCTCTTGTGACAAACCTCAAAATATGTCACTCCTCTTCTCAAACCCCCAACTACCCCATTCCTCTTGTATCAAACCTCCAACTATCCAATTTCCCGTGTGTCAAACCTCCACCTATCCCATTGTCCTGTCAAACCTCCAACTATCACATTCCTTTTGTGTCAAACCTCCAACTATTCCAACGTTCTGTCAAACCTCCAAATATCCCATTCCTCTTGTGTCGTAACTCAAAATATGTCACTCAACTTCTAAAACATCCAACTATCCAATTTCTCTTGTGTCAAACCTCCATCTTTTCTATTGTCCTGTCAAACCTCCAACTATCCCATTCCTCTTGTGTCAAACCTCCAACTATCACATTTCTCTTGTGTCGAAACTCAAAAATGTCACTCCTCCTCTTAAACCTCAACCTACACCATTATTAAACTGTTAAATCTCGAATTATCCCATTCTTCTGAAGTCAAACGTCAACCTTTACCATTCATCTTACGTCAAACCCCAAACTATCTCATTCCTTTTGGGTCAAACCTCAAACTAACCAATATTCTTTCAAACCTCAAACTATCACATTCGTCTTGTGTCAAATCTCCCATTGTTCCATTCCTGTTGTATCAAAACCCAAACTATCCTATTCCACTTGTGTCAAACCCCAAACTATCCCATTCGTCTTGTGTCAAATCTCCCATTGTTCCATTCCTGTTGTATCAAACCCCAAACTATCCTATTCCACTTGTGTCGAACCCCAAACTATCCCATTCGTCTTGTGTTAAATCTCCCATTGTTCCATTCCTGTTGTATCAAACCCCAAACTATCCTATTCCACTTGTGTCAAACCCCAAACTATCCCTTTCCTCTTGTGTCAAACCCAAACTTTTCCATTCATCTTGTGACAAACCCTAACTATCCCATAACTTTTGTTTCAAATACGCAACTATTCAATTCATCTTGTGTCAAACCCCAAACTTTCCTTTTCCCTTGTGTCAAACCTCCAACCATCTCACCCTCATCTTACTACTAGTATCCCTTTCCACTTTGGTCAAACCTCCAACTATCCCACCCTCCGGCCAAACCTCCAACTATCCAACCCACCTGTTAAACCTCCAACTATTCCACCCTCCTGTCAAATCTCCAACTATCCCACCCTTCTGTCAAACCTCCAATTATCCTATCCTCCTGCCATACCTCCAACTGTCCCACCATACTATCAAACCTTCAACTATCCCACCCTCCTATCAAACCTTCAACTATCCCACCCTCCTGTCAAACCTCAAACTATTCCACCCTCCTTTCAAACCTCCAATTATCCTACCCTACTTTCAAACCTCAAACCATTCCACCCTCCTGTCAAACATCAAACTATTCCACCATACTATCAAACCTCCAACTATCGCACCCTTCTGTCAAACCTCCAACTATCCCACCCTCCTATCAAACCTGAAACTATTCCACCCATCTGTCAAACCTCCAACTATCCCACCCTCCTATCAAACCTGAAACTATTCCACCCATCTGTCAAACCTCCAACTATCCCACCCTTCTGTCAAACCTCCAACTATCCAATCCTCCTGCCATACCTCCAACTATTTCACCATACTATCAAACCTCCAACTATCGCACCCTTCTGTCAAACCTCCAACTATCCCACCCTCCTATCAAACCTGAAACTATTCCACCCATCTGTCAAACCTCCAACTATCCCACCCTCCTATCAAACCTGAAACTATTCCACCCATCTGTCAAACCTCCAACTATCCCACCATTCTGTCAAACCTTCAACTATCCTATCATCCTGCCATACCTCCGACTATCCCACCCTACTATCAAACCTGCAACTATCACACCCTCCTGTCAAACCTCCAACTATTCCACCCTCCTGTCAAACCTCCATCTATCCCACTTTTTTGTCAAACATCCAACTATCCCACCCTTTTGTCAAACCTCCATCTATCCCACCCTCCTGTCAAACCTCCAACTATTTCAGAAATGTCCCTTTTTTAAACCTCACACTAGCCAACTACAGAGACACATACTTTTCTACTATTACCATACATATGACACATGCATGTATTTCCTAATTATAACACTTCAAATTGAATTTCCAATAAATTTTGTATATTTTTCCAACTCAAAAGAAATTGCTTATTATATCTTCAGTAAACATTTGCATTGCAAACAACAATCGCATTGCAATCAACAAATCGCATGTTAAACATGACTATGTAAAACATAACTATGTAAATATTAAATTGATTACAGCTTAATTTGATTAATAGACACGAGAAATCAATTAATACGTCCGATTGATGTTTGTTATTAACAACGGAAGTCATCTAATATTCTAGTCATGTCTTTTTACCAATAAAAATCAATTCCTCCAATAATAAACAATTATAATAATCAAGAAGATCATAAGTAACATTCGATATACCACAGAAAAAGGGGGTAAAAAAGGGGGACAGTAAACATGTCATTCCAATGTAACTCGTTTGTAACAATAATTTTCATTGAACGTTGACAAATATTTTGAAGGGATAGATTCCACGCGTTCTACTTTGAATTCCGATTTTTTAAGGCATGTAATTCTCACAAAATAATTTAAAAAGTTGCATCTTTTTGTCAACATTGAAACCATATTGCATTCCCAAGAGTACGAAAGGTATGAATACGTCTAGTGTTTATGTTTGATATCGTGAGTATACATATTATTTCAAATGATTAAGATGCTAATTATAAAGATTATGCAACAGTTTTGCGGACTTTTTCATTTATGTCATTTTAAGCCTAAATATGTACCCAATAGAATCTATTTTAACATGCTGCATTAGAATGGATATAACTGGTGTATTTATAACAAGCTTGGCCAAAATACAATACAGTAAACTCCTAAATTATGTGTAAAAACTTTGGGAATGCCGGCTAATTATTTACTCAACGTTCTTTGTATGGTTAGGGTTAGGGTTAATTACTTACTCAACGTTCTTTGTATGGTTAGGGTTAGGGCTAATTACATTTGTACTTACTCAACGTTCTTTCTAGGATTAGGGTTAATTACTTACTCAACGTTCTTTGTATGGTTAGGGTTAGGGCTAATTACATTTGTACTTACTCAACGTTCTTTCTAGGATTAGGGTTAATTACTTACTCAACGTTCTTTGTATGGTTAGGGTTAGGGCTAATTACATTTGTACTTACTCAACGTTCTTTCTAGGATTAGGGTTAATTACTTACTCAACGTTCTTTGTATGGTTAGGGTTAGGGCTAATTACATTTGTACTTACTCAACGTTCTTTCTAGGATTAGGGTTAATTACTTACTCAACGTTCTTTGTAGGGTTAGGGTTAGGGTTAATTATTTACTCAACGTTCTTGTTATGGTTCGGGTTAGGGTTAATTATTTACTCAAAGTTTTTTCAATGGTTAGGGTTAGGGTTAATTACTTATTCAACGTTGTTTGTACGTTAGGGTTAGGGCTAATTATTTACTCAACGTTCTTTGTATGGTTAGGGTTAGGGTTGATTAATTACTCAGCGTTCTTTGTATGGTTAGGATTAGGGTTAATTATTTACTCAACGTTCTTTGCATGGTTAGGGTTAGGGTTAATTACTAATTCAACGTTGTTTATACGGTTAAGGTTAGGGTTAATTATTTACTCAACGTTCTTTGTATGGTTAGGGTTAGGGTTGATAAATTACTCAGCGTTCTTTGTATGGTTAGGATTAGGGTTAATTATTTATTCAACGTTCTTTGTATGGTTAGGGTTAATTACTAACTCAACTTTCTTTTTTTTTGCAAAGTGGTGTTGATTTCATAACTACATCTGTTAATGATACTCTAGCTTGTGTCGGGGAAATCAAAATAGAAACAGTACCTGTTATGGCTGGCTGACGTTAGAAAACATACCTGTCTAGTTTAAACATATTTATTTCTAAAGGATTGGGAAACAAGTTAATTGCAACTTATATTAACCCCTTTCAACTTTTTTAAGCTTGGCCAAAATACAATACAGTAAACTCCTAAATTATATGTAAAAACTTTGGGAATGCCGGCTAATTATTTACTCAACGTTCTTTGTATGGTTAGGGTTAGGGTTAATTACTTACTCAGCGTTCTTTGTAGGGTTAGGGTTAGGGTTAATTACTTACTCAACGTTCTTTGTATGGTTAGGGTTAGGGTTAATTACTTACTCAACGTTCTTTGTATGGTTAGGGTTAATTACTTACTCGATTCCATAACTACATCTGTTAGTGACACTCTAGCTTGATTCGGGGAAATCAAACTAGAAACAGTACCTGTTATGGCTGGCTAACGTTAGCAACAATACGTGTTGTGACTAACGTTTGCAAAATTATCTATTAGTTTAAACATATTTATTTATAGAGGATAGGGAAACAAATTAATTGTAACTTAAATTAATTCCTTTCACATTTGCGGGTGCCAGTGGTGCCTTGTAGCGTCATTAGCCTACTTTTTTTCGAAATCTACAAGGGTGTATTTTACGTGCAAGCAATATGGCTCTCTCTTAACACGGGCTGACCATTTATTGTCCAAAAATTCAGTTCACTGTCGTCACAAAGAATAACTGACTCGACTGACGATAAAAATAATACTTGCAGTAACTTATGATAGAAATGATATCTGTCTTGACTGACGTCCTAAACAATACCTAACTCGACTGACGATAGAAACAATACCTGACATGACTTACGATAGAAACAATATCTGACGTGACTGACGATAGAAACGATATCTGAAGTGACTGAGGACAGAAACAAGACCTGACTCGACTGACGATATAACAATACCTGACGTAACTGACGTAAGAAACAATACCTGACCTTGCTGCCGGCAAAAGCAATATCTGACGTCGCTGAAGGTAGAAACAATACATGACGTGGCTGACGGTAGAATTATTACCTGACGTGGCTGACGTTAGAAACAATATATGATGTGGCTTACGATAGAAACATAACCTGACGTGACTGACGTCAGAAACAGTACCTGACATGAATGACTGACGTTAGAAATAAAACCTGACGTGGCTGATCGTAGAAACAATACATGAAGTGACTGACGATATAATTATTACCTTACGTGGCTGACGGTAGAAACAATACCTGTTGTGGCTGACGATAGAAACATTACCTGGCACGACTGACGTCATAAACAATACCTGACATAAATGACTGACGTTAGATACAAAACCTGACGTGGCTGACGTTTAAACAATTCTTGACATGAATGGCTGACGTTAGAAACAAAACTTGACGTGACTTACGTTATAACAATACATGCCACGGATGGCTGACGTTAGAAACACTAACTGACGTGGCTTACGATGGAAACAATGCATGACGTAACTGACGTTATAAAACATAAATGATATGAATGCCTGACGCTATAAACAAAACATGTCATGGATAGCTGACGATGGAAACAATGCATGATGTGACTGACGTTATAAACAATACCTGACATGGCTGACTGACGTTAGAAACAATACCTGACATGGCTGCCTTTCTTGTGGTATAATGTGGATTGTTCTAGTATTTTTTTTTTTAAAGTTGCTTTGTTTATCTTTTATTTTACTAGAGTAACAATTTAGATTTTTTTTATCAAGGATTGTGAAAAGGACAATTTTAGGGAAAATAATCTGTAATACACGAAGTTTGAATGACTTAAACAGTTAGAACAAACAAGAGATGAAACAGTTACAACTAATAAGAGATACAAAGATCGAGACAAAACACAACTATCAAACACTATAATTAATCTCAGAAATTCAATTAATGTGTCTTGAAGGACCAGACAAGATTGAGCGAACCTTGACAAATGTTTCTGTATTCTCTTGAGTTTGATTTATTAGTTCCGGACTGTGACTGGTGAATTGACTAAAGTAGAAACCATATAGCCAATACATATATACGTACTACATTAACCGGCTTGTGCTTCGATTGTTAAGGTGACAGACCGTGGAACAGACATGGAGTTGGTTCCCGTAGATTGGAAAATCATTGATGAAGTCGCCAAGAGAATAAATTATTTAACTTCAAATTATAGTAAAAGCTGACAAATGATGAATAATTTATCTTTTTTCTTTATTTGTGTGATGTTTGTTATATTTATTTACATTTATATTGATAATTATATTTTTCGAGTAGGATCATTTACAAAAGTATACATAGAACGCCTACAGGGATAATTTCAAATAATCAAATTCTAATAAACAGGACAACAATAAAAAACTGTTTAGTTATTAATTAGTAAAATATTTGAAGATACTCAATCGTTGAGAGTTATTCTAGATAATTTTTATATGAATGAATTTTATTCTCATCAACTAATGAAATAGTTTTAGAGACAGTAAGTATGCACAACAATATAATATACAGTGCATGTATGAAGAAAAATGATATACATTAACCAGGAGGAGAGACTTTCACATTAACAGCTTTAATATATCGACATATTTTTTTCTAAAACTGTAATATTATTTGAGGAAAACAGATTACATAATTTCAAGGTGTTTGGATTTTTCCATCAAAATTACGGTAAATAGTTTTGTCTTTCATTAACGAAAGATTTACAAGACAAAATATAATGATACTCGTCACCGATTTTAGTCGAGCCACAGATACGACACAATCTATGATTTCTCGACAAATTGTGCCATCTCCCTGTCTCAACTGGTAGACGGTGGCTACCACATCTAAATTTACAAAACATAAACATACAATTCAATTCAATGGTAAAATAGATATATATTCTTCAAATTTAAATTCTTTTTAAAATCTTCTATAACATATACCTTTTGAGGTAGAATTCATAGTTTCATACCATTTCTGTATAAATTGGTCCTTCAGTTTTTGTTCTACACATTTAGAAATCCACAGAACAGAAAAAGTACCCTGCTGATTCCAAATATTTGACATTCCACAATTGTCTAATGTGCTTTTTATAAAACATAACCATTTACTCTCCAAAAGTGAAGAGACTTTACATTCTTCTCCATGTAAACGACGACACCAAAACATAACCATACGAACTCTTGCGTGAAATGAAATGGGATATCTTCCCAGCTCTCCGTAAATCATAAAATTTGGAGTAGATTGTTTCAAATGTAATATAAGTTTGCAAAATCGCAAATGTAATTTTTCGAGTAACTCTAAATTTTCAAAACCCCATACAAAAGTATTGGTAAAATAGTTTTGTCAAACACATCTAATTGTCATTCAATAGACAAATTGTTTTTTTTTCTACATTTTTGTAACAATCCATACATTGCTTCTGTAGCTTTTCCATATAAATATTTTCTTGTCTTCAAAAAAGAGCCCTTTTGAAAAAATAATTCCAAAATATTTATATTCATTTACTATCTCGAATTCATAAACTTCAATATAAAATTTTAAATTCTTTGACAATCGACCTTTTGAGGATACCATAACTTGTTTTTTGCACATTTACTTTAGGTTTCCATCGTTTACAATAATCACAAAATTCATTAAGCATCAATTGTAAGTCTTCATTTGATTCTGACATCAAAATTGTATCGTCAGCATACAGTAAAATAAACATTTTGAAATCAACCATTTGTTCATTTTCTATATCTTTACTAATAGTTTCTAAACCTTTAGCATTTATAGTCTCTAGAAAGTCTTGCAAGTCATTTAGACATAAAGAAAACAATATAGGAGAGAGATTATCCCCTTGTTTAACTCCTATATCACAAGCAAAGAAGTCAGACTTTTCATTATTATGTACTATACTATCGTATCTTGATACATGTACACATTTTGTACAATTCTAAAAAAAAATACCATTGATGTGGTTCTGTAGAAGTTTGAAAGATAAAGAGTTTCTATGAACAAAATCAAAGGCTTTTTTTCAAAATCTACTAACGCACAGTAAAGTCTGTTTCTTTTTAAAAACAATAATTGAAACAATACATACAGAGAAAAAATATGGTCGTTAGTAGAATATCTCGATCTGAATCCAGCTTGATTCTCATGTAAAATCTTATAATGATCGAAAAATGTACTTAATCTATCATTCAAAATAGATGTGAAATCTTTCCAATGCAAGATAACAGTGTTATGGGTCTTTAATTTTTTGTTTCCATTTTACTCCCTTTATTCTTAAAAATAGGTAAAACATTACCAAAAAGCCACGACTCTGGTACAATACCTGTATCAAAATTAAATTGCATAAATAAACATATAAAATTATGTCAATCATAGAATCCAATGAAGATGACATGTATTCATTAATAATTAAATCATCACCTGGAGACTTGTTATTTTTCGCTTTTTTTTTTACTGCTTTTCTTATTTCATCTGCAGTTATTTCCTTGTTAATCATCTCATTTACTTCGTCTGAATTTATCTCGTTTGTAATAACAAAATCGTCTGAATGATCTTTGTTTGTAGTTAAATCTTTAAAAAAGTCAACCAAAGTTTGCAAAGGTATCTCTTTGCCTATTACCATGAAAAAGTTTTCAAAATTCTTTTGAATTTTTTGTTCTCATGTTTTTCAATTTGTTTCGAAAATCAGTATTAAATCTCACAAGAGCATTATCCATAGTTTTCTTATAGGAAAGTTCACTCATCCTTAATCTTTCTTTAAATATAATTGAACCATATTTTTACACAGTCTTTTCGATTTTCTGAATTCTTTTTTTGCTTTCAAACATTCCAGATCAAACAATTGCTTTTTTGAATGTCTGTGTGCTTTGTAACCTGTGAGATCGAAAGTAGTTTCTGCCGATTTCAATAAAATATTACAAAGATCAAAAACTACTTCATCTACTTCCGGTTTTCGTGCGTTTTCTTTTGCATTTTGTAAAGATTTATCTTGAAAAATAATTTCTCAATCATTTTTCCATCTTAATTATCTCTAAAATCCAAAGTGTTTTCACATTTCCATTTACCAATATTTGGTGTAAAATTATTTGTCTCCAAATCTGAATGCTTCTTATTTTTACAGCTCAAAGTAAGTGAGAGAGATGAGTGAACATCTGAAAAAAGTCTACAAAACTCTTGTACTTCAAAGTCGAGTATATTCTCGAGATAATTACATGTACATATTATATAATCAACTACACTTTTATTTTTACAAGTCCTTCTGCCAATACTATCTTTCCCAAATCTACCATTAGGATAAACATTTACAAAATTCAATAAAGTTTTCTACCATACTTATTTACAATAGTGTCTGGATTTTTTCTACACCTTGATAGTATACATATATCTCAAAATACATTTATATTTGATATATCATTAAATTGAGTATCATCATCATCTTCGATTTCATGGAAATCGTTTAGTGTTGCAGTTCGACTATTGAAATCGCTAAGTAAACACATGTAATCATTATTCTTACTAAAATTTTGAAACTCAAATTCAATTTCCGAAAAGGCTTCATCTGACGCATAAATTGCATTTTCTGGGGGTATATAAGTTATACCAAATATAACATTTTCTTAGAAATCAAAAATTTCTTTTTTAACAGAAAACCAGAAAACAAAAGGGCATTCTGATTCTAGTACATGTACAGTAATGTAATGTTCTAAATATTTTTTGTAACATATAGCAATACCACCAAATTTGTAGTTTGAAATTTTCTTTCTATTTTTATACTTGAAAAAAAAGTTTTCACAATCAATAATGTCTATATCATCAAGCGTTGTTTCTTGAAAACAAACAATATCAAATTTATTTATTTAAGGAATGACTGTAATATTTTTTCTGTCTATGAAGAAATAACATAAAAAATTTGGTGCACACTGAATAACGCGCGTAGCGGGTTATTTAACAGTGTGCACCACATTTTTTATGTTATTTCGAATAGACAGAAAAAATATTACAGTCATTCCTTATAATTTAATGCTAAATTTCAATTTAAACCGTAGAAAACCACGAAAAAACGTTGATGACGTCACGGTCACATGACTAAATTATGTCTATGGGCTTATAACAAAATAACGTCAGCCAAACATTGGAATTCGGGATAAAATAATCGATGCTTGACACCAAATACATTTATAAGAGATAATATTTTGATATCTGAGTTCTTGTTCACAGTATGGCCAGTTGATCCGTGAAAGTCATCCGAATCGTTAGAATTGTCACTATTGACTGAGTTTGTTTGCCCTCTTTGCTTCACCTATCTTCCGTTACTTTCGGTTTCATCCGAAGTGAGATCATCTCGTCTGTTTCGTCGTTTAGCCTTTGGACGTGCTCCCTGTGATTGAAATTCCCGTCGTGTAGTATTTTCGTCCCGTCGTGTAGTATTTTCGGCTACATGTATATCTGATGGTAGAGGCTTAATTTCTTTTCCATCAATAAAATGTCTGTCTCGTTTGATACATGTAAGAGCTTTTTTGTTTTGTTTTCGAGCTTCCTTATAATGAGGCCACAACAATTTTCTTCTTTCGTTGATTTCTTTAGGGAATTGTTCTGCAATACCAAAGGTCGTCCCCTTAAGATAAGTTGCAGACTTGCGTACTATTTTTCTGTCCTTAAAGCTCTTGAATCTGCATACAATTGGTTTTGTTTTAAATGTTGTTCCGTCTCGAATTTTTCTCTCATTCAGCTGTCCGAATCGGTGAGCTCTGTGGAAATCAATCTCTGTTTCCATTTTCATGTCTTCTTTCATGAATAATTTCAAAATTCCTTCCGTTGTATCGCTTTCTTCATTTTCTGTCGCCATAGGAATTCCTGTGAACACTAGGTTTTCACGCATCGACCGAATCTGAAGATCTAGGTGTTTTTCTTGTAGTTCATCAAAATTTGTCTGTACTTTTTGCATGTTTTCGGCCACTTCGTTGTTTTCAGATCTAATAGCAGTAACTTCAGATTTCATGTCGCATAGATCACTTCTATTTACTTCAAACTGAGAGTTTATAAAGTCCAAACTCTTTTCTATATATCCTACTCTATCTGTAATTTTTCCTACATTGCTTGAAAATTTTGCATACTTCTTTCAAATTTGTCATTTTTTCACCATAAGAGTCAAGCATAGATAATTTTGTCAACATTTCTTCCATCTTTCTGTAAAGATTGTCTATTTTGATGTTTGTGTCGTGTCCCATATTCATTGTTGAATGCATAACTGGGTGAATATTTGGAATAGGTTGGGTCCATAAGGATAGTTGTCCGTTGGTGAAGTAAAGTTTGGAGTTGACATTTGTTGTGTGGTATATTGGGTTTTCCAGGTAGGATAGGGGAATCAATATTTGGTCCGTAAGTTGACATATTTATTTATCGATAGTTTCATTTTTTAAACTTTTTTTCGGTTTCTTTACTTTCTCATGTTTGAATCGTGAGTACTACTTTGTTGTTTCTTACTTGGTTTCTCCGAGCTATCGTTTTCGGGTTTTGAATTCCTTCTTTTCTGACCTTTCTTGCCATCCATTTTTTACGATTCATGTAGTTGATACACTATTTGGGTAATAAATTCCACATAAAATAACTTTCACAATAATTGTTAACTTCTAGTTATTGTCTTTTTTTCGGGATAGAAACTTGGTCGACATATTTTCTCCACACATACGAGATAATGTCTCACTTAACAATTCAAATTATTTGTTTAGAGCACAGGTAACGTTAAACTTGTAATTATAAGCAATTGTCCTATACCCATGTTATGATTGATTGATTAATTGTCGATTGCTTAAAGTTCAGTGGCAAATGTTTCATACACATGTTCAGGACGAGAACAAATTAACAATAAATACAATAGTTACGACAGGTAATAGATGTCAACTGGGTTAAATGTCGGGAAAATTTGGACCGCCACGGGAAAACGAGGGTATATTGAATAGGGACCGAAGTTCATCCTTACAACGGGCTTCCGATAGACCCTTTAAAAGACTTGTTACAATGATTCTTCACATGCTGAGAGCGTGACACTCTCTCTACACGAGGCGTACTTAATACATCCCGCACTGCCAACCGGATGACCCCTTTGGCAAGGGTTTTTATTGTCGGTTAGAAGAAGACCATATTTTGATTCCCTAGTCAGTCACCCTTGGGTACTCCATGTTATGACATATAGAGCACGTATTGAGAAACAAAGTATAATCCATTCCACATGTTTATGTGTTTTGTTGTGTTTTACATCGAAAGTTGTGATTGTCCCGGACTATATTCGGAGGCGGAGGGTTGAGAATGTTCATGTGCATATCAAAAACTTGAGGTTATGGTTGTCTCTTTTCATATCTTAGTATTTTTGTGAGATAGGGGATTACATGATGCTGACATATCTTTTAAAGTTTCTTTAAATGTAAAGATATTCTATATTTTTACGTCAGGGAGATATAGGTGTCAAACCACAAATTACTCCCTCAAATTTAGAACGTGAAAGTAGGCCTACTCGGACAAAAAATAGTGCATTTGATGTCATTGTTTACTTAAACTAACCAACAAATTGGCAGAAATGAAACTTTTGGTGAAAGAGAAATGTATTAAGACCATTTTGAGCTAAAATTTACTTGTCTATGAGTTTGTATTACAAATTGAGGATTAATGCACACCATAGTTTAGAAATTTAAGATTTCCAGAAAACCAGGGGTTATTTTTAGTGGTATCTCTATTCGGAAGGCCTTTTTTTATATGACTTTAAACATCTGTTGAAAATTGGCATGTAGAAAGCTGATACATGTACGATTTAGGATATAACTGGTTTCTATGAAGTTAAACTTATGGTAAAATATATAGAAAGCAGTGAAAATTGCAAAATTTGGTTGAACAGATAGGGACTTTTAATTGGTGGTATGACACCTATACTATAAAGGCAACATTCTAGTGTTGAAGACCCGCATGTCGAATTTTATTGCATTGTCGATACGGTTTTTTTTTTTGTTTGGTTCCCGTGGCCTTTCGTATACAACTCTCTTTCTGTATGGTTCATATTATAATAAATACACTTGAGCTTTATTCTTATTTCATACTGACGTTGAAAAACAGAACGCAAGCATAATTATGTTCCAAGCCATATGAGTATTTGGACTATATGCGTTTATGATATGCGTATATACTAATAAGGTCCAATCATACGTGTATGGTTCGGATTTCTAACATGATGACCGTTGAACAAATGATCGATGAATTAAGAGATAATTACAAAATGACATTTTGACTTAGCATATGGTAGTCATTGTTACATCATTAATAACATAAAATGAATTTATAATATGCATTTATAACGAATGAAAATGTCACAAGATAACTGCAAAATCAAAAATAAAATACAATTCACTTCTTTTTTTTTTTATCACTAAAGGTTTCCTTATAGTTTTGATAAACAACAAAAATAAAACCAAATAAGTCACTATTAAACTGTGAAATACTATTTTATTATAATTTTACCTAGTTTATAACTGAAAAGAACTGGATGAGTTTTATCGACTTAATGTGTTAAAGTCATAAGAATACATTAAAGTGTTAAACTTTTATGCAATCGTAATGGAAAAGAAGATGGTGTAAAAATGGAGCGTCAGTATTCTCTAAATTCTCTCTAAAGTCTCGAAAAAATGAAGGAAACATGTAGAAATGTCGCAAAAGTGAAGCAAATCTACATTTAACAATGGTATGCGTTTCCAAAGCCATTAGTTGTTATACCAATTATTGTTTTTAACTGCAACAGTATTTTCACAATTGTAGTTGATTATGACGTCACCAAGAAAAATGTGATATTTGTGATAAGTGAATAATAAAAAAATATCTTAAAGAGGTGAACGTTACGCAGTAAGACGATTGAATTTTGTGTTGCAGTCTCGTTGAAACATATAAAGCATCTCTATTTATTGTGATCCTTTTTTGTTTATCTGTTTAACTGTTGTGTTTCCTGTATCTTTTTCCAGTATTTTCCCGAGATTTTATTTTTACGTTCTTTACGTTTCACTTACCGAACTGGTTTTGAAGTCATTTTAAAACAATTTATAAATATAAAGAACGTTACATATAGATGTCATTGTAAGTTGATTGCATTTTAATGTCATTTTAATCCAGAGAAGAATTCAGGAGCTTCAGAAATTCAAATTGCTGTTAGAAAAAATGAAACCAAAATCGATTTTAAATCGAATTATTCAGCTATTTATGTAAAACTGAACAAATGAGTTATATTTGTACAATGAATTGTATTTGATATTTAGATCTGATATGCATTTCAGCAGAAACAAAGGCACGGATATATAAACTCATTGTTCAATACAATTAGCGATTTAGTGTCTTTCAAGTTTGATTTAGCTATATTTTATTAGTTTAATTGAATTTCATTGACGTATGACAAAAGTAATAGTTTTCCAATATATCATATAACATACTTTTCTATAGATGCACAAAAGAGTAATTAACATCAGAAAGCGCAATTGATCATCGGAGAACACTAGTCAAACATAGAATGGCACTAGGAGAACAAACAAAGAAATATAATGAATCTAAAAAAAATATTAATAAACAATTCCAATATTGAATGACTAATCATTCTAAGTGCCAATATTTACTCCAGTTAAATGTTGGAATAGTTAGATTGATTATTGTTTCCTGTCCAGTGGCAAATATGTCATGCACGACCTGCTGAAAAAATAATAGGCAAGTAATTAATGTATGGTACAACTCGTTTTATTACTCTTGTTTTATACCTAGAATAATGATACCTTTCAGCTTTATGTTTGAATCCTCGCGTTATCAAGCATTTGACACAGTGATCATATATTCCTTTCTGGATCCTGTGACCTCGCGATCTGACATGCCTTTTTCTAGTCGGCGACTCAACTTACCGATCAGGCATTCCTTTGTCAAGCTTGTGACACAGTGATCATATATTCCGTTCTGGATCCTGTGACCTCGCGATCTGACATGCCTTTGTGGAGTCGGCGACTCAACTTACCGATCAGGCATTCCTTTGTCAAGCCTGTGACACAGTGATCATATACTCCTTTCTGGACCCTGTGACCTCGCCATCTGACACGCCTTTATCGAGTCGGCGACTAAGCGATCCAACATCTGTTTGTCAAGCCTGTGATTTAGCGTTCCTGCATACATATGTCGATTCTGTATACTAGCTATCCTTTGGCGAGCCTGCGATCCAGGGATACTACATTCAATGGCGAACCTATGATCTACATGTATTCCGTATCCTACACTCATTTTTTACCCTGTGGCCTGGAAATCCTTCACAGATACTTTGGCGATCCTAAATTCCTCCGATTTTATTGCGACATTTTAATTAGCAAATTGTTAGATTATATAGGCCTATCAAAGGCCATACAGTTACAGTTCCTATATGACAACGGAGATATGCTATTTCTTTCATCACAAATCTTACTGCTAGACACAAAGATGTTTACCGTTAGAGAAACATGTATACAAACTCAAATTGGATATTGCTTGATATCAACTCTCGTTATTGAATTTAAAAAGTAATTAAAGTAACTCCGCTAAAGACTTCTCTGTTATTATATGGAAATAAAAGAACTAATCATTAATAATATTAATGTTGTTATTATTATTACTGTTATGTTACCTATCCGGTTAGTAATGTCTTATCGCGTTTAATTAACTATTATCAGAGATATTTGCCTACTCAACAGATAAAATTTCTGGAGGAAATTCCTCATTTCACTTTTTATGTGACTTTAATGAACAGTTAAAGGTAATAATTCTTCTGTATTTCCCCCGAGGTTATATTTTCCTAGCTGCTGTGACAAGTCAAGTATCACTTTTATTTGGTTTTACTTTTTAATAACGTGCTGCTTATTGCTTCTTTTGTAATAAAGCAACAGGACGATGTCGAAAGTAATTATAATCACAAATGTACAACTCATTGCTTAGTTCCTGAGGGTAGTAATTAAATGTACGAGGTGAAATAAGAAGCAGATACTATGTAAAGTTATGTAATTTTGAAACCTTTTATTAAATATTTCAATAATAACTGAACAGTAAAGGTAGTCAATATTATATCAGAAATCAATTACGATTCTTTTTTACATGTATGAAGTGACTTCGTACCTATCCATCCCGTAAGTGTGTAATTCTACTATGGTAAAGTTGTGTATGCTTGTCTTTAATTTTATGCTTGGTCTATATGCCATTGTGTGCTTCTTTGTTACATATTTGTTTGTTTTTTAAGTGATCAAGATTATAACACAATGTTGGCTGCTGTATGTTTTACATTTTTACCTATACCTTATATGTCTGTTTGTTTTGTCCACGCATCGTTGTCAATATAATGGAATTTGAGACGTTGAGCTAGCTATAAACCAGGTTCAATCCCCCATTTTCTACATTAAAAAAGTCTGTACAAACACAGGAATATGACAGTTGTTATTCATTTGAAAGATGTGTTTGAGCTTTTGATTTCTCTATTTGATTAGTGACTTTCCGTTTTCAATTTCCTCGAAGTTCAGTATTTTTACTTTTAATCTTTTTTTCATTCTAGGCGCAATTAAGGGCTTAACTTTTTCACCTGATGTTTTTTGTTTGACCCCTATTTCATGGTCCACTGGACATAGACAACGATAGTGCGAGTAAGGCATCCGTGTACTATGATAGTGAGAGTAAGGCATCCGTGTACTATGATAGTGCGAGTAAGGCATCCGTGTACTATGATAGTGAGAGTAAGGTATCCGTGTACTATGATAGTGCGAGTAAGGCATCCGTGTACTATGATAGTGCGAGTAAGGCATCCGTGTACTATGATAGTGAGAGTAAGGCATCCGTGTACTATGATAGTGAGAGTAAGGCATCCGTGTACTATGATAGTGCGAGTAAGGCATCCGTGTACTATGATAGTGCGAGTAAGGCATCCGTGTACTATGATAGTGCGAGTAAGGCATCCGTGTACTATGATAGTGAGAGTAAGGCATCCGTGTACTATGATAGTGAGAGTAAGGCATCCGTGTACTATGATAGTGCGAGTAAGGCATCCGTGTACTATGATAGTGCGAGTAAGGCATCCGTGTACTATGATAGTGAGAGTAAGGCATCCGTGTACTATGATAGTGAGAGTAAGGCATCCGTGTACTATGATAGTGAGAGTAAGGCATCCGTGTACTATGATAGTGCGAGTAAGGCATCCGTGTACTATGATAGTGCGAGTAAGGCATCCGTGTACTATGATAGTGAGAGTAAGGCATCCGTGTACTATGATAGTGCGAGTAAGGCATCCGTGTACTATGATAGTGCGAGTAAGGCATCCGTGTGATCACATTATTGTGTGTTGTTATTTTTATCTATTGACATTGTTTTTGGAGGATGCTGTTTATTTTTAGAACATTGAATTTCATGAATATCTCACTACTTCTTTTATTCAGATCCCACTCTTTATTCTTAACAGTATAGACATGCGTAGCTTCACCTTTTTAAAAAAAAAAATACATTACACATCAAATTATTGATGTCTTCTACGCGAAATACCGTAAATTTCAATCTATTCAAATAAAATTATAAATTAACTAGTCATATCGTAAGAGACTTTCAGGAAAATTTAATGACTTATAACTCAATTTGTTTTAATGTGAACCATTTCCATTCTTAAGTTGTTTGTAATAATTCCCTTTGTGTTGCTACTTCATGTGTCACCTCTACTGTAGACCATGCTTGTAATATTCATTATTGTTCTGTCACTTCATGTGTGTCTATTACTGTAGACCATGCTTGTAATAATCCCGTTTGTTCTGTCACTTCATGTGTGTCTATTACTGTAGACCTTGCTTGTAATAATCCCTTTTGTTCTGTCACTTCATGTGTGTCTATTACTGTAGACCTTGCTTGTAATAATCCCGTTTGTTCTGTCACTTCATGTGTGTCTATTACTGTAGACCTTGCTTGTGATAAACCCTTTTGTTTTGTCACTTTATGTGTGTCTATTACTGTAGACCTTTCTTGTAATAATCCCTTTTGTTCTGACACTTCATGTGTGTCTATTACTATTACTGTAGACCTTGCTTGTAATAATTCATTTTGTTCTGTCACTTCATGTGTGTCTATTACTGTAGGCTTGCTTGTAATAATCCCTTTTGTTCTGTCACTTCATATGTGTCATTAACTGTAGACATTGCTTTTAAATTATTAATAATATTCCTATTGTTCTGTCACTTGATGTGTGTCTATTACTGTAGACTTTGCTTGTAATAATCCCTTTTGTTCTGTCACTTCATGTGTGTCTTTAACTGTAGACTTTGCATGTAATAATCCCTTTTGTTCTCTCACTTCCTGTGTGTCTATTACTGTAGGCCTTGCTTGTAATAATCCCTTTTGTTTTGTCACTTCATGTGTGTCTATTACTGTAGGCCTTGCTTGTAATAATCCCGTTTGTTCTGTCACTTCATATGGGTCGTTAACTGTAGACCTTGCTTGTAATAATCCCTTTTGTTCTGTCACTTCATGTGTGTCTTTAACTTAGACTTTGCATGTACTAATCCCTTTTGTTCTCTCACTTCCTGTGTGTCTATTACTGTAGGCCTTGCTTGTAATAATCCCTTTTGTTTTGTCACTTCATGTGTGTCTATTACTGTAGACCTTTCTTGTAATAATCCCTTTTGTTTTGTCACTTAATGTGTGTCTATTACTGTAGGCCTTGCTTGTAATAATCCCGTTTGTTCTGTCACTTCATATGGGTCGTTAACTGTAGACATTGCTTGTAATAATCCCTTTTGTTCTGTCACTTCATGTGTGTCTATTACTGTAGACCATGCTTGTAATAATCCCTTTTGTTCTGCCACTTCCTGTGTGTCTATTACTGTAGACCATGCTTGTAATAATCCCTATTGTTCTGTCACTTCATGTGTGTCTATAACTGTAGACCTTGATTGTAATAATCCTTTTTGTTCTGTTCACTTCATGTGTGTCTTTAACTGTAGGCCTTGCTTGTAATAATCCCTTTTGTTCTGTCACTTGATGTATGTCTATTACTGTAGGCCTTGCTTGTAATAATCCCTTTTGTTCTGACACTTCATGTGTGTCTATTAATATTACTGTAGACCTTGCTTGTAATAATCCATTTTGTTCTGTCACTTCATGTGTGTCTATTACTGTAGGCTTGCTTGTAATAATCCCTTTTGTTCTGTCACTTCATATGTGTCATTAACTGTAGACATTGCTATTAAATTATTAATAATATTCCTATTGTTCTGTCACTTGATGTGTGTCTATTACTGTAGACCTTGCTTGTAATAATCCCTTTTGTTCTGTCACTTCATGTGTGTCTTTAACTGTAGACTTTGCATGTAATAATCCCTTTTGTTCTCTCACTTCCTGTGTGTCTATTACTGTAGGCCTTCCTTGTAATAATCCCTTTTGTTTTGTCAATTCATGTGTGCCTATTACTGTAGACCTTTCTTGTAATAATCCCTTTTGTTTTGTCACTTCATGTGTGTCTATTACTATTACTGTAGACCTTGCTTGTAATAATCCCTTTTGTTTTGTCACTTCATGTGTGTCTATTACTGTAGACCTTGCTTGTAATAATCCCTTTTGTTCTGTCACTTCATATGGGTCGTTAACTGTAGACATTGCTTGTAATAGTCCTTATTGTTCTGTCATTTCATGTGTGTCTATTACTGTAGCCCTTATATGTAATAATCCCTTTTGTTCTGTCACTTCATGTGTGTCTATAACTTTAAACCTTGTTTGTATTAATCTCCAGACAATCAGACCGTATCTTGTCAACATAAATCAATCCAGTTATTGGTAATGTAGAAAGCACTAGTAAGTCAATACGATGACTCGATCTCGTTTTTGTACGACCGCAAAAATTGAAAATTTTTTGGTCGTATATTGGTAACACGTTGACGTCGTCGTCGTCCGAAGACATTTGGTTTTCGCACTTTAGTAAAAGTAAATAGAAATCTATGAAATTTAAACACAAGGTTTATAATCTACAAAAGGAAGGTTGGGATTGATTTTGGATGTTTTGGTCCCAACAGTTAAGAATTAGGGGCCAAAAAGGCCCCAATAAGCATTTTTCTTGGTTTCGCACAATTATTTTAGAATAAGTAAACAGAAATCTATGAAATTTTAACATAAGGTCTATGACCACAAAAGGAAGGTTGGGATTGATTTTGGGAGTTTAAGTCCCAACAGTTTAGGAATTAGGGGCCAAAAACAGGTCCCGAAATAAGCATTTTTCCTGGTTTTTGCACAATAACTTTAGTATAAGTTAATAAAAATCTATGAAATTTTAACACAAGGTTTATGACCACAAAAGGAAGGTTTGGATTGATTTTGGGATTTTTGATTCCAATGAATTAGGGCCCAAAAGGGTCCAAAATTGAACTATTGGGGTTCTTTGATATTCCGAATCTAACCGTGAATTTAGATTCTTAATTCTTGGTCCCGTTTTTAAATTGGTCTACATTAAGGTCGAAAGGGTCAAAATTAAAGTTAGTTTGATTTTAACAAAAATTGAATTCTTGGGTTCTTTGATATGCTGAATCTAAACATGTACTTAGTTTATTGATTATAGGCCCAGTTTTCAAGTTGGTCCAAATCGGGGTCCAAAATTAAACTTTGTTTGATTTCAACAAAAAATCAATATATGGGTTCTTCAATATGCTGAATCTAACCATCATGTATTTATATTTTTTATATTTTGGACCGGTTATCAAATTGGTCCACATTGAGGTCTAAAGGGTTCAAAATTGAACTTTATTTGATTTCATCAAAAATTGAATTCTTGGGGTTATCTGATATGGAGAATCTAACCATGTATTTAGATTTTGGATATTGGAATATCACAAAGGGATGGTAAGAATTGTTTGTGGGAGTTATGGCTCAAACCGTTAAGGAATAAGGTGCAAAATGGGGGAAAGGGTTTCCAGGTTAATGGACAATTACTTAAGTACAAAACATAATTTAAAAGCAGTGTAAGGTTGGTAATCGAAAAACTCATTTTAATAGCTCACCTATATATAAAAAAAGAAGATGTGGTATGATTGCCAATGAGACAAATATCCACAAAAGACCAAAATGACACAGACATTAACAACTATAGGTCACCGTACGGTCTTCAACAATGAGCAAAGCCCATACCGCATAGTCAGCTATAAAAGGCCCCGATAAGACAATGTAAAACAATTCAAACGAGAAAACTAACGGCCTTATTTATGTAAAAAAAATGAACGAAAAACAAATATGTAACACATAAACAAACGACAACCACTGAATATACAGGCTTCTGAACTGCTCTTAAACTATGTATATTGGAAATTTGCCAAAAACTTTGTTATTGATAAATTCCATTGGAAATTTGCCAAAAACTTTAGTTTAATAAACTTCATTGGAAATTTGCCAATATAAAATGTTGCATTGGAGTTATCTTTCTTTGTCCAGAATAGTAGTTAAATCAACTTTAAATCATGACTGTATGACATTTTATATTTTATGATGTATTCAAATGAGTAGTTATTGTTGAAAACTCCATTAGAAATTTGAATTGAGATCATTTCAAAGGAAAGGGGGAGGTGAACAAAAAAAAAAAAAAAATGGTGGGGTACATTTTTTCTTATTTCAGATTTCAGAAATGAAAAAGAAAATTTCTTCAAATATCAAAGGATTAATATTCAACACCATAGTGAATTGTTCAAAAGCAAAAAAAAAAAAACAAAAAACAACAACATTTTAAGTTCATTAGACCACATTCATTCTGTGTCAGAAACCTATGCTGTGTCAACTATTTAATCACAATCCAAATTCAGAGCTGTATCCAGTTTGAATGTTGAGTCCATACTAGCCCCAACCGTTCAGGGTTCGACCTCTGCGGTCGTATAAAGCTGCGCCTTGCGGATCATCTGGTAACGACTGAATCGACTTTATAAAACAATAAACTTGATGAGTGAGATATTAAATAACATCTTACAGTAGGTCTTATGTTTAATTGATGATTTCCTCTGTGTATACCTAAGTAATCAATAATTGACAACGTATGCAAGATGAAACTAATCAAACATGTCTTTTCGTAGTTCTTTCTATTTTCCTTCATACATTGGTTGTTTTTGTAATCAATTAACATTCAGTGTATCTATATCGTTGTTACTGCTAACTGCTTAAAGTGTTGCTATTTATAAATTCAACTACTTCTATTATATGCATTATACATGTTTTGATTACGTGGATGGGACTCAATGAAATGAACATACAATCGTCACATATTCTTCATTGAACGTATGTTATTTTAATCTGGTAAAACACAAAGGTTTCTTGCAAAAAGTAAAATACAAAAATTCCGAATTCCGATGGAAATTCAAAACGGACAGTCCTCCGTAAAAATCAAAAGATCAAATTTTGGTCGTTATTCTAAAATTGAACTTTCTACACGTTAACTAATGGACATAATGTAGAAATATTTGACACAGAAGCGTTGGATCAATGTTCATTTTCATTTTCTTAAAATCCAACTAATGTTTTGAAGGACTATCGATAATTTTCGGAAAATCGTAACCCTACGAAAGGTTACTCGAATAACTACAACAGCAACTTCACAAAATTAAAGCAAGCAATATATTCCCATTAGGATGGGGTGAATTATTCACTATTAGAACGTACACATATGTTAATTAAGAATAAAAAAGCATAAAGACATGTACGACAACAAAAGAATATATTCGTTGATCTAGATTATAGGCAACACAAATTAAACAAAACTCGTGAAATCGTTTGAAACATACAATGCATTCATTTTAATCATGAATTCTATACCCACTAAGCTTATTCAGTTGTACATTAAAGACAAAACTTGAAAGAACTGATCTAATAATTACAGACAATCCCTCTTATATTTTTTTTATAAACAACATACTTTTAACTAATGATATAATATTCGTACAAGCACATTGAAAATAATTTAAAAGAAAAAAGTGTGATTATTTGACAATTTGTCCGTGCCGCGAAACACTTTCCCAAGAATCCGAAGGATGTTCATAAGTTTGTAAATTGTAAAATGTGACAAAAATAATATGAATAACAACAATGTTCTTTAATTGTAATTTCAACACTTTATCTTTCAGATGGAACAGTGTAAGAGGATTTTTCAAGCATTTGGACGAAGGAAGAATGTCGATCCAAAGAATCTGTTAGTCAGTCGTTTTAGAAGAAATTTAAATATCTTCGACCTTATTGGAATAGGTGAGTAAATAAACGTATCATTTAAGTAATGCTACATGTAAATACTGCTGGTGGGGTTTTTATTCCCCGAGGGTATCACCTGCCAAGTAGTCAACACTACTGTGCTGACATGAATTATCATAGATATGGTCATAATTATAAATTAACTGTTTACAAAACGTTTGAATTTATTAAATACTAAGGCTTTTCTACCTCAGGAATAGATTACCTCAGCTGTATTAGGCAAAACTTTTAGGAATTTTGTTCCTAAATGCTCTTCAACTTCGTACTTTATTTGGCCTTTTTAACTTCTTTTGATTCGAGTGTCAATGATGAGTCTTTTGTAAACGAAACGCGCGTCTGGTGTAAATATAAAATTTCAATCCTAGTATCTATGTTGACTTTATTTACCAATACGGGAAAGTAATACAACAGTTATTAGTGTGATACAAAGTACCTATGATTCAATTTGGAATTAAACTTATCAATAATCCAAAGCGCCCACAGAATGACATTAGACAATACGAAAATACTAATCAGAAAACAAGTGTTTGTTGTGTATTATCGAAAACACACGATAATTGACGTAAGAGGCCGAGGTGCCAACAATAAGCATGTCACAAAAAACAATAGACTAGTGATACTAATTCCACCAAACACCGGGAAGAGATTGAACGCAAGTGCTTGAAAGCAGATCATTATTATTTGTTTTAATTCTTTTGATACAAAAGAACAATAAATTAAAAATAAATAATCTTTTTGTTATTACAAGAGTTCAGTTTGATGAATGATATGATTTGATAGTTTATTCTCATAAAAACCATTAAAGTACAAAGGTAACAGAGAAGTTAAAAAACAATATACATAAAAATAAAAATGCATAAATTTTAAATCACTTGGTTTTAAGTAAATGTAAACAAACTGTAATAAATACTTAAAAACTGTAAGTTCGCCTAAAAATATCCCTTTGTTTTCGGTTGGTTGCTTCTAAAGTGATGTAAATACCAGATTTACTTCTATAATACATGTATGACACACACTTATTATTATTGCTGTTAAGAAGTTAGAAAAACTATGAACGAGACACGTAAATTTTATAATATGTCTTTGAATGACTGCATATGCTGCATATTATGTAATAAAAATAAAACAAATTATGTCCCTAAAAAATATGTGTACTAGTTCTGTGAAAATGTGCGTCACACTAAATTCCGAAACAGATATATGAACGACAAAAACAATGTACAAATACAAATATAAAAAAGGACAAAGTGTTCTAACTTTGGGCAGTCGCAAAAATGCGGGGGGTTGAACACGTTTTGCAGCTTTCCTTTGTGTTCAAAATAAAAACAAAGACTGAATACCATTGTAATCAAAATAAAAAAAAAGTATGAATACCATTGCGATAAAAATAAAAGACAGAACCGAAGGCGGTGTTTCAAAGTTGTTTGAAAATATACTTTTCAAAATGAAAATTTAGATCTGTATAATTTTACTATCCTACCATATATATATATATATATTTATATATATCATAATCATTGCAGGTATGGGTGGTTCATTAGGAATTGGAGTATATATTGTAATATCATATGTGATTAAACATCAAGCCGGTCCATCATCAGTGTTGTCTGTTATAATAGCTGGTGTTGCAGCTGTGTTATCTGGTAAGTAGTGTATACATTAATATCATATGTGATAAAACATCAAGCCGGTCCATCCGCAGTGTTGTCTGTTATAACAGCAGGTATTGCAGCGTTGTTATCTGATACGTAGTATATATAGTAATGTCATATGTGATTTAACATCAAGCCGGTCCATCCTCAGTGTTGTCTGTTATAACAGCAGGTGTTGAAGCTTTGTTATCTGGTAAGTAGTATATATAATAATAATTTATGTGATTAAGCATCAAGCTGGTTCATCAGCAGTGTTGTCTGTTTTAGTAGCAGGTGTTTAGCGTTGTTATCTAGAAAGAAATGCATATAGTAATATCATATGTGATTAAACATCTAGCCGGTCCATCAGCACTGTTGTCTGTTGAAAATGTTGTTATCTGGTAATGCTTCATCGAATCCAAGCAAACACGTTATCATATATTAACAATTTATATTAAATTTGTTAGTTTATTTTCACTTACATGGTGAGGATACTATTACCTTTAAAGAAGACAAAACAAAATTTTAAAGGTTGTGCACATAATAAATGATAACAAACTGGCAAGCACAGTTTAAAAGTGAAACATTATTATCCAACATTTTGTTTTATTACATACGATTATGTCCGGAAATTTGTTCCACAAAATGATCAATTCTGGTCCCGTTACAACAATAAATTTATTGAAAACCATTTACAAACAAATAGCTTAAAACAGGGCAATGCATTGTTCATGTAAAATATTCTGATTATAGGCAAAGAGAAATTTTATTAGCGTAATAATTCAATCTATCCATTAATAAAAAAAGCTGTAACAGTATGTATGGTATGTATTATGTTGGTAATCAATATAGTTATATCAATACTACTTTGTTGGAAGCATTTAACCAGAAAAATGTCACGGTGCAGTTTCTTATAACCGATGATCCCACTATCTGACCATTCAAGCTACTTATGTAAACCGTAATTACTACCAAACAAACAGAAACCAGTGTCTTCCTGCTGCTTAAATGCACCATAGGTCCACGGTTGAACAATTCCATTAGCTACCAGTACCTCGGTACATGTTTTGTTGAACTGAAAGTCCTAAATGGCACCGTACGAATAAGAGCAAGTGTCTCGGTTTTATTTTGGTTGAACTGATACTCAATTGCTAGATGTGAACCACAAGATCAGGAACAAGCGCATCGGTACATAGGCTGTTCAATTGCAATCATTAACAGTATATTCTAGAAGGAACCATTGCTCTGTGCTGCTTCTGTATTTCTGCAAGTCCTTAATTGAATTTATTGTAAAAATGAGCACGCCGAGCAATAAAAACTGGCAACCTTAATTTTAATTCATTTACACAAGATTTATATGTATTCACCTTTCCCCCATTATAGTATTTATTAAAATTTTGAAGATCTGGTATGATTGCCAATAGGACAATTCTCCAGACTACTATATTGTTCATTTTCCCTAGCTTTATACTTCCTAATTTATAGATTTCTTTTCATAACTTGTTTTTTGTTGTATCGTTTATGTTGATTGCTGATGTCTTTATGTCTAGTGTCAAAAGTTCCATAAATGCATGATCAGGACGAGAAGATATTTTCAATAGATACAATATGTACGTCCTGAAATAGAGTGTGTCCGGAATGAAGTTGGGGAATTTATTCTATGTGAAAACGAGAGTGTATTGGAAAGGGAATATAATTAAGCCTTACAAAAAGCTACCAACGGACCATTGAAAGAGCGTGACATTCTCATTCAACGAGGCATCGGATTAAACTTCCAAATTCTGACATGATGTGGTTGTGTACTTGTACATCCCGCAGTGCCAAATGAACGCTCCATTTCCGAAAAAGATTTTACTACCGGTCGGAGGAAAATCATATCCACTATATTTCTTGTCCTATTCACTGTCAGGGGTACAGTATCGCTTTTGACTATATTACGAAATATGGTGTTAAATGTTGAGTTATATGTTGCTATATATTCTTAACAAGTTATACATTTCTCTTTTTATTATCGTAAAACAGTGGTACCTTAAATATTTTTCCATTGTTGTATGAAACAAGTTAAGAAATTACACTATTAATTCCTACATTGTTTTACGTTGATTAAAAAATATGCAGATATGAATATGCATAATATTTTGAACATAAAAACTCTAAATATCCTTTTTTGTGTCAACTTTTAAAAACCAAACACATGTTTTCCATTAGGATATGCATGACACACATGTGGATGCTTTTGCAGAAAATTTATAAATTTTAAGGTGAATAAACGCCAGTCTGACTGTGAACAGTAATAAACGAAGCATTCCATCAATTCATATATCATAGTTTAAAGTCACGTTGTCTCCGGCTGCAACAAAATGAGCAATAAAATATTGCCTAAAACTTCAATCAGGTTAATGGCGTATTCTAGTAATATTATCAGATGGAGGACTGTTTAACATCAACATATATATATATATATAACCTTAACACGGTCAAGTATTACGATGAATTTATCTTAACTAGCAAACTTGTGGTCTGATTTATCACGTACAAAACAATAAACCAAAAACTAAAACGACATACAACAACCGACAACCGCTGTTTTACAAGTTCCTGAATTTGGGAAAATTTTAAAAAAGAAAGTCACTTGGATGAGATCAAATTTTAATTAAACATGTTTAAACGAACTGTTCAACACGTGAATCCAAACGCATGTTATACCTATTTTACATTTACCAATTGATAAAAAAAAAGAACCGTTAAGAATTATAAGAAGATATACATGTACTTATGTAATAACCAATAGAACAAACCCGCGAAATCAAAATCGCGGACATTTAGAGCTTGGTTGAAAGTATGTAAAATTGTTGTTAGATAAAATTTTGTAATGGTCTAGAGAATTTAAGAAAAGGTATTAAAAGTCATAGGTACTTTCAGCCCTCTCACTTTTTTCCGAGGTCCGTTATGTTTTTGTTTTCTGTTAAATTCCATTATTTACGCGTTTATGTATACTATGAACATACGTATAACATAATAAATTGCATTTGCTATAAACTATCAATTCTAAGTTTCTTTTCAATGGCGGTCATGCTATATTTTACAGACCCACTATATATTTTAGAAGTATAATCATAGTATACATGGAGATAAAATTTAATTGTCCTGTACCCGAGTACTCATATTAAGTTTAAATCCGGAAGTCCTGTCAATGACTTAAAAATGGGTCTAATGACGAAAACAATATCTGGACGCCATTATTTTCGTTTTTCTCCCGCAATAACCTAAACTGAATAATTAAAAGAATGGATGACAACTGTGCATGGTACCTATAGGACACAGAGGCATAAAGTTATATTAAAACATCATGTAATGTCATCAGAATTCCACATAAGACAGCTGTGGCGTTCCAGATTAAATACAAGCTCATACACTACAAGAACCCATTTGCTGTTTACAATACTGGACAGCGGGTTCTTTTCGCAGATAGAACAAAATCGCCAAATAAATTCAGCCAATTTAAAAGCATATATGCAAGGTATTGGTAAAGATTTTGAATCCGCAATAATATTTTCTATACCTTATTTGATGAAATAATAAAGTATTGCACCCGCGAAAATAATCAACTATGCGGTATATCTCATCAAAGCATGTACGACATTAGGCCACCGCAATGGGTAATCATATACTTCCATCAATTCAATACTATGGTTATTATGGAAAAAATAAACAGTTTATTCGTTTTCTTTTTAAAATTCGTATATATGATACTAACTATGATATGTGTAAATCAAAAAATACTAATAAAATACAAAACATGCATAGCTATAATGTACAAGTCATGCAAAGCTGCATGATTCAATCATATATGTTTGAAAGAGTGCTATTGTCGTTGAATGCGTTCTACATAGCCAACTACAGAAATAATTTCTTCTATTTCAGGTTTCTGTTATTCAGAGTTCACCACACGTCTACCACAGGCCGGGTCATCCTATGTTTTTGTATATGCCTCCTTGGGTGAGCTGTCCGCCTTTGTCATTGGTTGGAGTATGATACTAGAGAACATTGTCTTAGCTGCAGTAACTGCTAAAGCATGGGGTCAATATTTTGATGGATTACTAAATGGTACAATACATAGGTTCGTAACACTACATTTATTAACGAAATTGTTATCAAAATTTGAGTTGATACCTTTTTTTTAATTATCAAGTCATGTTAAATAAAGTAGAATGTAATCTGATACCGAAACAACATAAGTTGGAACTTGCAATAAAACATCCTTTGTTAATAGAATAAAACTAGCGTTCTGGATTAAGGTTCTAGTAAATCTAGAAAATCTTAGGAATTGATTGATTGCAATATCATCAAAGCTGCGATTGAATTATCATTTTTTGTTCAAAGTCTACAGGTCGAGTCATACTTTGAAGGTCATCAGGTCAAATAATAGATTGTCGTTTAGAGGTGTACATGTCGAATAACGTTTCCATAAGACATTGTCTGTAGTTCGAATCACGTTTCCATGAGACATCGTCTCCAGTTTATATCACGTTTCCATAAGACATCGTCTACCGTTCGAATCTCGTTTGCATGAGTCATCACCTACAATTCGAATCACGTTTTCAGAAGACATCGTCTGCAGTTCGAATTACGTTATCATATTAAGACATCGTCTGCAGTTAGAATCGCATTTCAATAAGACATCGTCTGTAGTTCGAATCAAGTTTCCATAAGAACATGCGTATAGGTTGGAAAGTCTAGTCCTTGATCTGAACATTCTTCAGAAAGACATAAATGCAGTCAAATACATTTAAAGTTTTAGTTTTACCAGTTTTACCAGCATATCAAACAATACTCACAATGAACAAAACACACGGGCGCACATATATCATATTGAATACTCTACTACACAATGTTATTACCTTGATACAAATGTACACCCGGTGTTTTTGGTGTTGACTATTGTTTCATCTAAAATTTAAGAAAACCCCTATGTATTACTTTAAAGTTATCAAAGGTACCAGGATTATAATTTAGTATGCCAGACGCGCGTTACGTCTACATGAGATTCATTAGTGACGCTCATATCAAAATATTTATAAAGCCAAACAAGTACAAAGTTGCAGAGCATTGATTATCCAAAATTTCAAAAAGTTGTGCCAAATACGGCTAAGGTAATTTATGCCTGGAATCAGAAAATCCTTAGTTTTCGAAAAATTCAAAGTTCTGTAAACAGGAAATTTATAAAAATGACCACATTATTGATGTAAATGCATCATAGATACCAGGATTGAAATTTTGTATCTTTGCCAGACGCGCGTTTCGTCTACAAAATACTCATCAGTGACGCTCGAAAATAAGAAGTTAAAAAGACCAAATAAAATACGAAGTTGAGGAGCGTCGACACCATTTCCTAAGATGTTTGTGGAATACAGCTAAGGTAATCTATTCCCGAGGCAAACAAGCATTGGTATTTCTAAAATTCAAATGTTTGTGAACAGTTAATTTATAATTATGACCAATGATACAACACAAAACAAGACTTATTGGAATGAATTGTTGCACATGTTTTTCATCAAAGATATATTTTATTTTGTTGCTTTCAGTTATACCCTTGATCATTTACAATGGACGGGAGATGAATTTTTGACCGACTGTCCAGATATATTACCATGTGGTATCTTGTTTATAACTTCACTCCTGTTCCTATGTAACGCAAAGGTAACTATATTTTGTATTCAAAGTTTGTTGATACTATGGATTAATATTATTCGTTGGATATCAACTTTCGTGGATTTCGTAATAATCTGGATACCACAATTTCCAGTGTCCAACGAATTACACATTTTGTAATGTAGTATATGTAGACTTTGACAATATCACGATATCAAACATTCCTGATGAGCAAGTTTTCCTCAATCCAAGAAAGTTGGTAATTATGTGAATATCAATAAACTAAAAAATGTAATTCACATCATGGCAATACAAAACGACAAAAATAAAACATATATATATAAATCTTTAGATAATACACTGTAGCTAAGACCACCGATTAATGGATCCACGATGTTATTTATATTTTTTAATCAGTCTGTGATGCATGTTTACACGGGTTGTCACATTAACATATAATAGATGTCTTTGTTTATTATAGTAGGTTGTTAACAGAACGGAATTATAAACAAGTGTCATACAATTGGAAGGTATAACAAGCGATAAATCAGGTTAAACCGACTATTGCCGAAGCAAAATGATTGTACCAAGTCAGGAATATTAACAGTTTTTTTTCACATGATCCACTTTTTAAAGCACTTAATTTTGTCAGTTTGTTCATATGAATATACATTACAGTTATGAGTTTCTGTAAAAATTTTTTAGTAAGAATAATCATTTTTTTATTATAATCAAACAAATACAACATGCATGAATAATTACTACAATTTTTGCTTTTGATTATCTTATAATAATAAAAGAGACGCGACATATACCAAAAGCACTATAACTAGAAAGTAGAAAATAAATATTAAGTGATTTTGACTTTTTACTAAATGTCTTTTACTGTTAGGTCATGTAATGTCTAAATCACAATTTATGAAACTTGTAAAATCACCTACACTAATCAAGAAATGAAACGCGTAAACAGGAAGACACGCATTAGTTTTAAACATTACCCTGATCACGAAAACGATTCTTGAACAATTCATTTATTCCTTTACAACTTTCATAAACTCCTAATAGATCAAAAGTGAAAGAGAACGATATACCTTTTTTGCTCTTTAATTCTTGTACTTGATCACGAAGAATGTTATATTCATTCTTTTACATATTCTGTAAACAACCAGATTATCAATGGTGTTTATGGAGACTTAATGAACAATGACACACAGTTGTTTAGTTCTGTAGTATCTTTGAAGAGTTGTATCATAAGCAATCATACCACATCTTCATATATCAAGAGACAAGACATTTTATTATGAACATTTCTTGTATTATTTTAGGCGTCCACACTGTTATCCTTTATCCTAACTACAATGAATGGATTAGTCATTATTTGCATTATATGTGTTGGTATCTTCCATGTGCGACATGAGAATTGGACGGACCCACCAGGCTTTTTCCCGTTTGGTTTGACAGGGGTACGTATCTTAAGGTTACAATTTATACTTTTTTAAAACAAGCTTTATGTTTATTTATCAATAAAGTTAGGCTCAAGATCGCCATTCGAGTAAGTCAATGACGATTCGTTTGCTGGTATTGTTTCATGCTAAAGCAACACAATGAAACATGCGACCAAGGATTTGTTCTGGTATCTATGATGAGTTTATTTTCAACCACCGGGTCGATGTCACTGCTGGTGGAGATTTATTTCCCCGAGGGTATGACAAGCCCAGTAGTCAGCACTTTTTGTTCTGACATGAATTATCATTGATATTGTTATATTTATAAATTTACTGTTTACAAAACTTTGAATTTTTTGAAATACTAAGCTTTTCTACCTCAGGCATAGATTACCCTAGTTGTATTTGGCAACGCTTTCAGGAAATTTGGATCTCAATGCTCTTCAACTTCGTACTTTATTTGGCTTTTTTTTTTTTTTTTTTTTTACTTTTTTGGATTCGAGCGTCACTGATGAGTCTTTTGTAGACGAGATTTTGGATCTCAATGCTCTTCATCTTCGTACTTTATTTGCCTTTTTTTTTATTTTTTTGGATTCGAGTGTCACTGATGAGTCTTTTGTAGACGAAACGCCCGTCTGGCGTAAATATAAAATTTAGTCCCGGTATCTATGATGACGTGTCATGTGTTAGTTTTCTGAAGTTGACTTTAGCATTATTTAAAAATTTGCTTATCAATATTCTTTGAATGATTTTATGTCATATGGTATATCTTGTATTTTAAATCATTTTATTATTACATACTAGGTACTCTTTTCGTGATCTGATGTAGTTGTAAACGGCATCAATTGAGATATCAACTGGATATAAACTCTTCCGTGTTTTGTACATTACAGTCAAAGTAAAAGATTCACTAAATAAATCCATTAATTAAATTACAGCCTGACATTTACGAGGTGATAATGTTGAAATCAGCTAAACGATTCTAGTAAGAGCAGATCATGTCATAATATGGTAAAGATTTATAGGTGCTGTTCTCAAGATAAGAAATAGCTGTCCATTGCCCTGCTTTCATTATTTTTATATTTGCCAGAGAAAATTAATGAACGCATTTTTCACTTAAACATTCTGTCAGTGTAATAACAAATTTAGAGACGTCGATCGATACATAAATAGGTTCAATTTATAACTCCAAAGAAAGATTGCATACGTAATAATTGATGAAATATCACGTGATTTCACAAAATGATACGACGTTGTGTTTTGGATTTATTCAATCCTTTATTAATGCTTTGAAATGTATTACTTATTTTATGATGGTTTTAAAAGAACGACAATACAAAGGCTACAACTATACGATGTCTTTAAAAGACAAAATATATATTTTACACAAAACTTAACACTGAACAACGCACACACTATGATGAACAGGAAACATCGAACTACGAGTATTAGTTTCAAAATCTTTATTCTTCACATTTTATGTGTATCAGAAATTGAGCAGTTTTTGATACTATCGAATCAAAACATATTATATAGAAACAAAGACTTTGAAGAATATATGAATACAAAATTTAAAGCATCACAAAAAGATAGTAGTAAACGCGACTAGATTGTAAAACACTTATGGTGAATTCATTGCTTTCTGTTCATCTAGTAGCATCGGTCATATTTTTATGACGACGGAAAATTTGATAAGTCATATTTATCGAATTTTCTAAATTCATGAACATTAATATTGCTTTCAAATGAGCAATACAGATGTCCACCAATTCTAGATTAATATTTGTTAAAAGTTTGTACGTATTAAATAAACATCATTAACAGAGCACTTGCCAGATAAACATACATAAAATTGAAGCATGTCCTTTTTCTCTCGTTTTAATCATTGTCTTTAGTTAGGATTTTTATAAATGTAAATCTAATTTTAATTAATTATGACAATATATTTTAAAAATATTTTTCTATTGTCAGATAATAGCCGGTGCTGGAACACTTTTCTGTATTTTTACTGGAATAGACTCCATGTGTTCATCGAGCGAAGAGACAAGAGAACCAATTAAAACTGTTCCACGTGCAATCATAACTTCCAACATTCTGACGTTCGTTATAATATTATGTGTGACGTTGGCTGTCACATTGTCATATCCCTGGTATAATTTACAAGACAGTATTGCTATACCCACTGCTTATCAAGACAAAGGAGTAAATGGATCATTTTATGTTTTTGCGATTGGTGGATTATTAGGACTAACCGCTGCCTTGATTAGCAGTATACATGGAATACCAAGATTGCTCTTTTCTATGAAAATGGATCGTTTATTATATCCGTGCTGCTTACTCAATCCCGACACTGGAGGTGTATTAAAATTAACCATATTTCCCCTGTTGATAGCATGTATATTGTCAATGTTTGTTACATTAAATATGTTAATTCAAATGTTAGCATTGGGATCATTGGTTTCATACACTTGTGTAGCAGTATGTGTTTTACATGTCCGTTATCAACCAATACACGTTGGGCTTTTCCAGGAATATGAAGACTTAAATGAAGATAAATATTTTCAGAGCACAGATTTTGTATATCCAACTTTATTTAATCCAAAAACTAATAACGGCTTGAGTAAAACTTTCATTGAGAAATCCGAAATTGGATTTTACAACCGATTGTCAAAAGATACAAAACATCAGTTGATTATGCCGGACAAACCACGTGACAGCACGTATCACAAAATGGATAGTGTAATTAACGACACACCAAGTGGAAGTCAGAGTAGTCTGTTTCAAATTCCTCCAGGAGTTGCCATAGAACCTTCAAATGCAACGTCAATGACGTCATCAATAGCCCTTATTGTCTTCATTATAGCAACAACTGTTTTTTCCTTCATAGTAATATTTGCTAGTAATTCATTGTTTACTGGTTCGTGGTGGGCGACTGCTTGCTTTTTAATTTCTGTGATAACATTAATTGTAACAACTATTGTCATTGTTAAGCAGCCGCAAAATCAAACCAGTTTACTGTTTAAAACTCCGTATGTGCCGTTTGTGCCGTTGCTTGTGATTTTCATAAACATGTTAATGATGTCATCACTATCATATAAAGCTTGGTTACGATTCAGTATTTGGCTCTTTCTTGGTAAGTTTAACTCTCAATAAAGATACAACGATATAATTTTCATAAACTTCAATATTAATCAGGACAACAATACTTTCTAAACCAATGAGTGTTCAGTATACTTCAATGAATAAACTGTTTTATTTAGTGAACATAGTTATTCAACTAATTCAAATTGTGTTCTAACTATTCATTATCGTGATTTAACTTTTTATTTTGCGTTCCTTCCAGTGAACCATGCGTCCAATCTAGTGATCATTGCATCTTAACATATGAACTTAGCATTCCAGCTAATTAATAAAGTGTTTTAATTGGGTAATATTTTAATTTAACGTTTCAGCTAGAATACATTACATTATAGCTAAGCTAGTAAACGTTGCATCACAGCTAGAATGCATTACGTTATAGCTAAGATAATAAGCATTGCGTTCCAGCTAGAATACAAGAAATTAAAGCTAAGATAAAAAACAATTCAGTCTAACTGGTGAATATTTTATCTAAAGTCTGAAGAAAGAAAAATACAGAATTCTGCATTGGTTTGTCCATCGAATAATTATAAAGTATGATGTGAATCTATACATTGATCGTCTCTCAAAATTGATTGATTTGAAACAATTTTTCATTTGAATATCAATGAAGAGCACGGGTTATTGAACCCATCCAGCTCCCCGCCATAGACCAATATCGTATTAATTCGCCAATATAGCTCACTGTACGACCTTCACCAATGAGCAAAACCTATACCGCCTAACAAGCTATATAATGCCCTGAAAAATGTAAAGCAATTCAAACGAGAAAAAACTAAGGGTTGATTTATGTTTAAACAATAAATGAAAAAAAGATTGACCAAAACACAAAACTCGATTCAGCTGAATTACAGGCTCTTTACTCGGGTATAGTTCATTATTGTTTAAATCATGACTTTTCATTTTTAGGGTTAATAGTTTATTTTATATATGGAATACGCCACAGTACAGAAATTGAAATAGACGATCAAGAAGTCGTACTTTATGAAATAACTGACCAAGAAAGGACACCAATTAAGTGATAAGAAGTTGTAGTTTTCTACGTTTATAAGCTGAGATAGGATGAAGGATCACAGAATAAGAAGAGCATCGTATATGAATTATGATTATCATAAAATGAACTCATGTTTATTTTATTACAAAGTATGAATTAGATTGAGCAAATTAATTCAAATAAACAACACTAATTGGGAGCATGGTTGTGTGAATATTTAAATAAACAATAAAAATTCATGAATAACCTGATATGTGTTCTTATTGTTATGTCATCATATTGCTTTTAGATTGCTAATGATCCCTATTTTATTCAAATGAGGCGGTCTCGAGGTAGACTGAAGTGCGGGAGTTAGTAGCTTAGATCGTATGACATATATACATTGATAATGTCAGTTTCAGAGATTGTTTTGTTTGAGTCTGTTTACGCCGTACAATTTATCCCTTCTCTTAGACAAAGTACTTGTATCAACGTTAGCCATGTATTTTATGAAACATAGCAAGACCACGGTGGATTAAACCTGATATAGAAAACTTAATCTCTCACTTGCTGTATATTCGTATAAAATTCCCTTAATCGCAATGTGTAAACAAAACAAAGACAAGCAAACAAATGTTTATAATAGGGGTACAGCCGTCAACATCGTGTATACACCATCGGTTCAAACAAATGAGTCAAGAAGGAAAACAAAATAACTTATAGGAAAAGCAGATAATGAAACATAAAAGTAAAAAAAATAAATAGTAACGATAGGACAACACATTGGCGGGATGCATAAGTACCGAGCCATGTCGAAAGTATAATACCAAAAAAAATGGACTACACAGAAAAGGTTGACAATTCACAGATCTATTGATAAGATGAAAGACGACGTCAGTACCTAGAATGTATATATTTATATTATTTTTGACGTTAATACGGAATATGTATCAACAAGATCTTGGTATCTTAAGGCGATGAACTTTTTTATTGGGGGGGGATTAATAAATTACAATAATCCGGTTTGTCATGAATTCTGGTACTGAGATGGCGTGTGTGGCAAATTCAATGTATGAATCTAAAATGAAGATGAATCCGTTGTTTGTTTGTTTTTTTTTTTTTTTTTAAATTTCTACTTTTGGAGGAAATATTAATGGAACTCGTTCAGAAAAGGTAAAGATCTTTCATGGAAAGAATATCACCAATATATATCTGAATGAAAATTAAAAGATTTTGCATGTTTGATCTTTTACTTCTTGACCAGGGTCAGACGAATCTCCGACTCGTTTCAAAATAAGAAGAGTTCGACAAGGAGAGTCGCACAATTCGTTTTCATAGAAATACTGACACCTTGTTGAAAAACTACCAAATTCAAAAAATATGTTGTTATTAAGAAACTCCAGGATACTGGTCAATTGTTCCTCTGTGTAGCATGTTTTACCTTTCATGTATTTATTTACAAAATATCCTGTATTGTATCATAGAGTAACAAATGAATATTTGTATTGTAAAGAATTGTGCATTTTTCTTTCGGGCGATTTTTCAATTTTCCTGGGGAATGGTGGTTTACAGTGTTGACAGATTAAAAAGGTTTTGATAAAATGAATTTCAGAGAAAAATCGGATAATGAATTATCCAGAACTTCTTTGACTTTTTAGAATCTACTTGAGATTAATATCACTTTGCAAGTAAACAGATGCAACATAAAAAACAAGAATGTATCCCCAGTACACGGATGTATCACTCCCACATACAAGCAAACATAATGCCCCTCTACTATCGTAGGTGGGGCATAAAAAACCGGGAATGATCACCTCATTTCCTGCGGAGGTATACTCCGATTCTACAACAAATTCGGTAAAGCCGGCGAAAGATGATGAATGACAGAAAATGAAGAGTGAATAATTGTCGGGTGCTTAACGTCTAGTGGCAAATATTTCATACATTCAGGACGAGAACAAGTCAACAAAAAACATAAAAGGTAGGTTTTGTAATAATAGAGGTCATCCTTGATAATGGTCGGGACATTTGGACTGCCACTTGAAAATGAGGGTATATTAGATTAGGGACAGAACTTTTACCTTGGAACAGGCCACCTTCGGACCCCTCAAAGAGTTGTTGCAAAGTTTCTTAACGTGTACAAATCTTGGTACTCTCTTTACACGAGGCATCGGATTTAACGTCCTCATTCGGACCGGACGTAGCTGAAAACACAATACAATCTGCACAGCAAAACGGACGCCCCACTTTAGCAAGCGTTTTACTGCCGGTAGGAAGAAGACCCAAGTGACCATATTTCGTATTCCCCAGTCACCCTTGGGGCAGGAAATGTAGACGGTCAATAGAAAAAAAGAAACACTGGATATCGGTAAGAAGTTTAAGCTACATATACTACGGGATTCTTTTAAAAAAAGAAGATGTGGTATAATTGCCTGTGAGACATCTCTCCACAAGAGGGGTAGATTGATCAATGGTTGGTTGCTAAACGTCCAGTGGAAATTTTTCCTGCAAGGTCAGGACAAAACGCATCTGTGGCGATCAACAGTAGATACCTGGTATAGTATGGTTTGACATTGCGTATGATCATTAACGCATTGGACATAAAAGTAGAAAACAGTATCAATGCATTAGTTAAAATTGTATAGTAAACATGGTAAACCAAATTACAAAAAATGTTCTGGTTAACACTCTTCGTTACATTTAAGAGTATGACTTTTCCGATTGTGCAGTCAAAGAGAGATAATTCTATGCATAATTGTCTCTGGGAAAACCCCTCAATGTAATCTGAGTTGTCAGTAGGGTAATACATATTGATTGAACGTGCAGTGGCAATTATTTCATGTAGCTCTGACGTCTGTTTACATTTTCATAAGGAAAAGTAATTCATACCAAGCAAGTTACAATATATATCAATGAAAAACGAGCTTTAAAAGGTTTATAAATACAAGAAGAATGACAAAATCACCATTATATCTCTCGAATTTGACTTGCACAGTCATCTCAGTACCAGAATTTATGACAAACGAGACGATTTTAATTTTGAAATAATAAATTTCCCCCACCTAAGTACTTCACCTGCATATGGGATATATATTTCCCAACTTATTCGATATTCAAGAGCTTGCAGCTCCTACTCAGACTTTGTAAAAAGTCATCAGTGTCTGAGTACAGAGTTGATGAACCAGGGGTATGTCAAAGAACGTCTCGTCCTTTTTCTAAAAAAAAGTTCATCGGAAGGTACAAAGACCTTGTTGATAAATTACCGTATCAACTTCGCAAATAATACATGATGGTCTTGATGTATAGATTCTGCGTACGGATGTTGTTTATCATCTTAACAACGTGTTTTATTGTTCTTTCATTTGTATTTGTTCTATCAATAATATTACTTTTTTCTGTTGGATTGTTTTATATAATATTTGACGTGGCTCGGTTCTTATACATCCCGTCAATGTGTTTGTATTGTCATTCATTTTTGTATAAGTAGCTTTTTGTGTTTCTTTGGTTCTTATAACGTGACTCTATAAGATATACTTTATAAGATCCCGTCAGTATGATATATTTCTATTATGAATTACTAAATGCGTTGATCCATAAACGTCAAAACCATTCCATCGCTTAGCTATTTGTGGATTCTTATAAATTCTATAAATAACTTTTGGACTATTTTAAATCTCGGTCTATTTCTGAAATCTATTCTTACATACTTTTGATTTTTTACCCTGTATGCTACCTTGCCTATGTGAAATTTTAAAATTGTTTGTATGTACATTAAACGACAAATATATGTGACGTATGAAATTTTCAGACACGCAAATCAATGAATGTGTTTGTAGATAGATGTTTTTGTGTTCTGTTAAACTTTTTGAAATTTTGGATCCTCAATGCTCTTCAATTTTGTACTTGTTTGGCGTTATAAATATTTTTATATGAGCGTCACTGATAAGTCTTATGAAGACGAAACGCGCGTCTGGCGTACTCTCATCCGGATCTTTTAACTTTTTATTTATTTCTAAAATTCAAATTTAAACCCTGGGGGTTGAAGGCATATATACACAATGGAAAAATTAACATATTAAACATCATATATAAAGTTGTAAACAGTACTATTTATGCAGGCGTTGTGTCCACTCCCCTCAGTGCAAATGACTTTTTAATGAACGGAACAGTAAGCAGCATAATATCAAATGAAGAATTAATTGCAATCTATCTGTTTCAGACAATTTAAAGTATTCTGGACATATATTATTTATATTTTTTTCAAGCCGATCACGTAAAGATTTATTAATTTTACATTTTAAGAAAAAGTGGGTTTCATCTTCAACGGAATTTATATTACAATGTTTACATATTTTATTTTCTCTTTGAATTTTTTTTTATATCTACCCCTCTCTATTTCCAAGAAATGGTCACTTACTGATGAACAGAAAGCATCATATAATAAAGGGTTATTCTCATCACTAGAAATTCTTGCTAAGTACTTCAATGATTGTACTTTAATAAAGACATATATTTGGGATACTGAGCTAGTTCTGCTCTTGCAGCTATATTGACAGATTGTTTACTAAGCCCCAGTATATATTTGCATAAATTTTAAATGTGTCTTCTCCATTTGGCTAATTTCAATCATTGCTAGAATATCAAATTTACTCATGTCTTTAATTTGTGCTCGTCTTTCAGCTCTCATTATTTTTTCATAAAAATCCATATACAAATTTCATAGTTATATATGAGAATAGGTTTAACTAGTGATTCAAACAAAACTTTAGTACCTTTCTTAGCCAATTCATTGTGTGATGAAGTCAATTTCCCAGATGCTTCAATTATATTTCCAAGATATTTATATTTTAAAACTTTTTCTAGTTTGTCACCATTTAAGTAAAAATCATATTTATAATATAAAATATTTTTCTGTTGAAAGACCATTATTTTAGTTTTTAGTGTAGTTATTGTGAGCTGCCACTTATTACAATAAGAATTTAGTTTATTTATAGAGTTCTGTAAACCTTCAGGAGTTTCAGATAATAACAAAATGTCATCTGCAAACATAAGGCAGTTCATTGACATATTTTGCAGCGTCACTGTTTTACAACTTCATCAAATATTTCTGGTAGATCATTTATGTAAACATTAAATAAGTTTGAACTCATATTATCCCCTTGTTTCACTCCTCTATCAATAGAGACATATTCAGATATATTCTCCTTTGATTTCACTGAAGCTTCATTACCTAACCCTAACCCTTAAACATGTCCACTAATTTGTCACGGTCTGTATGTAAGAGTTCATCTTTTTCCCTCTTTGGCTATTCTGGTCACTGAGTCTAGTTTTAAGATAAGTCTGTTGTGATTTTTAGAACCGCTACCACTCATGATGCGGATAATCATTTAAACTACATATTTGAAACTCATATTCAATGTGAATTTCAAGTGTCAAATGTGGTGACACGTATGCACGTATACCTGTTTCCATCCTGAAACAAAATACAATACAGATATTCAAGGCAACAGCAACAAGTCATTTCCAGTTATTTTTGTTTCCATATGTTTTTACCCTGAATAAAAAAAAAACACCTTCAGCTGCCACTATATCATGTATATGTAATGCTAAGATTGAAAGAATTTTTTTTTTTCGAATTGTCGCCAAACATATAGATTGTTTTAAAAATAGAAAGTCTGTCAGGAAAAAATACTTACCCACCTCCCCTCTCCCACGATTATAAAATAGTTGATGCCTTAGATGACCGAAAAACAACATTAAACTATTTTAGCTACATTTTTTTTATAAAACGTTGAGAACGAATTTAAAACTTTGATCGTATAACCGAAGTATTATGAGTATTCGATGCGAAACGCTCAGTACCAAGAAGAAAACGCAAATAGAGATAATATGGGGTGGTAGTTGGGAGAAGTTTGGACCGGAAAGTGAGGATTATTACGGTAGACGCATCTAACCTCATTGTATATAGAATGTACAGCACACAGTTTCGCATTATTCTACCAAGAAATATTGTATGTGGTTATTTCAACATGTCAGAATAATAATTAACTTGGTGACTGCCGCCTGATAGTAGAATAAAGTGTTTTAACATGTCAGAATAATAATTACCTTGGTGATTGCCACCTGATAGTAGAATAAAGTGTTATAACATGTCAGAATAATAATTACCTTGGTGACTGCCGCCTGATAGTAGAATAACTTAGTTTGCTCATAGGTACAGCCATTTTGTGGCCATTGTAAACCTGGTAATACTTGTCGGCTGTTCTGGGATCGGGAGCCATATGCCGAGGTAGCACAATATAAAAAAAGATGTAGTATGATGACAATGAGACAACGCTCCACAAGAGACCAACATGACACAAAAATTTTACTATAGGTCACCGTACGGTCTGCAACAATGAAGTCAGCAATACAAGGCCTCGTAATGACAATATAAAACAATTTAAACGGAAAAACTAACGGCCTTATTTACATCAAATAAAATGAACGAAAAAAAATATGCAACACATTAACAAACTACTGAATTACAGGCGCCTGATTTGGGACAGGCACATACTTCATAATTTGGTCGGGTTAAACATGATAGCGGGATCCCAACCCTCCCATAACCTGGGATAGTGGTATAACAGTACATCATAAGAACGAACTATAAAAATAAGTTGAAAAAGGCTAAACTCATCAGAAGGACAAACATGCTAGTGGACGTGGCCGGGTACTTATACATCTCAACATTAAAAAGACAGTAGGAACATATCTGAGAGTACTCGCAGTTAATTGATAGCTAGTTCAAATTCATTAACAACTTGTAACGAAAATCAGGCATCTAAGATTAGGTTATCAATCCGTACACATCCAACATCCAATGGATTAAGTTAAAGGTAAACAGTCAGAGGAAAACGTGCCCTTATACTATGTCAAGATTCAGGTATCGACAGATTGTAGATTCATGAATGTGTATATGTATATGACATATTAGCAATATGTAGTTTGCTTTTATTTTACTGATAACAAAATTAATTATTAAACCAATATATTACATTAATCAATGATCTTATGACATCGTTGAATTGGTAACCTTTTAGAAAAAGTTTATTTAAAGGAGCAATAAGTTTACAAGAATCATTTCTAAATTTCCATGCCAAAAACGTATGTCCAATAAGTAAAAGTCTTGACTGCGAATAAATCAGTTTCATGGATAAGATGAGACGACGAAATTCCAAATATCTAATTTCATAAAATAATAAAAAGAAAAATACCGCTTCAATTTTATAGTGGTAAATGGCTACCTAATAGCGATAGTTTGCTACTAACCAGCGTCATTTGGCTACATATGTTTTCTGTTATTGCTTTTGTTTAATATACATCTTGTCAATACTAAGCAAAAAGTTTTTTGCGAGACTTTTATTTTTTCAAAAATTGGACTAATAGTTTCTGCAAAGTTTTCACTATAAACTTGAAAATCGGTCATGAAATAAAGAAGTTATGATAAAAAAAAGAGGACCTACCATTGTAAGTTCCATCTCTTCAAGTGTCAGCAGCAAACTGAGGGATTTTGGGGATGTCCAAGCATACACGCAATAGAGACAAATAAAATATAGGTGATTTAAAGGATTTTTGCTAATATGTAACCTATAATATGTGCTTATACTTATGGTTATATATGATATGAGAAGACAGCCATATAATTGGCAACATGCAACTATAGGTCACCGTACGACCTACAACAATAAGCAAAACCAATATCGCATAGTCAGCGATTAAAGGCCCCGACATGCCAATGTAAATTAATTCAAACGAAAAAAATAACGGCCTCATTTGTATAAAAGAACATGAACGAAAAACAAATATGTAACACTTAAACAAACGACTACCACTGAATTAAAGGCTGACATAAGAACGAAGTCTTAAAATCAGTTGAAAGAGGCTTAACTCATCAGATGGACAAATAAAATTGAGAATAAGAATGGGGAATGTGCCAAAGAGACAACAACCCGACCATAGAATAAACAACAGCAGAAGGTCACCAACAGGTCTTCAATGTAGCGATAAATTTCCGCACCCGGGGGCGTCCTTCAGCTGGCCCCTAAAAAATATATACTAGTTCAGTGATAATGAACGCCATACTAATTTCAAAATTGTACAAAAGAAACTAAAATTAAAATAATACAAGACTAACAAAGGCCAGAGGCTCGTGTGACTTGGGATAGGCGCAAAAATGCGGCGGGGTTAAACATGTTTATGAGATCTCAACCCTTCCCTATACCTCTAGCCAACGTAGAAAAATAAACGCATATCAATACGCACATTAAAATTCAGTTCAAGAGAAGTCCGAGTCTGATGTCAGAAAAAAAAATTAGAAGAGGACGTGGCCGGGTACTTGTACATCCTAATAACAAAAAGACACTTGAAACAGAGCGAAATTTTCCTCTTTCCTACTTTCTGTACCGCTATTTTCGTTTTTCCTTTCCTCTCAATCGCTTTTTTCTCTCTCCTTTTCTATGTATCGCTTGTCGCGGTTGAAGGCCAATGAATAGAATTGCGTACGCTGTGAGTTGCGTTACAGGGCCTTCGATCATTGTGCAGGGCACAGTCTTGCCTTCAATCACTGTGGATATTAGATTATTATCAGGCATAGCCATTTCTGTTCGATCGGTTAGTTAATAGTGTTTGTCAGCAGTGGGTGTTTAATGAGTCATGTGTTTTTTCGAGTGGCACTCTAGATTCAGGAAAAGCCACTTGTACATGCGTAGACGTAGTCTTTCTTATTCTTCTTGTCGAAATAACTTTAGGTACGGACCGTGATGCCACACTCTCTGTATGGCCTTGTTGACGTTATTGCTGATCATCTCGCAAACAGAGTTGTCAGGTTTTGGATATGAAACAAGTAATGATCTATTTTCGTTTTCAGAAAAAAACAATATTCTCTTTGTCATCTCTTATGAAATTATTTACCATCTTGTGAACTTCTGGGTTTAAGGCCATAATTTTGGGGCCATTTTCTGCTGTTTTTTGCTTTGCATCTTGACAATTAAGTATAAGAAATCAGCACATTTATTAAGTGTTTAGTCTGCAAAGTTAGCAGTTACCGTTAACGTGTATTAACTTTCTGTTGTAACAGTCTTTTCTTAGCTACAAAGTTTTTAATGTGTATTAAAGTACTGCGTCATTATAGTCAAAGTACCACTGATATACTTTCATGTCAGTTGTAAAAAGGTAAGTTTTTAATTACCCCAAGGATGTAACAAAGCACTGCTGTAATTATGCGGTAACTATCTATATTTTCGCCGTAAATTTCTACGTTTTTGCAGTATTTTTGCAACTTGTTAGAAATTACCGCGATAAAATATTTGCGGAATTCGGCTACTGTAACAAAATACCTCAATTATAATGTCACCAACAGCATCTTTATATGAGAATACCGTTACACATTTGCGGTAGGAATCTACAATTTTGCGGCAAAGGGCTACGATTTTCTACTATTATGTATTCCAAGTACTGCTGAATTGTGTCTCCTTAGGGATGACATAAAAAAATCAATGAAGGATAAAAAAACTTAATTCAAGTAGTTTGGGGATGGGGGGTCAAATTGCTGCAAGTTTTGTTTAAATTGACATGATTTTACATATAGCCTTATTGGTCAATCAATTTTTCCCAAATAAAGTTAAGAGGGGGGTAGGGGGGTCACTGAAAAAACTATTTGAATTAAGTTTTTTATCCTTCATTGAACTTTTGATGTCGTCCCTTACCTATGCAGTAATTACTTTCATTTTAGCGGTAAACAGACATTTATTATCGGTATTTGACAACATGTAAGTCATTACCGCAATAATGTTTCATCGGTAATGGATGATTTACAGTAATTTAAAATCTCTCACATCATTAAAGTCCGAGGGCACCACTTCTTGATTTGGGTTAATGGCGTTATACTTTAGAGCCCTTTCTGCTTCACTTCTGTAGTAATTTTGAAAGTCTTGGAAGAATCATGGTTTCTGAAAAATTAAAAATACACTGTTTTCGAGGTGTTATGATATCGTAATTATTGTATTTATTTATGTTGGCCTGATTTATGTTGTATGGCCTGATAGTTGTTTACAGAATAATCTTAGAACTGTGCAGTTTAGAAATCACTGGAACAATTACAGAATGGTTGGAGCTTTCCAGAATGATCCTGATAAAAGATGCGTTATATAAATTTCTACATTTTACTAGAAACTTCCGTTGTAACTTTCTAGGACGTTCCATTATAGACTGTTCTAGAATTTTCCGTTCCATTATAGACTGTTCTAGAATTTTCCATGACAACTATATATATACAGACACTAAAGTTAAACACACACACAGACTTAGACATCGATAGACTTTAGTATTCACAGCAATTTGGATTGAAACTTTAATTCTACAAACAACATCATACTGGATTTTGACCTTAGTAGTGAACTTAATGTTCAGATTGGATTCCTAGAAGATTTCCGTATACAGATAAAGATAAAAGATTGGACTCATATTTTGACAGTTAAGTTGACAGTCATATTTGTGTAATACTTCTTGTAAACTTTTGTATAATAAATATTGTTAAATTTTACTATTGATTTGTGTCTTTTGTTGGCTACAATTTAAAGGCGATTTCTGGCCGAAACAGAAATTGGGGGCTCGTCCGGGATTGTACTTGTATACAAAGGGATACTTTTGAGTTGTTGTCCTTTTCACAATACTGTTCTGATATTGAAACAATCTATGATTTCGTTCAAAAACTCACGAGAAACTTGCTTATTAGAGTTGTTTTATATTGTGAAAGTGAGGCATTGGTAATCTGATTTTTTAGATGTATAATGACAAGTTATTATACCCTCTTTTTCTAAATAAAGATGATACAATATTTATACTTACGTATTTCCTCTGTCTATTACAGTTCTCCGTATCGAAATTTTCTTCTTTAGTTGTTTCCTTATAGCCTTGATGCTATCTAATGCTCTTTTAGCAATCTCAATCTCCTTTTCGTCTATCTGCTCTAGGTCGGTTAGGGTTAGGGCGAGGGTGATGGTAAGGGTAGTGGAATTTGGCGAGATTTGTCAACGTCATTTTTCGTCACGTGGTGTTTAGTAGGTGAGGCCAAGGGATGATCAATTCTTTATTATTGAATTGCAGGTCTTTTGTTTTTGATAGACTTCGATTGAAAGATAACCAGCATTTATTTTAATTTTTAAAATGTAAATAATGCAAAAATAAATAAAGCTGTTAAAAACATGAGATGAGACTTACGAATTGTCATATAAAAAAAACAACAACACTACTTTATTACTTAAATAATTTGTAGCCTTCTCAGTGTGTTTTTAATGAGGTTTTTCTCTAGTGATGAAAAAGAATGCAACACAGCCATGGCAAAACTAAAGTAAAGTTACCATAGCAAAGCAACCCGTAGAAAACTGAAAACTGAGCAAGTAGTCCTGCATAACTACATTCAGTTGTTAAAAATAAAAGGTTGATTCCAATCACTATTGTTTGTATCCCACAAAAACTGACAAACAAGTAGTATTTCAGAGGATACCTCCAAAAATTAATACTGTAAGATCCAACTTGGGAGATAGAATCAGGTTTCTTATCCGTCTACAACACAATTAATTCATACCATAGATAAGGTTTCTTATCCGTCTACAACACAATTAATTCATATCATAGATACCTTATTCATATTTTGATATAAAAAAATATTGTTTTTGCAATTTACATAGTCGCAATTTTATCCGCTCGGATATCCTTATTGTGAATAATTAAAAATAGTTAAATAGGGAAGCTATCGGGGAATGTTAACGACGAGGATGAGGTGGAGTTTGGTTCAATCTGTTAATAACGATATGTTCAAGGTTATTTCTTTAGGGTAATATTAGGTGAGGGATAAGTGTAAGTTGACATGTGTTTTATGTTTCAGGGTCAGAAATGAATTGAACTGTTCAGGCTAAGTATTAAGTTAAGTATATGGGAATGGTAAGGAATATTTAAATGCAGTGTTATATGGGTTAGGGTTGGGATTCGGGTAAGGGTTCGGATTATGGCATATTATGAGATCATTTCGTGGTTTATCTCGTCAACGTCACTTTTTGGTCACGTAGTGTTTACTAGGAGTGGCCAAGTTATGATCATGCGAGGATAAGATTTAATTACAATTTTTTATTACGGTATTGCAGGTCTTTTGTTATAGACTTCGGTTAAAAGACAATCAGTGTAGATATTAGGTATGCATTTTATTTTAATTGTTTGAATGTAAAATTCACATATTTTTCAGCTGTGAAAAAATAAGATAAGACTAAGGAGTTTTCATATAATTTATTTTTTTATGCTTTATTACCTCAATAATTTCTAGACTTGTTAGTGTGTGTTTAATGAGATATTTTTCTATAGGTTACATAATTATAGCAAAAATAAAAGTGAAGTTACCATACCGTTACAGTCGTCAAAGACAATATACGTCTTTTTTATGAACTAAGTGGTAAAATTGAATTTACCATTTCGCCAACAAAACAGGAATCGACGCAAGTTCTTTGTACTTAAATGAAAATCTTAGTTAATTACTAATCCAATACTCTTTAGTTATTCCTTTTGATCTTTTGGATGATACATTGTGTGCTGCATTGCAAGCAGTAGGATTTCACATCGTTCATGCACTTGACATGCGTGAAAGGGGGACGACGATTGGGTTGTTTTAAGGAAACATGGATGGCCTTCTTATATGAATAAAGGCAACAGTAGTATACCGCTGTTCAAAACTCATAAATCCATGGACAAAAAACAAAATCGGGATAACAAACTAAAACCGAGGGAAACGCATTAAATATAAGAGGAGAACAACGACATAACACTAAAATGTAACACACATAGACAAAATCCCACGAGAATAATATATATAACATCAAAACCAAATACATGAATTTGGGATAGACAAGTACCGTGACACGTCTTATCGCAATGTGAATTTACACTCGGTATTGAAAAATGTTATGGGAAAGCCTTTCAATCATAGAAGAGCAAATATTTCAATTAATTTAGGACCCGGTTGCCTAGCTCCTAGTAGAAGCAAGACAGTCTGGCTTAGGTTTTAGAATTAGATGATTATGCATTTGCATGTTTTAATGAATCTTCACCGACATGGTAAGTTCGCCAAAACTGATATCCGAAATTTCAAATCTGTTTAGTTATCATGATTATATTTACTCTGCCCAATGGGTTTTGGAAAGAAGATGTCTTATAGTTAATTCGAAAGACCTATTGTGTTGTTCAAACCGTGTACCCAATGCTAGATATTTCAACAATATCCTCTAACCTAAAATCCACAGAAATTCCACCTTACTATCACTGTTGTGGCATGATCAAGCTATATGTTAGTGATGTTGTACCTTTGTTTTGCATGATTTTATGTGAACAAACTATCGATCAGTTAGTGTGAGCAAAGGGAGTTGCTAATCGACTTGCTTCTAGAAGAATGTTTACCCTTCTTGAAGCCACTGAAAAAAAAGTAATGGATGTGTTGAATGCAGGTATGTAGGGATTCCAGCTGTTTCCGTAATCAAACTATATGATGCATCAAGCCATTTAAACCTCAGCTGTAATAATTAAATGGAAAGTTATTGCCGAAACAGGTATTTCTGATATTGATAACGTATTATGCCAAGCCTATTCACAAATTATTATTTAGAGTTTGAGTCTCAATGGTTATGCACACGTTAGCAAACTGCTTGTGTTGCATAAAAGTGTTCTTCAATTTCACTGGACCAAACCTATTCATTTATATAACACTAGATGAGCAAGGAAAGGAAAATATATTGTTATTTTGTACTTGTGAAGGGTTTCTTGCAAATAACTGGTTTGTGAACTACAATAAAATAGCAAGTCGTTTGATAAAGCTTCCTCCAACACAGTTGAATCTTCAAGGAATAGAGATTCAATCCCGATTACTTTTTGGAATGATAACATGGATAAATCGACCTAAAATATGGCGACTACACGAAAGCCTGCCGATAAAACTTGTTTTACCCGAACCAAACAACGTAGGACTACAGGTAGAAATATACATTGCTCAATCTGACGAACCCTAGGATTACACTCCCAAGACTCTGTCTGTAGAGTTTCTGCAAGACGACAATCTGCTTGCACAAAGCCCACATGGACAGCAAGATAATGAGAAATTACGCATTGCGTGACAGAAGCCGAAAACCCTAATCTACGGAGGAAATATGAACATTACCAAAAACTTTGCTGCTCTTCATGACATTTAAGGCGTCCAAATCTAAACTACATGTAAGCAGGCTTTAATAAGTCATTAAAAATCAAAACAGGTTGTGTCTAATTAAATTATTCCGGATGCAGGATTTCCTCGATGTGTTAATACCAAATGGTGACTGGCTGTTATTTAATCTTTGCATTGGTTATTATCTCTGACACATTCTCATATTAATTCAAAATGTTATACAAAACTCCAAATAACCAAAGTAGATCCTTGTTTATTCATACCTTTCCAGTAATTAATCAATACAAATTATGAATCACTATCTCTCTCTATGTATATATTATATAAGTAAGTAATCAATAAACATTATCAATATGTTCTCCTTCTCTATGTGAGTGAGTTATCAGTAATAGTTATAAACCAATCTCTCCCTCTCTCTATATAAGTAACTTATCAATAACAATCGATCAATATCGCTGTCTCTCTATAAATATATATGCTTAAACAAGACCATCTCGTAGGAATTTAGACAAAACAAATCGATAGAATTTGTAATATGACAAAAATATTTATTAGTAGTACATGCTTTTGCGTTGATTTTTCTTTTTAGATGACCCTTTAAATGGTATTTCAATGATGAAAAACAATGATTTTGAAAGGAGACTACCCAAGGATCATTCCGCCAAATGTTAATATTTTCAACAGTTTTAGAGAAGGAGATCATTTAAATGTGAAGGACGGACAGCCAATAGACGACAGATTCGGAGTGATGACAACATAGTAAAAGATTGCATGTTTTATTTTTATCAGAATTTCACCTACCTTTAAATAATTCAGTCAAACAAAAGATAAAATACAATGCAAGCTATCAGCAATAAGTAAATGAAAAGAACAGTCAAAATTTAAGACATAATTGTTTCTCTTCTTCAATTCAACTCTTGCTCATCCATATTTTCTTCTTCTCTTGATTGACTCAGGGTGTCATGAAGCTTGCCCATACTGTCAAGTACGAAGTTACTAAGTCTTTTTTTGTGATTTCTTTAGTTCATTGTTTCTGTCATTCTTGAGTTGATTCCTTAAAGTGTCTCTAAGGTAGCATAAAATATCGGCGTCTGCTGGGTTGAAATATGTCGGCCATACTTTACCTTCAATGCCATCTTTAAAACATTTTTTAATAAGAACTTCATGCAGTTGTTCATTTGGGTGCGTATGCAAAAAGTATTTTATACATGGTCTTTGGAATGGATTTAGTTTAACATTTGTAGGTGGCAGACTTCTTGGACAGTACTTTCCCTGTAAATAAAGTAAATGAAATTATCATTTTAGAAAAAAAGATGAAAGTTTAAAATTTGTGCGCATCTTGATTTTCTAGTCTTTGTTAGCAAGCAATGTTGTGTGATACAATTTGGTAGATGTTTTTTTAAACAATTCTAACATATATTGATTGATGTTGGTCTATTGGTTTCGGAGAAGAAAATTATTAATAAAACAATAAGTCATGACCATAAATGACAAAAAAGTTTGATAGAAAAATATGTGGATGCATTTATTTTCCTGGGTGCCAATTTTTGTGATTGCAGAAAAAATAGTGGTTTTGAGGATACAAAATTTTATGGTTTTAATAATTTCGTAGTGACAAGTCACTGGTTAATTGTCGTTCATTTGGTACTTAAACTCGAAATTTACCTTTACCCACGATATCTATGAAATTCAATGTCCCACGATTAATATTATTTTCTTTGTATTTTGAAAATATATCAGACATTTTTTTTGAAATTGTAAACTGAAATACAGATATGAATTAAATAGAAAGTACTAACCTGTAGAATTTTTGAATGGTCCTTGATTTGGATAAAGTTCTAGTTTGTGAAGTTGATGGTATAGCCATTAGAGCTGTTTGTTGTTTTAAGGTTACTCTTTCTGTTTTTTGAGGAGTTGGATTAGGGTCTGCTGTAGACACGTTTGGTGTTGATGACCAGTTGCTTCGTTTTGTTAAACTCTCTATTCCTGCCTCTAAGGCTCTTTGAAAAATCGCAGCAGGATGAGACATTGTTAAATTATGTAATTCATCATCACATATTCCCTCAACTTGTTGAAGTTATCTGACATTTCACTGATTATTTACTGTATTTAGTCTTGTTTTCCTTTTATTGTTTCATGGCGTTCCTGTAATTCTTGTATCTGTTCATGTATTTCTTTTCTCTCTTCCTAAAACACTGTATTTATATGGAAGTTGTTTTGGACAGACTTAACTTATTCCATATCATTTTGCAAAACTTTAATATCATTTATTATTGGGTACTTTTGGTCATGTGTTATTGTTTCACTTTGTTAATCCTTCAACTTTTCTTCCATTGCCGTTTTAAATTTCCCAATAATCTCTTTTGTGTTTGATACATATTTTTAGCTTGTACCCTTATCTTAGCCACCGCATCGGTCACAAAATGCTGAACGTCAGATGACTATAACTATCCTCCGTATTCATTCATTGTTTTCTGTAACCGAAACACATATAATTAAATTTGCATTGGCCATAGTAACCATTACCCATAACCCATTATCAATATACCGATACTCTTCTCCCATTACTCAGTAAACCGTTACCCATTACCCAGTATACCGTTGCCCATTACCAAGTTTACCGTTACCTTTTACCTAGTATACCGTTCCCATTACTCAGTATACCGTTACCCTTAACCCTATATACTTAACACATTTCCAATAACCGCGTATACCGTTACCCATTACTTAGTTTACAATAATCTATTACCCATTACTCAGTATACCGTTACCATATAATTTATTACCAAGTGGACCGTTACCTATTACCCATTAACCAGTAAACCGTTACCCATAACCCATGTATACCGTTTATTCAATTTCATCCTAACATGTGCTCATTTATTTATTTTTAGATTTTAGCAATGCAAGTTATTTATTTTCTAAATTGCCAAACAGCCTCCATTAATCCCCCATATCACATCCAATGGTCACCCCTATAATTTGTCTAATAAAAATTCAAGAACGATTGCCAATCCGTAATATGATACTGCTTACCGCCTTTGATCGGAAACATTTATTGGTAGAAAGACATTTAAACTAAGCTACAAATACTCAAAATAAGGTTACCTTAACTGACAAACGTAATTCAACAATAGACAAAAGGAAGATTCATTGTTTACCTTCCTGACTTTTACAAACAGTGTTCACCCTGTTGTTGAGAATGTTCTTCATTTTGCCCGTTTCTTTCTAATATTTGTTAAGTACTTCTTATGCGAATATTTTCTTCTTTACGTGATTTGCTCTCTTGTAATCTAACTTCTTACACATTTCCTAAAAGAATTTGTTTCCCTTAGAATACGATTTCCATTCGGATCTTCTTTTCTTTACTGTCTTATCCTTCCTCTTCAGGCCAGAACAACTTTTAAAATCATCTATTGGTGAAACGTGAGCGATGGGTTGAATCGCGAAACTTGTTTCCAGTTTCCGTTGAAAAGTCACATGAACTTTCACTATTGGTTTTAGCGATGCATTACTTTGGTGTGCTTGCTTGTGGTATACGTATTGTCGTGTTTATTGCAGTATATTCCGTTACGGGGATATTCTCCGCCGACAGAACGTCACTCCCCAGCCCAGGAAACACTTCAAAGATTTTAGGGTTAAAGTTGTCTCTGTCAGTTGCCTTCAAATTGGTATTTATCCTCAATGTTGCATTGTTCAAACAGCTCTCAATTTTATTTTTTGGAGACGATTTCAATATGATTAGATCTTGTCTAATATTTTCTAAAGCTTGATCATTAGATTTATTATACATGTCTATGTCATTATTGATTTTTTTCAATGTTGTATGTTGCAATGGTGACACCTAACAAAGCAATCTCATAATGGTTAAAGATAGGATTACAGTCTGCGATTCATTTTGGTTTTCGTCGACATTAATTTCCATGTCCTTTTTCTCTATTACTGTCTTTATTGTATTAATCGCACTTAATACCTCTAGTTGATTTCTTTCTAACTCTGTTTTTGTTTTTCATGTGCACCACTTCCGCCTTTATTTTTTCATTGTTGTGTATTATCTCTGAAAGGGCGCTTCTGTTTTCCTTTAGAAGTTCTTCTTTAAATTTGTCAAACTTCTGTTGAACTATCAGTTTTAAATTGGAAAGTGATATAAATTTCTGAAAAAAGAGAAAAAGGTGACGGATCAATATGAACTATCAGCTGACAAGAGTGTTTTTAATGTTTTGCTTTGTTTTTCTACCTTGGCCCATATCATCGTCACTAGACGAAATCACCATTGGTGTGTTTCTCATGTCATCGACTTGATGAGCTGTCAACTTCAGTGCTAAATGAAATCTCTTCCCTCTTTATTACGGGCTCCACCTTAGCCATAAAATTTGTATTATCTAGTAGATCCCCTTGGTATGTGATGGTATCTGACCAAATGGTCTCCCAGTCTTTTCTCCACTTTCCCGCATTTCATTCTCCCGTTCTTTTTTTAGCGGGACAAATGTAGGTAATGTACCCCTTTCCAGTCCCCACTACATTGTCCTTTTTCTTGCTATGGAATGTTTTCTTGTGCTGATCTTTCATGTATCTCCAAATATTTCTCTGATTCACCCCACATTCAGTACATTGAACTTATTTCCTTATTCTGCGACGTCTTGTTGTTTGTCCCATTTTGTTGGCTATCTGTGTTGTGTTTTTTTGTCTCTTCTTGGCTGTGCCAGAGTCTTTTTCACTATCTTTGAGCCGTTTGGTTTTTTCTCCTGTTTTGTTGGCTACCTTTGTTGTAGTGGGGTGACGGGCCAATGACACCATCGTCCTCCGACATCTGAAAGACAACAAAGACATGTTTGTAGTGCAAACAATTATGTTGCCATTTACCGCTGTAAAGTAGTCAATCATCGCTTTAAAGTATCCAAATACCTCGGAGGTATATGGCTACAACATAGCGGTAATTGCCTACGTTTTGCGGTAAAAGCCTACATTTCAGTGGTGATTGGTAACTAGTGACCACCCACCGTTATTATGTATCCAAATACCGTGGCGGTGTATGGCTACAAGATAGCGGTAATTGCCTACATTTCAGCGGTGATTGGTAACTAGTGACCACCCACCGTTATTAATTGGCTACAAATAACCGGTTAATTGCCTACATTTCAGCGATGATTGGTAACTAGTGACCAACCACCGTTATTATTTATCCAAATATATGGCGTTAATTGGCTACAAATTAGCGGTAATTGCCTACATTTCAGTGGTAATTACCTACATTTTAGCGGTAATTCCCTACTTTTTAGCGTTGACTGGCTACAGAATAGCGATAATTGGTTACTTTTTATATATTTATATATTGTTCCTTTTCTTACACGTTTTGATAGATATCAAATTTGCAACTATTTTTAACTTTAAACTCAAAGTTATATTGGAAAATTTTCTGTACCAAGTCAGAAGTACTAGTTGGTTGATTGATTGTCACTTAACGTCCATTTCGTGCTTAATCAGAAAAAATAAGGTACTTACATTGTCGTCTGTATCTTCTTCTTTGTCTGTCCCGGTATCATTGTCTGTAAACTCACTACTGCTCATCTCGTATATCTAACGTTTGAGAAGTTAATTAAACATTGTATGTTTCCTTTGTATTTGTCTATTTAACATGCACAAATTACAATTCATGAACAATCAAATGCAACTGGAGGTCTCGGTAAAATGATAACTTATTGAGAAACATATCGAGCATTTGGGTACATTGAAAATCAAAATGTTGAAATCTTAACCACATTCAAATTCTGGACTCAACATAACAAACATGATTAAAGGCAACACGCATGACTGAGATACTTATAATATACTTACTGTCCAAATAAAAGTTCGAAATCTCTATGAACGAAATACAATGTAACTAAAATAAAAAATTGTAAGAAACAAAAGATGTGTACTCAAACGCTTCTGTGTGACAAAAACTTTGAAGAATGAAAAAAAATCATGAGCGCTGAAAACTGCTATGTGCAAAATGATGTAGTCCGATCCGTGAAGCGCAAAGTCTGTACAGTCCAAATTGTTTTGCTGGCAATATTCTAATGTTTCAGTGAACTCAAAGTGTGAACAAAAACAGAAGAAACCATATGGATGAGACATAATGCAATAAACGGAAAATCATCAAACTTATTGAAATCAAACTAAAAAAATATCAAATAAGGGAAAAAATTATCAAACTTATTAAAAGTAAACTAAAAAAAATATCAGTTGATTCTTCTCAGCTTGCATGTTTTTTTCCTAAAAAAATATTATATTTTAACATTAGAAAATAATGTGACAGATTTTATGTATTCATATGGGTTTGCACACGACCCTTTAGTAGAAATGTGTAACGTCCTAATTGTTGAACTCCAAGGACAAACATATAATTCTAAAAAACACATTTTTTACCCCAAAAATATACCATTTCGAACATTGTTTTAGCTGTCAAAAATAGAAGTAAATAAACGCGATTTGTTTCCCGTATTAGTTATTAAAATCGATTCAGAAATAAAAAAGTTATGAACAAAAATAATGAGAAACCTTTTTGATGTTGACTCTTTGGCGTCCAGGAAGCAAATGGCTAATCTATGGAAACCTTTTTAGTGAAATACCCCAACTCAACAACATTTTACCTTTACCATACTCAACTATACAATAATATAAAACACACATACAGAGTTATATATTCAAGCATGTACCTTTGATACTTTTCTAGTCCTTTTATTTTGAACAATAAAATATGAATCCAAAGGTCTGCTTTTCAAAATTCATAAGTATATAAAAATTGTAAACAGGTTTCATTTAAACATTGGGTTCTGCGATGATTGGCTACAATAAGTGAAATAGAGGGGAGGCTTAGGTTTGCACTCGGTATTTCACTATACATGTATCTTGCGTTTGTTTCAATCGGAAACCCGTTTTGAAATTCTAGAGAGCAGATCTTCCCATCCATATACAGTGATAGGCGTTTTTCTTAAAATTGTAAGACTACAACATGTTTGAAGTTATCTCCACATTATCTAAAAAGGAGGTCTTTTGGGCGAACAGGGTAGGCATTTTAAATTCAACGCTGACACAATATGCTTGATGTTTTGATTGATCTTAAACATGTTTTGTATGCCCACAGCATTGGACTTTCAGAAAAGGTAAAGTACAACTCAACCCTAGAATGAGAAATTTACATAAAATCAAATAGATCTAATTTTTGTGAAGGATATGGTCTGTGTTTCACTCGGCATTTCACTATATGTTGCGTTATTTTTAATCCAAAACCCGTTTTGAAATTCTATAAAGCAGATCTATCGGTCCATATATAGTGGCAGGCGTTAATTGAAAAATTGTAAGATTTCATTATGTTTGAAGTTACCCCTAGATTAGCTTACATTTGAGTTTATGCGTTGATTTACTACGGTAACATTGAACTAGTTGTCAAAAATGCCACTAGATTGAACCCTGTCACAGAAAATCCTAGTTTCACAATCCTTTTGACCATAACATATCAAAAGATCAGACCTTGGGAGTGAACAGTACACTTGTTAGCAAATTTAACGTTAAGCCTAACTTTTTAGTTCAATTGCTTAACTTTGAATCGGTAAAAATAATAAAAAAAAATGAGAGATCGGATTGGTACAAAACTTATTATGATGCTTTATAATGTCACTCCCCACCTGCCTGCCAAATCTAAAGTCATTATCTTAATTAACAAAATATCTAGCCCCAATATAGAATATATCATAGTTTAGGATCGTCAGATGAAGTGACTCGGTATACCGGGTAGACCCCAATAGTGGAGAAGTCGCATTTTAAACATGTATGTCCCAATTTTTGGGGGGATGGTTAAGGGGAGTTTGGTCCCCTAAAATAGATTTTGCTAACCCCTATTGGTTGGAAAAAAATGTTTAACCCCTCAAAGGGAAAGGCATATGGTTAGGTTTGGAGTTTGGCACGTTTCCCCTTTATTAAGAAGACAAGGATTAGAAACAAATAAATGGGGGATAAGACCCTCCCCCTAAACTTAGATTTAGCCACCAAACCCCCTCTAACCCCTTCACTGGAAGCCCTAACCCCCAGGGACCTGTAGCCAGGGCCCCGCTGAAAAGTGAAGCGGTAATTGGGCTACATCCTTAGTGATAATTAGGGTTAGGGACTTTCACGAGATTGATGCACCTTTTTGGCTTCTGCGCATGCACGCACCTTTTTGCCTTTTGTGCATGCGTGAGGGTTTTGGTTTGGGTTAGGATTAGGGTAAGGGTTTTCTTAAAAAGGTATACGAAATTCAAGGGAGATAATCTGTTAAGACTTATAGGCAAATTTTGAAAAAAATCGTATCTCAGTAGTTGGTGGTCCGATTTTTAAACTGCTTAGCGTTTTGGAAAGGGAATTCAATTGTGCACGTTTTGATGCCTTGATATTGAAGATGTATCGAGGAATTAAAAAGTTATTGGTCCTGGAAGTAATTGTCACAAATTGCTGGTACAACAGTCCAATGTGCTGCACCTCATTAATTAATAAGTGATAGCCTTCCATAAAGGAGTTTAAGTGTCAAGTTGTTATATTTGTTGTATACATCAATTTATTTACCCTATTTCTGGAATATTCTCTACGGTCATAATTATTTAGTTCTTTATGTATGTCGTGATGAATAGTTTGACACAAACTGAGAGATTTATAAGTGTGCGGTTGCTGATATTTATGTCGCTAAACAATTTAAAGCGACAATATTTCATCTTTATTATGATTTGAAGTCTACTGTTACTAAAACCTTTGTCGACAACAAAAAGAATGCATAATTTGAGGTTTATAAGTCTATATTTATGTCGCGAAACAATTTAAAGCGACATAGTTTCATATGTTTTATGATATATTGACAATAAAGTAATATTTATAAGTTTAAATGGATTCTCAGACACAAAAGTGAAGAAATGAAGGTTTCTGGTTGCTGTTTTTGTTTGCTGTATCTATAAATGGTGCCCTAATCTATCCTTTTTAGTGATACTTCTGTGCCGGCATGGACATTTTCTTCTGATGATGGATAATTTGACACAAAATGAGAGCGGTATAAGTCTACGGTTACTTTTATTTGTGTCGATAACAATAATAGGCGACAGAATTTTTTTCTTTTGATTAATATTCTTGTACCAGCTTTGTAATTGAGTACTTTTTGTACCTCAAGATTAAATGTTAGACATTTAAGTGAAGGATTTAAAGTTTCAAATGGCTATAACTGTTGTTCTCATCAATATAGGGTGCCAACATTGACCCTTTTCTTGCTGATTCCATTCAAGCATCCTATTTTATTCTTTTTGGTACATAGTTTTGAGTCGACGGAGTTTTTGAGCTCATCCAACAACTGGATTCCTCGATCGTCCTCTTCCATTGATAATAGTATAGTGGCCAAATTGATGGTCCCCTTTTTGATGTTGTCTTTACAATTTCCAGCAGTATTTTGGCCTCTTCCGGCTCAAAACTCCTACGCTGTGGTGTCCTTTTTGTGAATTTAGGATGTCATCGTTAACCTCTCGGTAATCCTCATCATCCTTTTGTGAATCTAGGATGTCATCGTTAACCTCTCGGTAATCCTAATCATCCTTTTGTGAATCTAGGATGTCATCGTTAACCTCTCGGTAATCCTCAACATCCTTTTGTGAATCTTCTCCATGAAACGTAGTAGCTTCTAAATCAATCTCTTTATCTTTTTCGTCTCTCTCGAAGTCTTCCTCATTCATCTTATCCATTGGTGTTTCTTTCTTTTCCATCTCTGTAACGACGGGCCAATGTATGCTGTTGCTAATGGCTTTGGTTGGAGCTGTATGAGCTATTTGAGATTCACAAGTACTGTTAGTGGCAGTGTCGTTCGGAAGTTCGACAATGTTAGTAATTTTCATCGGCGCCATAACGTTAGCTATCAAATTGGTCACCTTGATTGCGTTGTTTCTACGGTTAATTATGTTGTAATGGCGATCAGCCGTCCCAGGACTGTGGGTCATGTGAGCGGCCAAGGATTCCCTCCTGGTAGGGTCAGCCAATCTTACGTCTGTGGCCGTGATGCATTTTTGGTTTATCGGTCCCTTCTTCCAGATGTTCTGGATTGCCTTATTGATTAAGCTGGACGTCATACTCGAAAATTGCTGGTCAATTGGGACGGTAATAAAGATGGGATGCTTTGGATCGAGTTGAAACTGATTTTCGTTGTCCATTGAATGTAGGACAGCACCATATTGAAGATGTCGTGTGACATGCCCAGGTTAACTGGACCCTGTGAACCCGTTTTGTGTTCTGCAAATAAATGGGGCATAAAAACTAAATTTAAGATATGTTTTAATCATCAGTATATTAGCCAATCAAAAAAGGCCTTTCATATATAAGTTGTATGGCATATCAATACGTCATTTCACATATTATGCATACCAATTAACTTATTATCAATTGCTTTATTTAATTTTCCTCGTCTGGCATATTTTTTTCGGTAAATGTCAAATATTGAAAAAAAAAGAGAAACCCTTTTCCTAATTTCTCCAATTTATTTCATCAACTTTGACCAAGAAATAAAAAAGTTAACAAAAAAAACAAAAAAAAAAATAACGACTTACCTTTTTGGTATTCTTTCTTCGAATGCAACCTGAAGAATGACCAAATTAGGCAATGCAGGTCCTAAGGTACTCTATAACATGAAAAGAAGTATCATCCTTTTTGCATGATAATCACTTCCGATATGTATTACAATGGTTAAATATCAATAGAAGTAAAAAATAAATCACCTAAATTTAAATAAAAAAAAAAGATGTGGTATGCTTGCTAATGAGACAACTCTCCACAATTATTAGTGGACGTGGCAGAGTACTTTTACATCCCAACAAAAAAGGTACACTAAATACAGATATGAGAGTACTGGCAGTAACTTACAGCTGGTCTAAAGCAACTAACTACTAAGAAAAGAAATTATGCATCTCAGACTGTATGTTCCAACTTTTTTTTAAAATTCGTTATTTTTGGGTCAATGTATGACTTAGGTTACCAAATACCGTTTGGACAAAACACCTCTTTTTTGGCTTGTTTTGTACCAATGACACGGTTTTCACTTGCCGTTGCGTTGTTTTTTCATGATTTTAGTGTCTTTTTTCTTTGTTCTCGGTACCAGTTTTCTTTTAAACTTAATCTCTTCTTCACTTTCTAGTTTTAATGACGAAGTACTATCTTTTCTTCTTTTAAACTTAATCTCTTCTTCACTTTCTTGTTCTGATAACGAAGTAATCACTCTCCGTTGCGTAGGTTTTCTTATGTTCTTTGTTTCTATTTTCTCTTTTTCCGGTACCAATTTTCTTCTTTTAGCCCCAATCTCTTCTTCACTTTCTAGTTCTAATGACGAAGTACTATCTTTTCTTTGCGTAGGTTTTCTAATGGTTTTGTTGTCAATTTTTTTTTTACCGGTACCGTTTTTTTTCTTTCAGCCTCGCTCTCTTCGTCACGTTCTTGTTCTGGTAAAGCAGTTATCACTTGCTGTTGTGTAGGTCTGTCGTATTCAGAGTAATCTTCTTCACTTGTTTGTTCTGGCACAGTTATCACTCGTCTTTGCGTAGGTCTGTACATCTCACTTTCGCTTGCGTATTCAGAATCCTCACTTTCATATTCGTATGCAGAATTCTCACTTTCACATTCATATTCGGAATCCCCACTTTCGCTGTCGTATTCTTCTATGGATTCTATCTGTCTTGCCCTTTCAAACAGCACACAGTTCAACTTTTGCCGCGAGTTTGGAGGAGGAGGCGTTGGTGGCATATCCTCATCTTCATACATATCCCCAGAGTCAGACATCTGAAAAACATGAAGATTTATGTAAGCTATTGTCCTATAGACTGAACTAAATGGCTACATTTTTTGTGGTATTTGGCTACTTTCTTGCGGTATTTGGTGACTTTCTTGCGGTATTTGGCTACTTTTTTGCGGTAATTGGCTACCTGATTCGCGGTATATGGCTACTGAGGTGTGGTAAACGACTACATCATTGCGGTAATGGCTACAATGAAGCCTTTACCGCGTATAAGTAGCCAATCACCACCTGCGGTAATCGGCTACATAATTGCGGTAAAGACTACAATGTATCCATTACCGCATTTAAGTAGCCATATACCGCTGTGGTAGACGGCTACATCATTGTGGTAATGGATACATGGTAGCCTTGTTACCGCAATAATGTAGTAATTTACCGCAAAATGTAACCATTTACCACAAAAAATGTAGTCTATTACCGCAAGATGTAGGTATCTACCGCAGGAAAGTAGCCGTTTATCTTAAATATGTCGCCTACTACTGCAAGTATGTAGCCGACTACCACAGCGGTATATGGATACTCGCTTGTGGTAGTTGGCTACTTTCCTGCGGTAAATAGCTACATCTTGCGGTAATTGACTACATTTTTTGTGGTAAATGGTTTCATTTTGCAGTAAATTACTACATTATTGCGGTAAATGGCTACAATAATGACAACAATAGCTAACATGGATACATATTTTTTTATGTTTTAAGGTTGGAATGACTGTGAACTATTACTTCAAAATTATATTCATATATGAGTAAAATAGTAATGTTTTTTCTAACTTGAAAATATATTTTGATCATTTTTATAGTTTTGACCCTTTACATGCAATTATGATTTAAAACTGATACAGTTTTCTTGATTATGAAATTGCACAGAAACACTCATGATAAAAGGAACCTACGATTTAATTCTTTTCCCCTTTATCTTCTTTTTCTTTTCTTTATAGCCTCTGAACTAAATAAAATAAGAAAGTGAACTAAATAAAATGAGAAAAAAAAAAAAAAAAAAAAAAAGATTGTCACAAGATTGTTCAATTTACAAAAGGATAAATTTAACAAAATAATGCCAAATTAATTGATATGGAATGTAACAACGACTTACGTTATTTAGATAATACTGGAGACGTTTACTCCAACAAAGTTATGAGGAGGACAGATTTAAATTGACACTCCGTACATTTTATGGACACCATCACGAATTGATGGATCCATACGATGTGTCTTTAACCAAACTAGCTAAGGACATTTTTACCACATGGTAGATTGTGGTTTGTCATTATGTCGTCTAATCTTTTAATTACCAAACGTGACTTATTCCCGATTGTGACTGTTTTGCTGAGTGTGAATTTGCATTACTATAAGACGGGTTACGGTACTTGTCTATCCCAAATTCATGTATTTAGTTTAAATGTTTAATGTTATATTTGTAATTCTCTTCGGATTTTGTCAAATGTGTTGACGTCTTTTCTATTATATTTATGTGTTATGGAAAGAAAAATTAATCACCGCCGTCATTTATTAAGTTTAATTTTGGTCTACGTAATCTGTACAATAATTTATGTTTGAAGTTGGATTCATAACAAACTGCACATATGTATATTATAGTTAATTGCTATTAATAAGTATTGCAATATGCAATGTGTTTAAATGCAATATCAGTATTCAGTTCTATTTTAATCTTTAATCAATCCTAATTCTATCTTACTTTTGAGATATAGTTTTTCATATGTGACGTCATTTTTCTGCTGTTTCAGAAATTTCATATAATTATTCAAATGTGACGTAATTTTCAATGCCTTTTCACCATCGTATGTGACGTCATTTTCATAATTTACTGCGTCGAGGCCTGGACTCAGTCGGGTGTATCTATTCTGTGTTGGTCTTTCATTATGTATTCGTGTTTGTTTTATGTAATGAGTTAATACTTCAGTTTCATTATGTATATCTGTTATATTCATTTGATAAAATTTACTGTTTGCAATAGCATTAATTGTTCTAAATAATAAGGATGTTCTTATCCCAAACATAAAATCTTAGCCGTATTTGACACAACCTTTTTCAACTTTTCATCTTCAGTGCTGTACAACTTTGTACTTTTTTTCGCTTTCGATCTTTTATATCTGGGCGTCACTGGGGAGTCTTGTGTGGACGAGGCGCGTTTTTGGCGTATTAAATTTTAAACCTGATGCTTTTTGTTATTCATTAATCATGTGTTTCTTTGTCTAATAAGTTCTCCTATTTATTTGTATTGTAGTCCTGTAATATTATGTTGTCATTTTAATGTTATATTTAACATTGCCATTAAAGTGCGAGGTTTGGCATGCCACAAAACCATGTTCAACCCACCATTTTTTCCTTTAAAAATGTCCTGTACCAAGTCAGGAATATGGCCATTGTAATATTATAGTTCGTTTCTGTGTGTGTTACAATTTAATGTTGCGTCGTTTGTTTTCTCTTATTTTTGAGTGTAAATTGACATTGCGATAAGACGTGTCACGGTACTTGTCTATCCCTAATTCATGTATTTGATTTTGATGTTATATTTGTTATTCTCGTGGGATTTTGTCTGATGCGTGGTCCGTTTCTGTGTGTGTTACATTGTAGTGTTGTGTCGTTGTTCTCCTCTTATATTTATGCGTTTCCCTCAGTTTTAGTTTGTTACCCCGATTTTGTTTTTTGTCCATGGATTTATGAGTTTGAACAGCGGTATACTACTGTTGCCTTTATTTATTTTGATATCTGATGTCGAACATTACAATAATCGAATATGCCGAGTAACTTAAAATCTGGAGTTCTGAGGTACCCTTTTGACAATATAACGACTGAAATAGAAAATAAATTCAGTCATACTTATTTTCTCTTTAGAAAGGTAAAGTAGCCATTACCGCTATTTGGACTGTCATACCGAGAAAACGAAAAAAAAAATAAAAAAAATAAAAATAGAACTTTGAGTAAAAATTTCAGTGCGATATCTTAATACAAAATGAACTTAGTGGAAAATCTACATAAGAATTATGATCGTTGTCCTGGTATACCCCCTTACTAGTATGTGACTGAGAATGTCTATTTTTGATACCCCCCCCCCCCCCCCCCCCCCATTTTCGGGGACAGGGTTAGGGGCGTTTTGGGCTCAAACTGTAGCTTCTTCGGCTAATCCAAAAGTGCCATGAGACTTCTTCTGTTTTACTTCACATTCTTCATGACTCTTTCCGGACGTGTTCATGTTTTCTAATTCGTTTTCACTATAGTGTTTGATGTTATTGGGTACATCATACTCAATGGTACATGTCGAATCGTTGTCAGTGTCATCTTTGGGCCAGTGAATCGACTTCGTAATGTTCCCAAGATCACTCCCCTTTCCCTGCATTATGTCATGCACCACTTGATTGTCACTGTTCATTGCGTTTTGGATCTTAGTCAACTGCGTTTGATTTCCTTCCATGACCGCAGCTATCATGTTTGTAACGGGAACCGCTAGTTCTCTGTGCTGGTAGAGCGCGTAATGCCTATCCGCTATCTCTGGGTTGTGAGTCATATGTCGAGCGAGGATTTCTCTACCAGCGGGAATTTGGGTCCTCCCTGCTGTCGAGGTGGCCTTTCTTAGGCGATTGGCAGTTATAGTTTTGTTGACTAGACCCTGGTCCCATACCCGCTGTATGCCTTTGTTTACCTGAGAACTCGCCAATAAAGACACTGTACCAACACTCTTGGGGAATGTGGTAAAGATACTTTGCTCCTTTGCAACCGGATCACCTGGGATAATTTTTAGCATTTGAATATTATCTTTCAGAAATCCATAGAGTTTTGCATTGACATGTATAACAGCTGAACCGCCTTCCTGCGTCTTGTGTTGGGCCACCTGAAATAGATGTAACAACCAATACACTATTATAACTTATGTGCAGTCCGTTAAAGCAGTTATGTATCCAATTATCACTGCGTTAATTGGTCACATATTTGCGTTTAATGGTAACAATGTACCCATTTACCGCAACAATGTATTGAATTAACGCATGACTGTATTCAATTACCGCTGCGTTAATTGGTCACACATTTGCGTTAAATGGTAACAATGTACCCATTTACCGCAACTATGTATTGAATTAACGCATGACTGTATTTAATTACCGCAGCGTTAAATGGTCACCTATTTGCGTTAAATGGTTACAATGTGCCCATTGACCGCAAACATGTATCCAATTAACGCCGGATTGTATTCAATCAACGCAGCGTTAAAGTTGCGATAAATGGCTACTGTGTAACCATTTAACGCATATTTGTACCAAATTACCGCATGAATGTATTCAATTACCGCTTCGTTAATTGGCAACATGTTTGCGTGAAATGTTTCATTATAGCGTTAATTGGCAACACGTTTGCGTGAAATGGCAACATTATTGCGTTAATTGGCAACAATAATGCGTGAATTGGCTACATTGTAAAGTAAACATGTTTTGAAATATGCATACGCAGAAAAGACATTTTTTTAACACTTATTAGGATTTTATTAACCTTGATAGACGCATCATCATTGATTATTTACTGTGATGGTCCTTATGAAAACTTTTCCCGCGTCATGTTTTCATTGTTGATTTATTAGCCATGAAATGCTTTCATTCATTTTCAACAGGATATAAGATTTACTTACTGTTATAGAAATACCACCATCATCGGTTCTTCTTGCCCTGTCAATGCTGTTGATGGTTATATTACTCACTGCCATCGGCCTTTGTGCATTTGTTTGTAAAAGTCGTAACAGCATATAATCTCTGACGTCATAAAACGTACTTGGCACCACCTGTGTACTCTTGTTGGCATTTTTTTTCTCTATAGTTTGGGCGTATTTCGAACTCAGGAGCATTTGGATGTCGACAGGTAGAATCATAGTTTCTACAAAAGAAAAGAAAAATTATAAACAGAACACCATAGTGGGCAAGTCTAACTTACGGTTGTGAACACACTAAAGTGACTTCAAAAATGTATGTATGTATATACGTATGTTTGTTTGTATGTATGTGTACATGTATGTTTGTGTACATGTATGTTTGTATACATATGTTTGTATACATGTATGTATGTATATATGAAGGTGTTTATATGTGTGTGTATGTATGCTTATATATTTGTATATGTGTATATATGTGTGTATAATATATGTATGTACACATATATGTATGCATGCATGAATATATGTGGATGAGTATGCGTATTTGTGTTTGTTATTCGTGTATGCATATAGATGCACGAAATGGTATATGTTTCTGTAGTAAATGTATACACTTTACATGGAGACATATATGTGTACTTTTCATATAATAATAATTAAAATATATAAAAACATGTAGATGTGGTATTACATACGTTATTTGTGTCTTTGACTGGTCCTTTTTTTGTCTTTTATTTCCTTATCAACAAAACAAAATAAACTGAAGAAAACTAAAGATTGATTGACTAAATAAAAAAAGATAACACTAAAAGTGGAAAGTGTTGAAGACAAAAATGAGTAAACTGAATAAAGCAGAAAACCGTTTAAAGATATCTCTTATAATTAAATAGTAAATAATAAAACCGGGCCTGAATAACTTTTAAAAGTCCGTAATAATTATAATGTGCACTGAAATGGCTTGCCAACTTTTTCATAACATCCATGTTTAATAAGCTATCTTTAATTTTGTTAATGCGTCTGAAAGAGTTTTACTTTATCTTTTTAAAGCAGGAAACCGTTTAAAGATATCTCTTATAACTAAATAGTTTATAATAAAACCGGGCCTTAATAACTTTTAAAAACCCGCAATGCATTTAAATGTGCACTGAAATGGCTTGCAATTATTTTCATAACATCCATATTTTATAAGCTATCTCTACTTTTATTAATGCATCTGAAAGATCTTTTCTGTATCTTTTTAAGGCAGAAAACCGTTTAAAGATATCTTTTATGATGGAATAGGTACTAATAAAACCGGGCCTGAATAACTTTTAAAAGTCCGTAAGAATTATAATTTGCACTGAAATGGCCTGCAAACTTTTTCATAACATCCATATTTTATAAGCTATCTTTAATTTTGTTAATGCGTCTGAAGGATTTTTTCTTTATCTTTTTAAAGCAGAAAACCATTTAAAGATATCTCTTATAATTAAATGGTTAATAATAAAACCGGGCCTTAATATCTTTTTAAAAGTCCGTAATGCATTTAAATGTGCACTGAAACGGCTTGCAATTATTTTCATAACGTCCATATTTTATAAGCTATCTCTACTTTTATTAATGCATCTGAAAGATCTTTTCTTTATCTTTTTAAGGCAGAAAACCGTTTAAAGATATCTCTTATAATGGAATAGGTAAAAATAAAACCGGGCCTGAATAACTTTTAAAAGTCCGTAAGAATTATAATGTGCACTGAAATGGCTTGCCAACTTTTTCATAACATCCATATTTTATAAGCGATCTTTAATTTTGTTAATGCGTGTAAACGATTTTTCTTTATCTTTTTAAAGCAGGAAACCGTTTAAAGATATCTCTTATAATGGAATAGGTAATAATAAAACCGGGCCTGGATAACTTTAAAAAGTCCGTAAGAATTTTAATGTGAATTGAAATGGCTTGCAAACTTTTAAATAAGATAGATATTTTATAAGCTATCTCTAATTGTGTTAATGCATCTGAAAGATCTTTCCTTTATTTTTGTAAAGCAGAAAACCGTTTAAAGATATCTCTTATAATTAAATGGTTGATAATAAAACCGGGTCTTAATAACTTTTAAAAGTCCGTAATGCATTTAAATGTGCACTGAAATGGCTTGCAAACATTTTCATAACATCCATATTTGATAAGCTATCTCTAGTTTCATTAATGCATCTGAAAGATCTTTTCTTTGTCTTTTTAAAGCAGAAAACCGTTTACAGATATCTCTTATAATTAAATGGTTGATAATAAAACCAGGTCTTTATATCTTTTAAAAGTCCGTAATGCATTTAAATGTTCACTGAAATGGCTTCCGAACATTTTCATAACATCCATATTTTATAAGCTATCTCTACTTTTATTAGGGTTAGGGTTAGGGTTAGGCTTTTCAAATCACTTGGCGTCCGGCGTTAACCTTTACAAAAATCTTCTCCTCTGAAACTACTGGGCCAAATTTAGCCAAACTTGGCCACAATCATCATTGGGGTGTCTAGTTTAAAAAATGTGTCCGGTGACCCGGTCAACCAACCAAGATGGCCGTCATGGCTAAAAATAGAACATAGGGGTAAAATGCAGTTTTCGGCTCATAACTCAAAAACCAAAGCATTTAGAGCAAATCTAACTCGGGGGATAAATTGTTCATCAGGTCAAGATCTATCTGCCCTGAAATTTTCAGATGAATCGGACAACCCGTTGTTGGGTTGCTGCCTCTGAATTGGTAATTTTATGGAAATTTTACTGTTTTTGTTTATTTTCTTGAATATTATTATAGATAGAGATAAACTGTAAACAGCAATAATGTTCAGCAAAGTAAAATTTACAAATAAGTCAACATGAATGAAATGGTCAGTTGACCCCTATAGGTGTTATTGCCCTTAACCATTGAGTAAATCTTAGTAATCTTTTACAAAAATCTTCTCCTCTGAAACTACTTGGCCAAATTAATCCAAGCTTGTCCACAATCATATTTGGGGTGTCTAGTTTAAAAAATGTGTCCTGTGATCCGGTCAACCAACCAAGATGGCCGCCATGGCTAAAAATAGAACATAGGGGTAAAATGCAGTTTTTGGCTTATAACTCAAAAACCAAAGCATTTAGAGCAAATCTAACTCGGGGGTAAACTTATTTATCAGGTCAAGATCTATCTGCTCTTAAATTTTTAGATGAATTGGACAACCCGTTGTTGGGTTGCTGCCCCTGAATTGGTAATTTTAAGGAAATTTTGCTGTTTTTGGTTATTATCTTGAATGGGGTTAGACTTAGGGTTAGGATTAGGGTTAGGGTTAGGGTTTAGGGGTTAGGGTTAGGGTTAGGGTTTAGGTTAGGTTAGGTTAGGTGAGGTGAGGTGAGGTGAGGTTAGGTTAGGTTAGGTTAGGGTTAGGGTTAAGGTTAGGGTTTGGTTAAGGGTTAGGGTTAGGGTTAGAGGTTAGGGGTTGGGTTAGGGTTTAGGGTTAGGTTCCTGCGGTAAAAAAAAACATTTTCTGCGGTAATTTTGCGGGATTAATTCATTTTTTTTTTGCGGTATATTTTACACAAATGCGGGAAAAAGTAACAAAACTGCGGTATTTTCCAGGTAATACCGGTAAATTTTCCCGCAAATGACAAAAAACACCGCCGCGGTAACAATTCCAAGTCATTAAAAGCAATTTGTTGTTGGTATTTTAAATAGGAATATAGTTATATTGCTTTTTTGGATTTCTCTATTTGATCCACACAATGTGTATAATTTTCTAAACTATATATTTAGGGATAAAAAAGGCAGTCCATCTATCCACTATCCGTCCATCTATCCATCCATCCTTCCATCTCTCCATTCATCCACTCATCCACTGATCTATCCATCAATTTATCCATTTATCATTTAATCCATCTATCCATCCATGTATCCATCCCTCCATCCATTCCTCCATCGTTCCATCCATCATCAAGCCATACATTATCCATCCATCCATCCATTGTCCATCCATCAGACTTCTCTATTCGATCCAAACAATTTCTAAAATTTGTAGACTATATTTTAAGGGATAAAAATGTCCATCCATCTATCCACTATCCATCCATCCATCTATCCATACATCCATCGATCCATCCATCCATCCATTTATCAATCCATCCATCCATCCATCAATCCAACCATCCATCCATTCATTTATCTATCCATCCATCTAATCATCTATATATCCATCCATCAATTTATCCATCCCTCCATTCCTCCATTCATTCCTCACTCCATACATCCATTATCAATGCAATCATCAATTATCCATCAATCCATCCGTTTATATATTCATCCATCTATCCATCCATACATCCACCAATCTATTTGTTCATCCATTCATCCATCAACCCATTTATCTACCCTTTTATCCATTCATCCATCCATCAATTTATCCATCCAATTAATCTATCCATTTATCTTGTTATCCATACATTCATCAATCCATCCATTCCCCCACCCATTTATTCATTAATCCATCCGTCCATTATTCCAGCCATCCATCCTTCAATGCATCCTTCCATCCATCTTTCAATCCATCCATACTTCCATCCATCCATTCATTCACCCATCCATCCATTAATCCATCCAACTATCCATTCATCCATCTATCCATCCATCCATCTATTCATCCATTATCCATCGATTCATCCATCTATCCATCCATCCATCCATCCATTTATCCATCCATCCATCCATCCATTTATTTATCCATCCATCCATCGATCCATCATCCATTTATCCATCCATTCATCCATCTTTTTCTTCATCCATATATCTATTCAAGCATTTATCCACCCATTAATCCATCCATCCATCAATTTATCCACCCATTAATCTCTCTATTTATCCATTTATTTATCCATTCATCCATCCATGTGTCCATCAATCCAACTATCCATCAATTTATCCACCCATTTATTCATCCATTTATCCTTTTATCCATCCATCTATCCATCCATCTACCCATTCATCCACCCATTTATCAACCCATTAATCCATCCATTTATCCATTCATTCATTCATCCATCCATTTATACATTTATACATACATACTGTACACCCACATAAAATTTGATCCAACAGGAAAAAAAGAGACAAAAGTTATAGCAAAAAATAGAGTTATTCCTCTTTGTACTGGATACTTGCTAGTATGTACATATTTTTTCATAAATGTTCCCAATCATATCAAGCTATTAACAATCACTATATATGTTAGATTGTTGTTTATGTGGATATTGTATGAACTTTATGATTCGTGTTGACTTATACGCTCTTTAAGAGCTCTTTGAGATAGTTTATACCAAAATGAAATTTTGTAGACTAAACAGGATATAAAAGAGACAGAAGTTAGGGCATATAAATAGAGTTATTCCTCTTTGTGCTGGCTTTCTCCTCTCACCTACATTTAAAAAAAAAATATGTTTCCATATTTGTTCTAAATTTTATTCTATCACCAACTATAACTATACATGTTAGATTGTTGTTTGTTTTTTTTTGGATATTATACGAACATTGTGATTCGTGTTGATGTATATGCTCTTTAACAGCCGTTTGATGATATAGTTTATACTTGAATAAAAAGATCAAACAGGGAAAAAAAGGAGACAAATGTTATAACAAAAAAAAAAATAGAACTGAACAAATATAACGTCGAGAAAGATACTTTACAAAGCATAATTTGTCATAGATAAGCTGCGGATAAGGTTTAATTTTGCTACCACGAGTCTTCCGTCAACCAAACTCATACAACAGGTAAAAGTTAATCTATGTAACTTTTTTTACGAGGGTTACATTTTCATCGTGGAGCTGCGGAGTATGTTGATAAGAGCTTACGCCGGTCTGTTCACGAACAAGTTAGAATAAAAACATTATCGGGATTTACAAAATAGGACAATAGAAGTTTAAAACGACATTGACTTGTTATACAGCTCTTTTTACAAGGAAGAAGTTTTCATCAAAGGTCCGCGAAGAAGATTAAAGCGGGACTCTGTAGTTCGTTCGACGACCAGGCTAGAACAAAAACACCCTCGGTAAATATTGTTCACGTGATATATTTTTTCATCGGGGCGCCACGAAGTATGTTGTAGCAGGCTACAACGGTTCTCTTCGCGTCCAGGACTGAACAAATATAACGTCGAGAAAAATACTTTACAAAGCATAATTTGTCATAGATAAGCTGCGGATAAGGTTTAATTTTGCTACCACGAGTCTTCCGTCAACCAAACTCATACAACAGGTAAAAGTTAATCTATGTAACTTTTTTTACGAGGGTTACATTTTCATCGTGGAGCTGCGGAGTATGTTGATAAGAGCTTACGCCGGTCTGTTCACGAACAAGTTAGAATAAAAACATTATCGGGATTTACAATAGGAGTTTAAAACGACATTGACCTGTTATACAGCTCTTTTTTTACAAGGAAGAAGTTTTCATCAAAGGTCCGCGAAGAAGATTAAAGCGGGACTCTGTAGTTCGTTCGACGACCAGGCTAGAACAAAAACACCCTCGGTAAATATTGTTTACGTGATATATTTTTTCATCGGGGCGCCACGAAGCATGTTGTAGCAGGCTACAACGGTTCTCTCCGCGTCCAGGACTGAACAAATATAACGTCGAGAAAGATACTTTACAAAGCATAATTTGTCATAGATAAACTGCTCATCGTCGTGAAAAATGATTTAAACAGGGAGAATTTTTCATCGTTGAACCTCAGAGTATGTTTTAGGGGTCTACCGTGGGTCCCTCGACGTTCAGAACAGAACAAACATAACCCTATCCATATCCGTTTCCTTACGAGGTTGGTTGTTTTGAACGTGACTCTTTAAAGTTTAGCGATATTTAGACACATTGTTATAAACGTAGTCCAACCTCGTAACAAAGCAAAATTTGATCTTAACAAAATATAATATCACGGAAATTGTTTACAAGGGAGATATTTTCATCGAAGAGCCTCGCAGAAGGTTGTAGTTGGCTATTGCGGGTCTGTAGACGACTAAGACAAAGATATATGGTAGGGGAAAAATAATAAGGGTTCATTGAGTGGACACGGAAAATGATTTAGCAGGTTTTCTTGGTTTCTCCATGAACAATTCAGACCAAAAACCGTATCATCGGGAAACAGTTTACGAATCAAATTATTTATGAACGAGCCGTAGAAAAATTAGGCAGCAGGTTATTGCGGGTCTCTAGACGTACTGGCAGAAAAAATATAACATCAGGGAATTTGTTTTTACATAGTAAAGTATTCATCGAGATGAGACGAAGATGGTTCTAGCAGACTATTTCGTGTATACCCGCACTTAGGTATGTCTTAATTCAATCTCATACTAAAGCGGAACGTCAATATATATGTCTTTTTTACGAGGGAGAATTTTGACATCGGAGAGCTGTGAGATGTTTTACTGGACTAACGCGGTTCTCTCGACGAACAGAGCAGAATAAATATACCATCAAGTGGATTTAGATGAAAACCAAAACTCTTTGCAAATTTTGTCTGATATCGTATACTTACATCATTATGAACACAGATGTTTTATCACGTATTATATATCATATTTACTCTTATCAAGAAACACATAAAAAAAATGATAAAAAGGATGTAAGTGGAATGTTAAGCAATATTTAGAAAAAAATGGTTTGATTTTTAGATGTAGCAATATTCATAAAAATATGTTTATTGCAGTCCTCGCAACTTTAAATCAAATGAAAATCCAAACTACTCTCATTCTGTAACATCTTATACAAACATGTTAAAAATGCATACATTGTTTAAATTCATTTTTGATTCAATAAACTTAGAGCTGAAGTATTATTAACGTTTCATCGTTCAGGACACGTTTTCATTCTATTCTAATAAAACAACATTTTAGAATATTGAAGCAAATTTGTTTCTGACAGTTGATACAAATATTCAAAATATTTAAGGATTTAGATAAAAAAAATCTTTGCAAATTTTTCTGATATTCAATACTCACATCATTATACACACAGATGTTTTATCACGTATTATATATCATATTTACTTTTTTCAAGAAACAAAATATGAAAAAAAAAATAAAAGGGATTTAAGCGGATTGATAAGCAATATTATGAAAAAAAAATGGTTTGATCTTTAAATGTAGCAATATTCATAAAAATATGTTTATTGCAGTCCTCGCAACTTTAAATCAAATGAAAATGCAAACTACTCTCATTCTGTAACATCTTATACAAACATGTTAAAAATGCATACCATTGTTTAAATTCATATTTCATTCAATAAACTTAGAGCTGAAGTATTATTAACGTTTCATCGTTTAAGACAAGTTTTCATTCTATTCTTATAAAACAACATTTTAGAATATTGAAGCAAATTTGTTTCTGACAGTTGATACAAATATTCAAAATATTCGAGGATTTAGATAAAAAAAAATATTTGCAAATTTTTCTGATATTCAATACTCACATCATTATAAACACAGATGTTTTATCACGTATTGTATATCATATTTACTTTTTTCAAGAAACAAAATAACAAAAAGGATAAAAAGGATTTAAGTGGAATGTTAAGCAATATTTAGAAAAAAAAATGGTTTGAATTTTAGATGTAGCAATATTCATAAAAATATGTTTATTGCAGTCCTCGCAACTTTAAATCAAATGAAAATCCAAACTACTCTCATTCTGTAACATCTTATACAAACATGTTCAAAAATCATACCATTGTTTAAATTCATTTTTGATTCAATAAACTTAGAGCTGAAGTATTATTTTTGTATCCTCGTCACAGATTAGTTTTCATTCTTTTCTAGGAAAACAGCCTTTGAGAATAATGAAGAAAATTTGTTTCTGATAATTGGTAAAAATATTCAAAACGGTAAAAAGATTTGGATAAAAAACAAAAATCTCTGCCATTTTGTCTGATAATCAAAATTCACATCATATTATATTTACTTTATTCAAGGGTTACAAGAACCAAGATAACCAAAGTAATAAAAAGGATTTAAGTGGAATGTTAAAAAGTATTTAGAAAAAAAACTGGTTTGAGTTTTAGATGTTGTAATATTCATAATAATATGTTTATTGCAGTCCTCGCGACTTTAAATCAAATGATAATGCAAACTACTCTCATTCTGTAACATCTTATACAAACATGTTAAAAATGCATACCATTGTTTAAATTCATTTTTGATTCAATAAACTTAAAGCAGAAATATTATTAATGTTTCATCGTTAAAGACAAGTTTTCATTCTTTTCTATTAAAGCAACATTTTAGAATATTGAAGCAAATTTGTTTCTGATAATTGATAAAAAAAGTTAACATTCAAAGTATTTAGATTCAAAACAAAAATCTTTGCAAATTTTGACTGATATTGAAAAGTCACATCATTAAGAACACATTTTTTTTTATCATGTATTAACTAACTATAATATTGTCAGTGATGTTAGTACTTACTACACATAGGTTTTCAATTACCGCAGTTAGGCATCAACTACCGCAGTAATACTACCAAATTAAAGTACAGATAATTTCAAATATGAGAAAAGAAGTTGCTTATTTTTTGCATTGAATCATCAAGATAAATGTCTGATTTCATACTGCCAATCAGGAAATCATATGCTTTTTTCACGAAAATTTAAGACAAACCTTAAGGTTAGGGTATCATATTTTATTTTGTTAAATTGATGAATTTTGCTTACTAAAAGTCATTTTAAGTTTTACTCTGACTTGAAATAATGAATTTGTGGACGTTCACGACATTATTTCATATTTAAATTGTAGCAGTTTTTTCTTGACTCACTTTTAGATTTCAAAAACTCCAGTATCATATATGAGTCTATAATGCCAGCCCAGCAGTATATATTGTCTCCTAAGCAGTATACATTGCATCATTTTAATGTTCATTGTTTTTTGTTTCGTACCTCTGTTCGAATGCGGTCTATTATCTTTTTCCATAACTTAGATGGCGATATCATTTTTGAATTGAGCGCAAGAAGTAATTGTCTTCCGTCTTCTGATTCATTTAATAATTTTTTAATTGAACAAAGTGTAATATTTCTTGAATCTATGTTACTTTTACAAAGCTGAAGTATTTTTTAAACTCTTTTGGAGAAAAGAATCTTCTCCCGTGACCAGACATGAATGATTCGTTACTACTTATAGACACATGATCCGTCGATCTATATACATAATCATGATCAGGAAGCTCTGGTTTTATATGAATCGGTGAACACGGTACGGCTGTCTTTCTTCTGTTACATTCCTCAGATATATTGTGTTTATTCGATTCAGTGGTTGGTGTTGAAGTAAATGGCATATTTTCCTCCGAGAGTTCTACAGAGATATCTTCCTGTTTTAATACATTGCAAACGTCATCCGATGTAAGTTGAAATAGAGAGTCCTCAGATTTAATTTCATCAGCCTCTTCTAGTTGGCGAGGGTTAGACTTAACATAATCATGATCATGAAGCTCTGGTTTTATATGAATCGGTGAAAACGGTACGGCTGTCTGTCTTCCGTTACATTCCTCAGACATATTGTGTTTATTGGATTCAGTGGTTGGTGTTGAAGTAAATGGCATATTTTCCTCCGAGAGTTCTACAGAGATATCTTCCTGTTTTAATACATTGCAAACGTCATACGATGTAAGTTTAACTAGAGATTCCTCAGATTTAATTTCATCAGCCTCTTCTAGTTGGCGAGGGTTAGACTTAACATTATCATGATCAGGAAGCTCTGGTTTTATATGAATCGGTGAACACGGTACGGTTGTCTGTCTTCCGTTACATTCCTCAAATATATTGTATTTATTGGATTCAGTGGTTGGTGTTGAAGTAAATGGCATATTTTCCTCCGAGAGTTCTACAGAGATATCTTCCTGTTTTAATACATTGCAAACGTCATCCGATGTAAGTTGAAATAGAGAGTCCTCAGATTTAATTTCATCAGCCTCTTCTAGTTGGCGAGGGTTAGACTTAACATAATCATGATCATGAAGCTCTGGTTTTATATGAATCGGTGAAAACGGTACGGCTGTCTGTCTTCCGTTACATTCCTCAGACATATTGTGTTTATTGGATTCAGTGGTTGGTGTTGAAGTAAATGGCATATTTTCCTCCGAGAGTTCTACAGAGATATCTTCCTGTTTTAATACATTGATACCGTCATCCGATATGAGTTCAATCAGAGAGTTCTCAGATTTAATTTCACAAACCTCTACTAGTTCGCTAGGGTTTGGTTCCATTTGAATCGGCGAACAAGAAACGGCTGTAAATATTGCGTTACATTCTTCAGATATACTTTTTGGCCATGTCCCTTTGTATTCTGGGAACTGAAAAATAAAACAACTAATTTTACCTAAAAAATCAAATGAGTATTGGAAATATATAACGTTTGGTCGTGCGGTATATCTGTTTTTTTATTTAGCGGTTTAATTGTTACAATTGTCATACAAGCGGGTGGTTTGGAATGCTTTTTTCTTGAAAATGACCTGTACCAAGTCAGAATATGACAGTTGTTACCAGACTGTTCGTTTTAATATGCATGCGTATTTGTTGTAATTCGTTATGTCTGTTCTTATTGTAGGTAATGTGTTCCCTCTGTTTTAATTGTTTTGCATGGATTTGTTTTCTCTCGGTTGATTATGAGTTTTGGTTAGCGGTATACTTCTGTTGCCTAAATAGACATTACTTAACCTATTTCAAAACATTAACATGAGATACTTAAAACAAATGAAATTCGACCAATTGATCGATGCATTGTAGCCGTTGTTTCACAATATGGGACTACAACCAATATAAATACTTTATTAGACTCTGTTCTTTCGTTTGTTTGTTCTACAATCCAAAATCCACGTGCTGTGCGAACAGTTAAATCACAGTTAAATTACTGAACTCCGAGGAAAATATGAAAAGGAAAAGTGCCTTATCGAAGGAAAATTGAAGTAGAAAATGGTGGATTGAACCTATTCTTATCGCTTGCTAAACGTCTCACTTGTTTGACAGTCGTTTCAAATTTCGTTACATTGACAGCGATGACTGAACAAAATAAACAGGCACTGTAGGCGTTAACGCAAACCCACGCTTTTTGTGCCTGTTGTCATTTGACATAATTAAAAGAGCTTAAGTAAAGTTGTCATTTTCAAGTATAGTTCAAAAATCATCAAATAAAGCAAAAACTCAGTGTTATTTTCTTCAATGTATAATCGTGACAAGAATTTGGTATTTTTGGGTCATGCAAATTTCTTCATTTTCTTCTTTTTTGTTCAATAACATTTATGATTTTGATAAGACCAAAATCAAGTCTAGCTAATACAAATATACCCTCGGTATTTTGATGGCCTTTCAACATATTCGAATGGTATGATTCGCCCGAGTCAAAAATAGATGAACGACCTTTTAACTCGTAAAATTCTATTTCAGCCCTGGATTAAACATAATTGTCTGCTCTGTACTTTTTTGCAACTTTTTCAGTTAATTTACAGAACATCACGCGTTAATCGCCAATACTCAGTTCGGTCATGCTAGCACACATAGGCTTTTAATTACCGCAGTTAGTTACCAACTATTGCAGTAAGGTATCCAACACGACAGTTCCATTACAAAATTTATGTACAGAGAACTTTGAATTTGAGAAGAGAAGTTGCCTATGTTTTGGACTGAATGTTGAAGATTTATATCTGATTTTATACTGCTTACCAGGAAATCAGGTTTTTTTTAACATAATTGTCAGACGTATTAAGGTTGACAGAAAAAAGAAGATGAGAGTATTTTTATAACATGGCAAAAACTGCCAGAAAGGAACTTCCAGTTCCATAAGTATTCTGCAAGATTATTATTTTCATATATAAATATAATGACTCCTTACCATTCTCCATCCATACATCTCTAAATTTATTTGATATCTGTACGTTTCTTTAATCATAGTTTTTTTCTACCTGTCCTGTCATTTGTTTGTGTATTACATAAGACATCTCTAATGCTTTGTCTCTGGTAGATTTCATTACATAATATTTGTCAGCAGTTGTTGATAGATGGTTCATATGATCGGCAAGTTTTTCTCGAAACTCAGGGTGAGACTCTCTGATTGACGTTGATACCGACTTCCTTAATTTTGTTGCTGTCAGTTTTTTCGGAATCTCCTTTTCCCATAAATGCTGCATCCCCCTTAGCTTTTCCAACCGACCCGGAACCTCGTTGTGTCTGGGCCATGTGATGAATATACTCTCATCCTCGTCTTCCATGTAATTAGGTACGAACTTACATAGGTTTATGTACTTAACAATTAAATCATATAGCTGACAATCAATTCCAATATTTGCAGGTGATATATCCCCGGTTTTATGTTCTTTCACCTTAAAGTGGAGAAAAAAGAACATTAATGAACATGTCTCTAAACAAAGTCTCATCAGCATTTTATTTTTTTTTTTGTGTAGCAGCCTTAACTATGTTTTGAAATCAACTGTTTCAAATTATAACTGAATGAGCAGTAGCAAGCTTGTTCTTTGCGCATATCCCAATCTCAGAATCTAAATAGTTGTCGTGTGAAAATCTATAATAAATGGTCCTCAGTTATTGTTTTAAAATCAGACCGTTCGATTCAATTTTTGAACTGCTTCATATATATGGTGTATAAACATCTTCAAGGTTGTCACATGGTATGAAATTCTCGATTGTTAAAGATAAAAAAGTAGTTATTGTACATTGACGGTTACATGCTCATTGGAAGCTATAAGACAACACCAAACTTAAACTGAATACCATTCTCAAAATGTGATTGAAGTAGTGAAAAAGACAGAAGGAATGACAAACAATAAGATAGGCGGACTGAACTCGATAAATATCACCTTATTTTGCTTAAAAGTGTCCACATGTGCTTATCTTGTATCAGTCAGACACGTGTATTTGTTATTAAACTAATTATCACCAAAACTCATCAACAGTGCAAGATATGCTAATACATTTTTCTTCTGTTGTTTTGTTATATCAAAAAGGAACAAAAACACCTGAAAATTTTGATAAAGCTTTGATGGTTTTGTATTTTGCTACCTTAAATTTACAACTTTCTACAAACCGTTATAGTTACTCCATCTGGGGTCCTGAGAGCTGACCGGACTGTAATAGAAACACAAAATAACAAGTATATATATTTTCTTCATACTTTTTCGTATGTACGTTTTATATCAAATATAATGGCATAGGACAAAAACATATAAGATAATAATTATCTTATTCTAAATGATATTGTCACATCTTTATCTGTCAACTCGTCAGAGAAAGGAAAACATTTGTTCAATTTTTAATACCGTGATTTTAAAGCACACCTGTGCAACCAAGATCGATTAAATGTTCATAGGTAAATAATCTGGGTAATCCATAATTATAATATTTTACATTGCTCAATAATATTAAGTTTACCTGTTGATCGGATGAATCGTGTTACCGTAAAAACAACATGATTTTATTAGCCAGTTGATTTTTAAATAATGAACAATTAATCCGCCGATATTGCTTATTATGTAAGTCATAAAAGATGTGGCAAAATCGTCTTTGTTGAAAGAACAAAATGTAAAATATTATGTTTCACCACCTTGGTACATTTATACAGACTTGAATAATTTAAATTACGAAAAGAAACTGTAAAGTGACAACTCTGTTGATCAGAGGAAATAACTTCAAGTGATATTGATAGCGCTCGTCATTTTCGTATTTTACGAAACGGTTTTCAAATTGACGAAAGTATTTATATCAATTTCGTCATTTAAATTTGGAATGTGTAAAAATATTTTCAAATTAAATTACTATAATTCTACCTGTCTTCATGTTTTTGACAAGTTTATGACGCTCAATCATTTTACGTTTACAAAAGATGTTAAAAGTTGTGATGATAAGTAATCCGCTTATCGCTATCTGATAGGTCACTAATCCTTTAATTGTTATCAAACCTTATAATTGCCCATCATAATATTCTATTCCAGTTAAATCAGTCAATATTTTATTTTCAAAATTTCCCAACCGCCTACAATTGGCAGTTCTTTATCGTATTATTGTTATTTGAACACAATTGGTCACCCGGACAATTTCCATCATAATTTCAATATTTCATCAACCGTAAATTTATATTATTGACCATGGACGTATAACTAATGTTCAGGTCTACTTCCTTTTTTGAAAGATAAAACATTAAAATTCAAATAGTCAAAGATGTGTTACTGTTCTCGTTTATTCGGAAAAGAATTATATTATTGATTCCGATTAATCAATTGTAAAAGGACCTTCTGGAGCCTCAATACGATTGCACAAAAATGTCGTTCTGCATCTTTAGAAACATTGAATGGATTTTTCCCACGGTCGTCTAGAAAGGTCACCTGAGTTTACTAGTACGCGATATTATTTCCCGCCCTTTAAAAAACTCGTGCTGTGGATAAAACTTATGTTAACTATTTTCAGCATTTAACATTGTTAAGTAAGTCAAGTTCAAGTTCAACCCAAACTGTCGATAACTGAGATGTGTATCGTGGAATTATCTTCGCACGGCAAATAAAATCTTTTAAGATCACTGTTCAAAATATGCAAATTTACATTCATTGTGCGAAAATAAATATTATACAAAGACGAATTAATGCAGCTGTGGAAGTATTCCTGTTGTAACCGAAATGTATTATCATCCTACAGTACTGCCAACAAAACGTAAAACGAAAATGCCGTAATTATTATTATAGCATAACGAATGGTGAATAATATTTTCCTTTTTACTTGACAAAACTTTCAGACACGTAATTTTAATGATTTTCTTTAAACTGCTCTCATTAATTTAGCGAAAGTTTCCGTTTATTTTTACACAAGTCTCTTCGTTTCGTAAATAAAATATTAATTTACTAGTGAAAACGTCGAGGTCAAAATTAAGTAGTTTTCATTTTTTATAAATTTTCAATTGAAAGAATTAACAACAACATTTTGCTTTTAAATCTTTTATTCATTCCAGCAATTAGATAATCGTAAAAAGAAAATGCCGTAGACTAACACAATTATTACGGGGCTATTATTATGCCTAATGCATGGTGAATAAATTTTCCTTTTTACTTGCATAAATACAAAACTTTTACACACATAATTTTCAAATAAAGACTTAAACTTTGAAGTAGAATATTGGGTTTTTCACATATTCCGCTATATTTTATAATCCTTTTTTAAAAAAAAAAAAACAAGTACGTTAAGGTAAAGATATTTTTAGAAGGGCTAACAAAAAATACGAAAATATTTTGACTTATTATTACCACAAATTAAACTTTATTAGTTTAAAAGACATTTAAAATTATACACCTGTTTGACACTTAAACTGATACAGTAGACCGGATATAAAATTCTTTATTACTTCAACCTTTACCTGTCAGGTAATCCAATAACCCTATCAGTCGTGTGCCGGTAGAGATCAAAGTAGGATAAGGGCAATTAATTCCTCGGTGTAGAGAGTGAGCTACCTATCACAATAAACATTTACCGGATTTTGGGAGAGATTACTCCCAAATTCCTCCCAACATTTTGGGAGGAATTTCGGAGTTTTTCGGAGTGACTCCGACATTTTCCTTGGTGTAGGGTGTGGGAGAGTTGGTCCTTTTGAATGGTACCGTATGAATGAATGAATGAACGAACGAACGAACGAACGAACGAACGAACGAACAAACGAACGAACGAACGAATGACCGAACGAACGAACGAACGAACGAATGAATGAATGAATGTATGTGTACATGTATGTTTGTATACATATATGTTTGTATACATGTATGTATGTATATATGAAGGTGTGTATATGTGTGTGTATGTATGCTTACATGTATGTATATATGAAGGTGTGTATATGTGTGTGTATGTATGCTTACATGTATGTATATATGTGTATAATATATGTATGTACACATATATGTATGCATGCATGTATATATGTGTATGAGTATGCGTATTTGTTTTTGTTATTTGTGTATGCACAAAGATGCACGAAATGATATATGTTTGTGTAGTAAATGTATACACTTTACATAGAGACATAAATGTGTACTTTTCATATAATAATAATTAAAATATATAAAAACATGTAGATGTGGTATTACATACGTTATTTGTGTCGTTAACTGGTCCTTTTTTGTCTTTTATTTGCTTATCAACAAAACAAAATAAACTGAAGAAAAACAAAACAAAATAAACTGAAGAAAACTAAAGAGTGATTGAATAAATAAAAAAAGATTAAATCAAAAGTGGAAAGTGTTGAAGACAAAAATGAGTAACCGAATATTTCTTCAAACTAAATAGGCATTCAAATAAAAAAAAAACGTCAACTGATAACACAAACAAATAAGTTAAACCGAGAACTTGGGCATGATTTGCGTCGAGATGATGGTTCAAACAAAATCCGTATGCAGTGAAAAAGTCTTCATCTTCAAAAGAAAGAATGGCAAAGGCAAAAATAAAACCTGCCATATTAAACAGAAATAACAAAAAATCTTTAAATTTAAGCTTTGTAGGCAACAAAACAAAAGTGCTCTTCTTGACAAAAAATCAATAAACAATAATAATCTTCCCAGGTAAAAACAGTTAAATAATCTTTAGTATGTGCAACAAAATGATGGACTTCTCCTGACAGAAATCTAATGCGATTAAAAAAGTTTGATGATTTTCGAAACAAAATAAACCAAATGCATGAATAATATCCATTAAAAACATAAACTAAATCAGTAAAATATACTTGGAAGAAAAAATAAATGACGAAAAAAGAAGAATAACAAATGTTGGTGTCTGGAAGAAAAAAAAAAGAAAACAATCAAAGATCTTCAAATTGATGTATATAATATTACATCTATCAACATAGTTTAACATCATTTAACTATTATTTGAGCTTCAGAAATGTTTTCAGCATTATTTTACCATTTCCTGCCGGAGCTAAACAGATACCGCTTTAAATTGTACCTTTTTGCAATAAACGTGTCAATGGCCTTTCAACGGTATGTATTCAAGCGCAGTATATATGTATGTATGTATGTATGTCTGCCCTTTGGCAGGTTTCTTGTCTCTTTGTCGTGTTTCCCATTTCCATTATCAATACTATGTATGGAAAATTAAAGTTGAGAAAATATTTAAATATTGCTGACAAGTTCTCAATGCTAAATTAAATCTCGTGTTTGTTCAACATCTAAAAATAAGCCCTAGAGAACAATCATAGACCAATAACATTTGAATTATACTTACTGCTGTCTGTATTGATTCTGCAGTTTTCTCAATTCCTTATCTTTTGTTCTGAAATATTCACAAAAAATACCATTTAGACATAGACACTTTAAGGAACAAAGCTTTTATGTTCAAATTGTTTGAAAATTAAAAAAGAAATATTATCGAATTATCCAATACATGAAATTATTACATTCTTAAAATCGACCGTAACCTAATATCTATATCACTCAAAATGTAAAGAGTTAATTGCAAAATTGTAGTCATTTCACGCAATAATATACCCTTTTAACGTATATAGGTAACCATTTAACGCAAAAATGCACAGCGGTATTTGGATACATTTTTGCGTGAAATGGGTACTATGTATCCTTCAACGCATCAGCGTAGCCTTTTCACGCACAACTGTATCCATTTAACGCATAGATGTATCCAACTGACGCTGCGGTATTTGGATACATCATTGCGTGAAATGGGTACTGTGTATTCTTTACCGCATGAATGTACCTATTTAGCGCTTAACTGTATCCATTTAACGCATCTATGTATATAGTTAACGCTGCGATATGTAGTTACATCATTGCGTGAAATGGGTACTGTGTATCCTATAACGCATAAATGTAACCATTTGACGCATAACTGTATCCATTTACCGCAAAATTGTAGTCATTTCCCGCAAGACCTTTGCGTTATTGGTTACATTTTGAGCGTTACTTGGATACACATTTGCGTTAATTGGCTACATTCTTGCGTTAAATGGCTAGATTGTTCAGCAAGACGTATTAACACGTAAAAATACACAATTCTGAATAAACAGAAAACATGTCATAATTTACCACCATTAGGACATATAATCCCGCAGTTAGGTATATTTTTACCGCAGTTATAATCCAAACTTTTCGCGTAACAGTTAATCAAATCAAACTAAGTTCTTTATTTACCATATCAAAGTTATCAAGGCCACATTCATTTCCCTTATTTAACATCATTAGTTTTTATGGATATAACCCTAATGTTCCCCTTATACAGCAATTTTTATTGTGACGTCACCACATATACTTTTAAAAGGATAATTGAAATGACAATTTCAATGATATAACGAAAAAAAGAAATCTCATAGAAATTTTTTAGCTGCAAAATTCGTCCAATAATTTTTACACATTTAAGAAAAAACCGAAGGGTTAGGGTTAGGGTTAGGGTTTGGGTTAGGGTTAGGGTTAGGGTGAGGTTAGGGTTAGGGTTAGGGTTAGGGTTTAGGGGTTAGGGGTTAGGGGTTAGGGTTAGGTTTAGGGTTTAGGTTAGGTTAGGTTTAGGTTAGGTGAGGTTAGGTTAGGGTTAGGGTTAGGGTTAGGGTTAGGGTTTGGTTTAGGGTTAGGGTTAGAGGTTAAGGTTAGGGTAAGGGTTAGGGGTTGGGTTAGGGTTAGGGTTAGGGTTTAGGGTTTAGGGTTAGGGTTAGGGTTTAGGGTTAGGGTTAGGGTTAGGGTTATAACATATATACGAGTTCATTTCGTGGTTCATCTCGTCAACGTCACTTTTTCGTCACGTGGTGTTTAGGAGGTGTGGCCAAGTGGTGATCATGTGAGGATAAGGTTTAATTTTTATTCTTTATTATGGAATTGCAGGTCTTTTGTTTTTGATAGACTTCGGTTGAAAGGTAATAACTTAAAATGAATAGGGTAAAAAATTCAAAACGAATAGGGTAAAATAATTAAATGCCTTTTGGTAACTGTCCGACCGCTTTAAAAACAAATAATTGTTTTAATCTGAAAAGGATGTAAATTACACGAGTGATAGATAAGAATTGCCTAAATATTTGCTGAAAAAAAACAAAAAAAACTTAAGTTTGCGAAAATCCGTCCGGATAAACCAGGGATTCTGTTATAGATATTGATAATTGCACTCTGAACAATAATCATAATAAATATAATCAATTAACGAACTTTGAAACAGGAGTCGTCAATTTTTTTTTGAAATAAAAGAATGTTAATAGTATACACATGTAGAATAGATATAATACTTTTGTCCACGTTTTATGTTTTTACTATTATTTTTAGGATAATGGAAAAAAGAGTACATTTTAATGACACAGTGGAGATCTTTTTATATGAAAAAAATGCTGAAACTTATACTATCACAGAAGAATACCAGAAAAGAAAAAAATACTATGACATTTTGAAATTAACTATAGCTCTGATTGTGTGCATTTGTGTTCTTGGGATAATTGTGTTTTTCTATAACCTTTTTACATAATTCGTGTGGAGTGTGTGATGACTATTCTATAAAGTTAGGGTTAGGGTTAGGGTTAGGGGTTAGGGTTAGGGTTAGGGGTTAGGGTAGTATACTTTGGCGAGATTATTGAGGTGCCTTTTTCCACTTCTGCGCATGTCTGCCCTTTTCTGTGACTGCGCATGCGTGAGAAGGGTTAGGGTTAGGGTTAAGGTTAGTGTTAGAGTTAGGGTCGGGGTTAGGGTAAGGGTTAGGGTTAGGGTTTGGGTAAGGGTTTGGGTTAGGGTTAGGGTTTGGGTTAGGGTTAGGGTTTGGGTTAGGGTTTGGGTTAGGGTTTGAGTTAAGGTCAAGGTCAGGGACATGGTAGTATACTTTGACGAGATTTTGGAGGTGCCCTTTTTCACTTCTGCGCATGTCTGCCCTTTTCTATGACTGCGCATGCGTGAGAAGGGTTAGGGTTAGGGTTAGGGTTAAGGTTAGGGTTAGGGTTAGTGTTAGAGTTAGGGTTAAGGGTTAGGGTTAGGGTTAGAGTTAAGGTTAGAGTTAAGGGTTAGGGTAAAAGTTAAGGGTTACATTTACTGTTTTGTTTATATAATAAGCTTTTTGTAACAATTTCCTCAAGAAGGTATGACAAAATTTGCATATTGAAATTCAGGGAAGATAATCTATTAAGGCTTATGTAAGAAATTGCTGGTACAACAGTCCAATGTGCTGCACCTAATTAATTAATAAATGATAGCCTTCCATGAAGGAGTTTAAGTGTTAAGTTGTTGTATTTGTTGTATTCATCAATATATTTACCCTGTTTCTTGAATATTCTCTACCGACATAATTATTTTTTACTTTATGTACGTTGGGATGAAAAATTTTTCAAAAATTAAGCGCTTCGTAAGTCTACGGTTATACTAAAGTTTTGTCGACAAGAATAGAAAATGCCAATATTTCTTCTTTTTGAATGATATTCTGGTACTGGCCTTATAATTGAGTACTTTTAAAAACATCCTGATGGAATTTTTGACATTAATGGGAATGAAAACCCGTTTGAATCACAAAATTTGTTGTCGGTATCAACAAAAGGTGGCAATGTCTTCCCTTCTCTCTGATTTTTCTGGTCCGGCATCATTCTTTCATTGTAAGAATGAATAGTTTAACACAAATTAAGAGCTTTATAAGTGTGCGGTTACTGATATTTATGTCGCAAAAGAAGTTTAAAGCGACAATATTTCATCTTTATTATGATTTGAAATCTACGGTTACTAAAACCTTTGTCGTCAACAGTCAGAATGCATAATTTGAGGTTTTTAAAGTCTATATTTATGCCGCGAAAGAATTTTAAGCGACAATATTTCATCTTTATTATGATTTGAAGTCTACGGTTTCCTAAACCTTTGTCGACAACTATAAAAATGCATACTTTGAGGTTTATAAGTCTACATTTATGTCGCGAAACAATTTAAAGCGACACAATTTCATATGTTTTTTTGATATTCTGACAATAAAGTAATATTTATGAGTTTAGATGGATTCTCAGACACAAAAGTGAAGAAATGAAGGTTTCTGGTTGTTGTATTTGTTATATATCTTGTTGTATATCTATAAATGGTGCCAATATCTATCCTTTTTAGTGATACTTCTGTGCCGGCATGAACATTTTCTTCTTTTGATGCATAATTTGACGCAAAATGAGAGGTCTATAAGTTTACGGTTACTTTTATTTGTGTCGATAACAATAAAAGGCGACATAATTTTTTTCTTTTGATTAATATTCTTGTACCGGCTTGGTAATTGAGTACTTTTTGTACCTCAAGATTGAATGTTAGACATTGAAGTGAAGGATTTAAAGTTTCAAATGGCTAAATGTGTTGTTCTCATCAATATAGGGTGCCAACATTGACCTTTTTCTTGCTGATTCCATACCGGTATCCTATTTTATTCTTAGGGTTAGGGTTAGGGTTAGGGTTAGGGTTAGGGTTAGGGTTAGGGTTAGGGTTAGGGTTAGGGTTAGGGTTAGGGTTAGGGTTAGGGTTAGGGTTAGGGTTAGGGTTAGGGTTAGGGTTAGGGTTAGGGTTAGGGTTAGGGTTAGGGTTAGGGTTAGGGTTAGGGTTAGGGTTAGGGTTAGGGTTAGGGTTAGGGTTAGGGTTAGGGTTAGGGGTTAGGGTTAGGGTTAGGGTTAGGGGTTAGGGTTAGGGTAGTGTACTTTGACGAGGGTTAGTGAGGTGCCCATTGTCACTTCTGCGCATGTCTGCCCTTTTTTGTGACTGCGCATGCGTCAGAAATTTCCAACAATATTTCTAAGTACAGAGTATGAAAAGTGCCTTTGACCTCAATCTTCAAACAGATGTAGAATGGATTTGAATAGAGATATTTTCATAAAGTTAACTGTTCCTAAAAGATGGAAAGGCGATCTAAAGGATGAAAACTCATTGGTATCACTGAAGTGTACGACCGCACTTTCCGACCTCACTGAAGAAACGTTTGTGCGAGAGTAAAGCCTAACCCCGAAATTAACACCAACTCCCAAACTACAAAAGATAAAGACTTGCGGTCTTCACCAGGGGCTTAATTGTCAAAAAGTACTACCCCTAACGGGGCCGATTTTTTAACATCAAGCCGAACGAAGCATAGGATCATGTTGAAATATTGAAAAGATCGACTATGAAAAGTACCAAAAACCATAACCTGACCCCCCATCCCTCCAAAACTTTGATTTTTGAGAAGTTCGTGAAAAAACTTAATACGAAAATCCAATCGGTTACCCTCCTAGACTTATCCTTTCCGAGATAAAGCTAGGCCTCCAAAACAACAATTTTAACACATTTGGGGTTTGGGTTAGGGTTAGTGTTTGGGTTAAGGTCAGGGTTAGGGTTAGGGTTAGGG